>JARHVA010001093.1:1312500-1422500 GCA_037957365.1 Torreya grandis | reverse complement strand
GTGGAGAAGGAACCATAAGTGGAGGTATAGAAGGTGGTGAAGGGACCACATGAGGTGTATCTTTGTGAGAATGAATTATGGTAGGAATTGTATAATTTCCAATAATATATATAATATGATCCTTAAGATGTTATTGAAGGATATGTCAATGATCAGTGTGATGGGTGTTACATTGGTGCCATAGACAATACCTCTCACCATACTTAGGTATATGTTTAGGAAAGATCTTTGGAAGAGGGAAGGTAGTGTCTATTGATGGGGAATAAGGATAAAAGGTATCAATATATTATTACAACTTATGACAATGGGCAAAGGAGTGATTATCTATCCCATGAAAGTAATAGATATGCTTATGAGTATTTTTAGGAGAAACACTCATAAGAAACGGTGTAATAGGTGTGGAAGACTAAAGAGAATATCATCAGCCCATTTGGTGGGAAGAGGATCCATCTTAGTTAAAAGAATCAAACCATCACCAAGAGAAGGTGGTGATGGAGAAGGAATGTAACTAGGCATAATAGGAGTGCTAGTGGAAGAAGCATAGTAGGCTTAACAATAGTGAAAGTAGCAATAATAACTGGTTCTAACACACGCTCCACTATGGGAAAGTTAGGATCAATATAAGGTCTAAAGAGGATTTCACTAACCTCAGAGGTGAACCAATGATGGGAGGTAGGTAACCTATCAAAATGGTAAGGTCTGGTCATAACATGATCCATGAGCATAGTCCTATGGGGATTCTTAGAAACTGGAGGTGTCGGTGCCATCTCTACTTTGTGATAAAGAGGGAAAATGAAAAAATTAAGAAATATAAATGTTAGAACATGAGAAGATGCATGAAAAAAATCAAGTAAATAATAATGATAATGCACAATCTTAGCATTATAAGCTTGGACAAGCTACTTAATAAAGGATCATCTAAATAATAGCCATCATCATAATCCAGCATATGAAGATCAATGACAAAAGTTAGAATAACTTTGTAATTAGAAGAAGCATGGTGAATATAATGTTGAGTCTTAGATAAGACTATACGAATGTTATCACAAAGAGGTTTATGATAATGAGGTTGTAAAGAAGTAAGAAGTTGTGAGATGAGATCAGGCATGAGATCAGAAGTTTTGATCTTTAAGTTAAGTCTAAAGGGTTAGGAGGAATGTTACCAATGAGCTTGGGATGCCCATTATAACCTATGGTTGAGTTGATAGGAAATTTTAAACTTTATGACTCATGGAATGGAATGATAGGCAAAGGCTCAAGAGTAAGAATCTTAAAAAAACCATATTCATGGAATTATTCAAAATTCCAAGGGTTAGTATCTCCTTGAATCCAGTAAATGGCTCCATTATGAGGGAATTTAATGCACTGATAGGTGGAAGAAGTAATATCTTTCATACAATTAGTCCATGGCCTACCAAGAAATATGTTATAAAAAGGGGAAAATTAAAGATCATCACCTTTACATGAATAGTGATAAGTGAGATAGTAATGGGAAGCCATGCACACCCAAGAGGAGGCATTTGTATTCTATCATATCCTTGGTAGGTGCTACATGTAAACTTAAGATTTCATTATAAATATCCAAGGGTTTTAATTAAATTAAGAGAAGCAACACAAATTCAAGAACCTTCATCAGTCAATGCTCATTTTACTTCGATATCACCTATTTGGATGTTAATAAATAAGGGAGGATCATCTACATGAAGTATAATCTCATTTGGAATCATAGATGTGATGGGAAATTTTAAATAAAGAGAAGTGTCGATAGTTTCATCAACATTAATGGACATCTCTTCACATTATTTCAAGATATTGTCCTCAGAACTAGATAAGCCTACCTCCTATCCTATTAAGGAGGATAAGGGACCTTCATCTAAAATAATAATTACATAAGATGGTTCTGATAATAGGGATAGGTCCTCATAAGCTCAAGAAATTGAATTTTAGATGGGAGATTATTGATCTCTATAATGAGATCCCACTCATCATAACCCATGAGAATATTGTTAGATATAGGTGCATAATGGTTAAAGAGGTCTTCCAAAGGAGGAGCCAAAGAGAATTAAAATTTGTGTTAATAAGAATGAGAAGTCTTAGAAGAAGGTTGTAAATCATTTGGTGATGAAGAAGTAGTTGGTTTTTGATTGATCTTGAGAAGTAGAAGAAGTGTTAATAAAAGTTTGATTATCAGTAGAATATTAATTATTAATGGTTTTAGAAGATGATGGAAGAATGGTAGACATAGAATGGGATGTGTTATCCAAGGGAGAATCATAAATTGGACCATCATCAAAGGTTATAATATTTTCTTTCCCCAACTCATTTAAATGAGTTGGAGAATAATTTTGGATAACATGGTATGTTTGAGAAGGAGGCAAGGTGTAGATATGTTGAGAATCGATGAAAGCCACCACCTTTTACATATTAGTCATGCTAACCACATTGTCTTCAGAAGTTGTTTTAATAAGAATTTCTACATTATTGGTGGAAGGGGTGGGCTTGTCTTAGTTTTCTTGAATAGGTTGATGATTACTCAAGGGATCTTTATAGATATCTAAATGAGCATTTTCTTGATTCAAGGCTTAAGCATTATCTTGAGTTTTGTAGTCCTTGAGATTATTTTCATAAGCTTGTTGATGCTTGTGAATAATAGTATCATGATCAAAATTATTTCCAAAAATAAAATCCATAGCTAAATTATGAAGTTGTCTATAAGTCTCATGAGAGTGACACTAACTAGCATGAAACCAACAAAACTTGCTAGGATCATACTAGGTTTTCATATGATGAGTAGGGTTAATCTCTTGAGGAAGAAGCCTAGGTAGATGTTTAAGAAATTTAGCTAAGGAAAGAGGTTTATGAACATTAATGTTATTTGGTAAAGATAAATGAGGATTAGAATATTATTGAGAAGGAGCTGGTTCTAAAGAAGGGGTAGGAATGATAGCTTGAATATTGTAAATGATACTAGATGAATTGGTAACACCATCATTGGTAATATTGTAGATTTTTTTAAGTAATAAATGAGGACCTGTAGAAGCTTGGGGTGGATTGAATTAATGCATAAGGAAATCTTATCATTTGGATTGGTTAATGGCCTCCTCCAAGGTATGTGCAGAGAGGGTGCACACTTAATATTGTAATTTAGGATAAAGAGCATTGGTAAAAAGATGAAAGAGGTTATCATCAGCCATGTTATGTTCACACTTATTTGAAAAAGTCTTCCATCATTTAACAAACGCTTGGGCAGTTTCAATTTTGTTTTATTTGCAATTGATGAAATAGGCCAAAGTGTTTTTAGGAAGATCACTAGTTTAGAATTCTTTCACTAAAGTAGTCATTAAATCCTCCAACTTGGTAGTTTAATGAGGTCTAAGTTGAGTATACCAATCTAAGGCATTACTTGTGAGGGTTTTAGAAAGGAGTTTGGTAGCAACAAAGGTGTTTAATTTGACCCAATCCTTATAAATATTTCTAAATGTTTTAAGATGAAGCATAGGATCAATTGATCCATTATAAGAGATTATAGGTGTTATACCTCCTATATCAATGTTAGTAATTTTAGTAGTAAGAGGTTCATTTTTTAAATTATTAATGACTTTATTAATTAATGGAGGTTAAGGAATGAGATTTCCATGAGAATATCGAAGAGGGGGAGGAGGAACACTTTGGTTATGTGTGCCCCAAGTCATTGGTTGAGGATTGGATTGAAGGTGGAGAATGTGATTTTGTATTCTCATCATTTGATTTGTGTTATTATCTTGAAATGTGTTCATTTGATTAATATTTTTCAATAATATTTGATGAGTTTAATAAGTGTTATTAGAATAAGTATTATCGGTGTTTGTGTTGGTATCAGTGGCTTGGGTACCACTATTATTGTTGATATGATCTTGAGAAGAGCTATGATAATTTGAGTCACTAGTGAAAAATTTTGATTTTGAAGCAAAAGATGGACTAGTAAATGGTTGAGAGGAAGAATTAATAGAATCATGAGTGCCTTGGGTAGCAAAAAATGAACTAGTGGAATGATTAAGGAGAGTGGGTCTTATGAGAGGCCACTAGATGTATAACCTACCAGGTTAGTTGAGATACTAGGCATGGAGGTAGAAGAAGTTAAAGAAGATGTCATGGCATAATAAAGAGTCAATATTTAAGGAAGAGGTTAAGAAGAAAATAAATTAGTACCCCCAAATCTAGTTGAAAATGTGGGAGTAGGAGAATGAGGTTCTTTAACTTGATGGCTAATCATGAGGTTATAGATGGTGGAAGGATCCTTCCCTCTATGTCAAGGGAATTTTATGATAAATAAAAGCATTTCAAGAGTATACTCTAGCTCAAGCTGATCTTATAAGAGAAGAAGAGGGTTTTTTTGTAAAGATGTATGAGAAGGGATCCCATAGTCCATCATGGAGGTTTTAATATGACCATTACTAGCATTCTCAAAAGAAACCCTACTTTATCTATGCGAGACCCTATTAGGATTGGTAAATTACATCATGTCTATTATCTAAACTTCATTTTTGTCACCAAACATATAGTCCATGATTAAAGGAGAAGAATAAAAATGAGAAATCAAAGAATCAAAAAGTGACGTAAATAGAACTAGGTCGACCTAGTCGACCTAATAAAAAAATAAGGACTATGAAACTAGACAAGGTCAACATGATCGACCTAGTATAGATAATAAAGACTAAAAGAAAGGGTGAAAAATATTTTAAATAGTGTTAGGTCAACTAGTTTAACCTAGTGTAGTGTGCATGGGCTAAAATATATGTTAGGTCTATAAGGTCGACCTAGTGCAGTCAACAAGAAGTAAAAGAAAGAGATAATAATAAGTTTGTGAAATGAAACAAGATAGTTTGTAGTTGAACTAAGAAATTAAATATATATTCAATTAAATTGATGTTTTCCAATCCAATTGATGCACTTAAAGAAAAACCTTGCACCAATTCTAGATAGTGCAAGTTCTTGCACACATAATTATCAAAGAGCAAGCAGAAAACTTGGAAAGTAAAGCTAGATAATTGGTCAACCTAAAATGTTAATTATATTATAAAGAATAGTTTTAAATGATAGGGATTTATCTATAATCAAGGTACTAGATATAAATACATGGATGGTTTTAGGTTAGTTTAGGATGAAAATAACTGTAACGGTAATGATACAGGGTTGGTATTGGGGCCTACCCCCTCACTTCACACACCATAATGATAAGGGTGTTGGGTGTTTCGATATAATATACCATTAACCATGATTTATACTTGACCAGAGCATCAATTTGGATTTCCCCTTGGTGATGAAATTTAATTAGGTTGGCTTGGAAAGTCAAATGTTAAAATGCTTATTGATGTTATATGATTTGGCTATGTGTGCATAAAATAGAAATAGTGAAATTAAGTGGTTAATTAATAACCTCTTAATTAGAACATATGAAGTATTCTAAGAATGCAAACAAATAAAATAAAATATGTGATTAACATACAAGGTGAATTCCAACTTTGAAACAATGTATAGTGAAAACACTATATGCACGACATACAAAACTAGGTGGATAGGGTCAAGCTATTACTACTAAGGATGGGGTTTGGAAAACCTATTAGGTTAACTAGATCAACCAACTAGGTTGACCAGGTTAATCCAATTGGCTATGTAAGAGTAATTTTGAATATTGCAAACTTAAAAGGAAAGTATAGAATAGAAAGAGATAAAGAATAAAAGACTGACCTAGATGGTTTAAATATGGAAATGGAGATTGCTAATCAAGAACCTTGGAGAAAATTGATCTGATATACAAAAATGGGTTGATTTAGTTGACCAAGCTATATAAAAACTTGTTGAAAAAGTGATAAAATGTACTAGGTCAACTTGGTTGACCTAATTGACTAAACTGGAAGTCTAAAAATGTACTAGGTTAAGTTGGTTGATCTAGTAGACTAATCTAGAAGTATGGAAAATTGAAACTTGTACTAGGTTGATTTGATCAATCAGGTTATATAGGAACCTACTACAAAGTAGCTTAAAATGTTCTAGGTTTACCTAGTTGACCTAGCAGGCTAACTTGGAAGTCTAAAAACTGTTGAAAACCTATACTGGGTTGAGATAATTGATCCAATTACATGTTCTTATGCATAAATAAAAATAACTGGGTTGATAGAATCAAACCAGTATGTCAAAATATATGATAGAAATGATGATGAAAATAAAATAAATAAATGCAAGTAAAAGTGAACAAAACCTATAAGGGTTAGTTCACATTGGGTTCACCAAAATGTATTTAATCAAAATTGCATGATGTATATGAATTAATCTTGGATCAGATAAGATGGAGCACACCTACACTTTCGATTGGGTATACACTTGTTAAGAGGGAGCATGACCAATATGGGGATCCATTAGACCTAATTATGGGATCACTTGTATCACTTATCACAACATATCATGCTAGGAAGGGTTCCAAAGCCTATGGTCTAACACAATCACACAACAATCCTAAAAGAGTCCTATGATTTTATATTTCACTTATGCTAACAAATAAGAGAGTAAACTATTATAATAACAAGAGAAGTAAACTAATCTAGTGCTCACCAAATCTTGTGGCATAAAGTGGGGGTTAGAACAAAACAAATAAACAACAACTAAACTAATCATGCATAGGGGACATATACTCACATCAATGTATATGAAATCCTAATACATGGAAGAAAAGAATACATAATTCATTATCTATCTAATCTTATAAAGGAGAAATAAAGTCAAGAATTCTTACCTTTGAAGATGAACCTATTGAGCCTCAATCTCTCCCTTGGCCAAGGTGCTTTGTAAGAGATTATTTTGGTTTGTAAGGATAACTAAGATAAATCAGATATATGCTACATGACCTACCTAAGCATCTAAAATAATTCTCCACAAGACAATATTAGAGATCTAAATAAAGTATTGAACCCTAAATATTTATTCCTCAAGTAGAATGGTCAATAAGCATATGTTTATTTACACTTCTTCATTTAATTAAACTCTCTCTTCAAATGGTGGTAAATAACCTTGTATATATAATATTAACTTACCTAAAAAAATTTGGACATGTTAGTTATACTAGGTTGAATGATTTGACCTAGCACATTTTTGGGATAACTCATTAGGTCTATGTTAAGTCAGTTGGGAGGCTAATAAACCAAAAGAGCTAAAGTATCCCCAAAACACACTAGGTCGACTAGGTTGACCTAGTTTGTTGAATAAATCAAAAGGGTAACAAGGTAAGAAATGAAGGAATAAAGCATGAAAATGATTAGAAAGGATAGGAAAGAGATAAATAAGCTTAGGATTCAAGTTTTTAGGAGACAAGTGTGTAGATTACAAGTGTAAAAAGGAATAAAAATCTTATGAAGCATTGATGGTCTACCCACCCCTTTCCTGATGCATCCCTTAAGACATGCATTCAGAGAGATTGAGACTTGACATGTTTTTATAAGATAAAAAGTGTCAATAATTAGTAAAAGTTTGAAAATATTGAGTATACACATCTCATGTAGCTTTTGTTTGAAATAAACTTCCCCCATCCTCCCCTATCAGGACACAAAGCCACCTTATTTGAATTATAAGATATCATTTTACAATAGTGATAATAAATGTCTATACATGTTGATGAAATAATGGGCACTTCTCTTTCCCTAAAATTCACCATTGCTTATATGATCCCCAATGAGATTTTTCTTTGTGTGGATGATCCTCCCCTTTTTATCAGTATCCAAATTGGTGATATCCAAGTCAAGTGTGATTTAATTGGTGAAGGCTCTAGCACTTGTGTTACCTCTCTTTATTTTATCAAAACTTTTGGATATTCTAAGTGTAATCTTAAGTCCACATACAACACATGTCAAGGCTATAATTGAAGGAAAATGCCTTTTTTAGGTTGTGTGTCACTCCCCATTACTATCCCACCTATTATTATTCATGTGAATGTGATGATATTCAACTTTCCTCTATCTTATAACATTTTGCTTGGTAGGCTATGAACTCATCACATGAGGGTAGTTTTCTCTTCTACTTGCCAATTATTAAATTTCCTCACAATGGAGCCATTGATAAGATTCAAGGTGACACTAATCCTTGTACTTTTGAATAATTCCAAGACCATGGTGTATTCAATATTCCTACCCTTAAACCCTTACCAAGTGTTCCATTTCATGAATCTCAATTATTTAACTTTCCTATCAATTCCAGTGAAGGTTATAATGGTCACCCTTAACACACTAGGAATATACCCCCAACCCCTTAGATTCTAATGATGATGAGCCTAATGAGATCAATATCAATATTAAAATGTCAAATCTCTTACCTTATCTCATCTCTCATATTCTTGCTTCTTTGCAACCTCATTCCCATCAACCACCTTACGATGATATACATGTTATCTTAACTAAGACTCAACATTCCATTCATCACACCACATTGGATTACAAGGTCATCCTTACCTATACCATTGATCTTCATACACTTGATAATGATGATGTTTATACCTTATATGATCAATTATTAGGTCTTTTCCATGCTCGAGATGCTAAGATTATTTATCATTCCTCTTCATTCTTTCAGTATATCTTTTAGTATTCCATTCCTTTATGATTCCTAATTTTAGCATTTTCCCTCTTGATCACAAGGTATAGATGGTATGCACACCTTCAATTTTTGAAGAGCCTCATAATAGTATGCTTATGGATCATGCTATGACTAATCCTTATCACTTTTTTTGATACCATGACCCCTCTAGCTGACTTATCCCTAAGATGCTTATGACTATCCTTTATCCTTTTGTGCATCCTGCTCCTCCCTCACTAGAGCCCAATTCAGATCCCATTACCACTCCCTCCATTGATGAGTCTCTTTATATTTCCAATCTTATTGATCCTCTAGTTGAGATATATCTAATTTCTCAACCAACCCCACCTTCTAGTGGTGATTATTTGCACCCTTTACCATAATTGGATCCTTTACCCACTAATTAGGTCAATCAGCCTTATTGTGACATTCATAAAATTTCTAGTCATTAGACTAGAGAGTGCTCCCTATACCAATATTCCTTAGATTTTATTTCCCCTCCTCCCATGAGTACACCCACAAAGTATAATCACAAGTGAATATGTTTCTTCCACACCATAGATATCTATTCATCTATGCATTATCATAAATTTTGACAATATATCAACACCTTATGTCCCACTACTCCTCAATCCTCAAACAAGGCTATACATCCCCCAAAAATATTACCTAAGTATCTTCCTAAGTATAAAAATGTATATTTTATTTATCACCAATGTCTTACACATCACATTGATTGATACTAAATTATTTAGTAGCATCTCAAAGATCACCTCCTTAACCATTCCTACACCTTTCACCCTTCCTACCATAGGTTTATCTCATAATAAGGCTCCCCCTTATTCCTATATGGTTCCACCTCTTGTGTTTCCATATCCACTTGTGGTCCCTTCTCCACCTATTAATCCCTCACCTATGGACCTTCCCTCACTTGTGGATCCTTCCCCACTGGTGACCCCTTAATCTCCCATAGAATCCACTCCCATGCATTCTATGGAGCATCCCCTGCATAATATCTTTCATCATCATTATCCTTAAATCATTCATATGTTTTATATAGAGGATATTTGATGTGAATAATTTTCCCAACTTTCTTTAAAGATCAACAAGACATTAGTTGTAATTCACATTCAACTTTATAGAGACATATCACATGTTATAGATAATGTGTGTGGACAAATATATTAGTTTTTATGAACACATGCATGGTTTTCTTATATTTTCATTTGGATTGGATGTGTGTTCCAACTTTACACTCATCTATTTTTATATTATTTGACATTTTGTCAAATTATTTTCTATCTTACATGGTGACTTTTGTTTCACATTACATGTTACTTATGATATCATTATTTTCTCTTATGGATTTTTTTTCATAATGACATACTTATTCTTATTGACTTCATTTATTATTATTATTTTGTTCTTTTTCATGATTTTTTCTATATTATCTCTATAATCATGGATAATTTTTATTGTGACTTGGTTATATAAACCTTTCTCCCTTTAGTCATTCCTCATTTACCATGTGATCAGTTAGAAAACAATTCATCTCATTAAAATATCTTTTTACCATTTCATTTTGGATCTCCCCTTTATTCCCTTTCACAAACTAATCATACACATGGTTGAGACTTGAGATAACATGTTGGTTCATAGTTAAGCCTCAGTGTTCTAGTCAATGTTGTCTTTGGATACTTAGCTTCCTTTAGCAAAATCCTAATGCTCATTCATATGTATCACTCTATCTCTCATGATTGGTCATTTTAATTATATATGGAGGAGGAATCATAAAAGCCATAAAACTATGCAAAATCCAAATCATTTAACAAAAGGCAACATTCAAAATTCTAAAAATTCAAATCACACTAAAAGACATGATTCTAAGCACATCTCCTTTTTTCTAATCAAATATCAAACTCCACATCTGTCCTCATGATAGAGCCAAGGTATATTGGGTTACATTATTATAATAGATTAGAAAAGAAGAATAAAAGATCTTTTAGTGCTACCTACTTTCTCATGTACCCAATCTTCATAGTAAACTGATAACTCTATAATGGGTCTTGAGGAATGGGCAACATGTTATGGCAAAGTAGGTCCATTTTAATTTTCTTGTTCAAAACTACATACATGATTTTATCTTAGTATCACCCTTATTTGCTTACATAGCTTTGTTTCTATAAAAAAATAGGTATCCTCTGTATATTTATGCTCACTAGTCACTTAGTCTCTTCTCATTTCCTTAGTGTGCCTCATGTCTCCTAAGGTCTTCTCATAAGATGCCTAAGTTATTATTATTACATTCTCTTTTCTCACTCCTTAAAATCCTAATATTTCCTTTTAATAAATATTTTTTTGTTTACTGATCACTCCCTTAGGGATTCCATTTGTGAGTTGTATTGTAAGACCGTGGATAGGACCTAACATTCCTCATAAATTACCAAATTTTCAAATTACCATCCCAAACATCTTGTTTTTACCATATTTTCACAATATTTCCACCTTATTGGTGTTCTCTTTATGATTTTCATTGTAAGACCATCGATAGGACCTCGCCTTCCTCACAATTTTTTTTAATAATCCAAGTCACAACAAAATTACATGTGTTAAATATGAGATAAGATGTGATTGATTACAAGTTAAACATCATTTGACATGCTTACCATCTTGATTTAGTATGTTTTATAATTAATTCATTAATAATTCAATTTTATCTTCTTATTTTTTGATTGCATGTAAGAATCCAACCATTTTTCTTGAATTTTTCATACTTCCCAACTTGAATTAGTGTGATTTATTTAAGACCATTTTACCAATTTTGTTTCTCTTTTATACTACCCAATGTGATTTAGTATGATTGATTGAGTTAATTTATTTTTTTTCATACCATTTATCTTTCATGTATTTTCCATTTTATTACATTATTTTCATACTTCCCAACATGATCTAGTATGATTTTACTTGTTTTAATTTGGTGCCACCCTTTCTCATGGTCTAAAAATAAATATTTTCCCTCTTGTTTACCATTTTTTAGTTTATTATACTTAGTCAAATTTTGATATTACACATTTCCCATCATCATATAGTGTGTCATACATTTTCTTTGATTAAATATACTTTTCCAAGTCTTTTCACCTATTTTTTTAACCATGCATATGTAGTACATAATGCTAGAAAAAAAACACCACACATATATTTCCCATAGAATATACCACAAAATCAAAATACATGTGCTATAAAGAAATATATCCATGCATTCACAACCACAAGAAAAATATCCAAAACATAACACATAATATCAACATCCAATTGTCAAAATAGAATATCTCTCTATATATCATGTGTTCTTACAAAATACAAAAATACATCACTCCATCTCAAAGGTTGGGCTATATCATGTCTATCTTGTGGCCTAGACATAATTCCCATATATATCTTAGACTGTCCCCTCTAAATAGTACACTATAAGGAGGATATTTGAAATCTAAATCCTACTACCTATTCCTATAGGCTGGCCACTTGGGCCTAAACCTATCCCAAATAAATAGTGGTAGCCAAATGCACACTTCTCTCTTGAGCCAAGGTATGACATGTTTATGCCTCTCTTATTCCCACCCCTATTAGTGGATGTAGCCCATCTCTACATTCCTATAACTGCTAAGCATCCTCTCCATCTTAGTTGTCATATCCTCATCATCCTAGCTCTTTAAGATCTCACTAGGTTTCTCAAAGATCTAGTTTTATAAAAATAGTCAATAATATAAAATGCATTATTTTTCACCCTACTTATATTTACTATTCAAAAAAATTACCCTTCAAATATTTATCATCATATTCCTTATTTTGATCATATCTTTATTTCTACTAACTCATTTTCTAAACCATAAAAATTTATAGAATATTGACATCATAGACAATTTTTATAACTATTACATGCATAGGTTACCAAAAAAATGATTTTTTTTCTCTTTTACACTAATATCTATAATTTCACTTAATGTAATTCACATTGGATGCCTTCACATATCTCACATCTCATTTTTCGCCTATAATACTAAGGTAAGTAAAGATATGTGTTTTATCAATTCTATACTTTAATTTATTTTATTTGTTCCTTACTTCACTTTAATTAACATAAAAATTATGTGTCATCATGTTATTTTCTCAAAGCACCATCCCATGTTACACTTATGTGACACATGATAAACTTCAAGTGGGGCATATGTATATACATAATATTTTCAAAATTTTATCAATTACTAATGATATTTATCTTGTAGGAACCCATTAAGTCTCAATCTCTCTAAGTGCATGCCTTAAGGGGTACGCCAAGAAAGGGATGGGTAGACCATTTGTGATTTTTAGGATTATTGTCCCTTTTTCCACTTGTTATCTACACACTTATCTTCAAAAAACCATTCCCTAAGCTTGGCCTTCTCTTTTGCACACTCTAGTCTTTTACCACCTGCAATACCTCTTTTCCTAAACTAAATCATCTTTTGATAGTTTACATGACTATGTCAGTTGTTTCAACCTTATGCTCTTATTGGTAAAACTTATTTAGGGTCTAGGTCAGCCCTTAGCCGATGTAGTTTGTGACCTAGTGAGTTTTTTCGATAATGATACTAGGTTGACTAGGTCGACCCTGTCAGCTAAAACTTTCATAAGGATTTAAGGCTAGATCCACCTATATAAACACAATCATCTTTCCATTTAAAAGAGAAGAGAAGAATAAGTAAGATATATTATACATCTAATTATCCACCATTATACTTGAGTAGTAAGCTTATGGTTTCATACTTTCTTAGGAGATATGGATCTTGTCTTATTGAAAAGTATTTTGGATGCATTAATAGGTTGTGTAACCTAGAGCTGATTTATCCTTGTCATCCTTACATACCAAAATAACCTCTTGAAAATCACCTTAACCAAGGGAGAGATTGAGGATCAATGGATTCATTTTTAAAGGTAAGTATTCATAACTTTGTTATACCTTTGTAAGAGTAGATAGATATGCATTTTCACTTAGCTTCCATGCATTAAGATTATATATACATTAATGTGAGTATATCTCTTATATACATGTTGAATTTTGTTGTTTATTACCCCCACTTTGTGACACAAGCTTTGGTAAGCACTAGATTAGACTTTGTTTTACTTATTATTAGTTTAGTGAATATGAAAACATAGGACTTAGGGTTATTATGTATTTTTTATTGATTGGAGGCTTTGGAACCCTCCTTAGTGATATTATTATGGTAATATATCCCCTAATTTGGTCTAGTATATCCATATTGGTCATGTTCTCAATTATCTAATATATCCTCAATAAGAAGTGTAAGTAGGATCTATCTTCTCTGAGCTAGGATTGATTTATAGATCTGATGCTTTTTTTGATTGTATACACATTCACCTTGAGCTTCCTTTATGATTAAGACTAAGAATATATATCAAAGGTCCTTTTTAGGGTGACCATTCCCAATGGGAGGTGATTCTCTTTTAGCTGGATAATGCCTTCTTCATCAAATCATTCATGGTACTTATGGTTTATTTTCTCATCATAAATTATTT
Organism: Torreya grandis; assembly: GCA_037957365.1. Taxonomy (NCBI): domain Eukaryota; kingdom Viridiplantae; phylum Streptophyta; class Pinopsida; order Cupressales; family Taxaceae; genus Torreya; species Torreya grandis. The sequence goes on along the minus strand of JARHVA010001093.1, from coordinate 1,408,328 downwards.
AAAATTAGAATTGTCTTGAGTTTGTCAAAAATTAGAAAATTTGTTGGTCATCATCAAACATTTGAAAATTTTCAACATTTTTTGGTACTGAGGGACACAATACCAATTCAATGGAGAACTTATAGATTTTTGACTCTTGTAAGGGTGCCAAATTTAATGTTTATGTAGTCAATAAATTAGTGGATCCATTTTATTCTCTTGGGATAGATACTATGTTGAAATATTTAAATGATTCAATTAAATCCTAGACTCTATGATTGTATTTCTTCAGCTATGACAATTTACATTGATATTTATTCTTGGCTTAGTTAATAATGAGTTCATAATATTTGTATACCATCAATTCTTTTACATTGTTCTTAAGGGTGAAATATAATCCAAAAATTAGGGATTCATATTTTGTTATGTTATTGGTACATGGGAATTGGACCTTGTATACCACCAAAATCTTCTTTCCTTGTGCATTTATTATCTTGATACTGACACTTGACCCTTGCTTAGATCTTTCTCCATCAAAATGGAGGGTCCATAATTGGGAAGGGATCATAATTTCTTTTTATGCTTCATGTTTGGCGGTAAATGTATAAATTCTAAGACTAGGAGATTTATAAATTACCTCTTCATTAGTGGTATTGTACTTTGTAATAGGATGCTTTATTTTTAGCTCTCAATCAATCCTGATCTAGTTGGCTATGCCTCTCCAAGGTAGCCAAATATGTGGAAAGTCCATGGAAAGATATCCATTTAGTGTTTTTGACTAATCTCTACTCAACAAAAATCTATAACATTAAGGAATCTCCACCATTAAGATGTTGATAGTCATATATACTCTAGGTTCTAAGGCAACCTAAATTATTTCATCTTTTAGCTCTCCTAATACATGTAAAACTATCTTATATAGCTTTGACATGGTCCTCTTGGATGGCTTTGGTGTCAAACCAAGCTTCTAATAAATAGAATTCAGCATCACCATTTCTAAAGCTCTAGAATCTACTAGGAGATTATGTATATTCTTATCAAATGCTCGAATGGTAAAAAATAAATGGGGAACTTTAGGCTTGATTTTTTATATAATATTCATGTTCATTGTCTTAGAATTTTTAAAAAAAGACTTGCCTATGATGGACTTCCATTTCTCTGTGATTTGCACTAGTTTATGAAGAGTAATGTTGGCCTTAATTTTCTTCATATCTTTAACAATATTTTATCCTCATCTATTTTATTTATCTCTATTTTGAGGTTGATCATTCCCTTTAGTGGGAGAAGGATTATTTTCAACCTTGGGATTTAGAAGGATAACCATATTTTTAGGAAGAGTATAAGTAGTAAATGGTTTCCTTCTCTTGAGATTATAATTATTTTTGTTAAATTGTTAGAATGTTTACACTTCATTAGAATTATCCTCTATGATATTTTCAGCTTCATTATGGAAGGACTCAAAATTATTAAAGACCATACTTGAACTAGAAGGGACAAATTCATGAGGGATATCTAGAAGATTCATCATTTGATCTTGTCTGATCATTTCTCTCTAGAATATTTAAAAGGCTATGTAGAACTCTATACAATCCAATTCTCCATGTTGAGATGTGTTATGGACCTTACACCAATTGGGAAAATTTATTTCCATGATATTAATTTCTAGTAACTTATTAGACTTTTATTATTATATATTGTTAGTGGGCTTGTTGAAAGGCCTATTATATCTTGGAAATGTATAATTCTAATTGTAATTATGATTATTGATATTAACCATCCTCTTCTAAATATTCATAAAATTATTTCTTAGCTTATGAACCATTATTTGTATATAATCCAATCTAGCTTTGTTAGAGTCATAACCCTGAGTGACTATTGTGTTGGTGTGATCTTGATGATGATTATACTACTTGTTATTATTTTGCGTCTAATTATTCAATAAACCATAATTTTTATTCATTATCTATTGCATCATAGGAGGTAGAGTGAACAACTAATTTTGATTGAATGCAAGAGCATTTTGATTTGTACATGGAATTTGTATTCAAGAATGTAAGTCCATTGTTGAATGTTTGACCTCTAATATTATGATGAATAAGTTGTGGATTGATCTACTTTTTGATGTTGATAGATTATTGTAATGCCAAAGCTAAAGTATTGGCAGTGGTAAATCTTTGTAAGAACATTGAAGTGATAGGATCTAGGGCATTTTTTATATCTTGAACATTATATTCTCATCTAGTTTATACATGGAATTCAATTGAATATGCATCTTCTATAATCTTGCATTGAAGGCTTGGATTGACTTGATAGGTTCCATTTTCATACTAGTAAAGATCTGATATACCAAACTTGGATTAGTTACCTATCCAAATTATGTCAAAAATATACTTTGACACTCATCCCATAAGGTGATGGAATTTTCCTACAAATTGAAATACCAATCATAAGAATAATCTTGAAGAGTAAATTGAAAAATCTTTCATGCAACATCATCATGGATATCATTTATTAATATCAAGGTGACCTTGAAATATTTGATATATTCTTTAGCCATCCTCCCACTTGAGGGGTTGAAGCTAGGAAAATACTTCTCTAGATTCTTTGGTAGGTCATGTTGGTCCCTATGGATGGTAATTAATGATGAGAATTCCATATATCTAATTATATCTAATACAAACTATCCATAAGTGTTGCCTTTGGTTATAAATTACATTGTAATTAATAGTTAAGGTCTTATCTAAGTAGGAAATGAATGCAATATGTTATTTATTTGTATGTAATACATTAGTGATTATTTACCTTGTATTGTGTCTAATTTAGATGGAATGAGCATAGTTTTGTGTAAAAAAACACATCCTAATGGCAAAATAATTTTGAGAAGACATCAAATAGTTTTGGTAACTCTTTTTGCTACAATTTTGAGGATTCAAAAAATGATCTCTGAAGATATGACACTCCAAAGACACTCTTGAAGTGATTTGAAGATGCTCTAAGGGCACTCTGAATACCTATATAAAATGCTCTAAAGATATGTAGGCATGCTCTAAAGACCTGTATAGAATGCTTTAAAGACACCCAGACCTGCTCCAAAGACATACAGATGGATCCTACTGATCAAGATAGTGATTATAAAGATATATATTGTATATAAATAGACTTTTCATATTTAGATATCTTATTTTAGACATTAACATTCATGGTAATGGCCTAAAATAATATGTATATATTTGTACTTCTATTTTGTAAAACCAGATAAGTCTCTTCATATTTATGTTAGTTATTTTTCATCTATTATTAGTTGAATTAGTTTCAACACCTTCTTAGAATCATGGGATCCAATTCCTAGATTGTCTATATTTTGAATAAGCATATTTGGCTATTCTGATTAGCATATTTTGTACTCTATGAATAGATGTTGAGATTGATTTAAATGCATGACTCCTCATACCAGAGAGTTAGTAGTTGGAAAAGTTTTTGAATTTATTGAAGTTATTTAATAAAAAATTATAATAATCATTTCATATATTTATATGTTCTTTTGATAATGAAATAAAATTCAGAATTTATTTTCATTACTGAGTAAAGTAGTTCTTGTTCTGAGAAAGGAGTAAGGGCCCACTTCTCTTTGAGGATCAGGACAAATTGATACTTTTTAGTTTATAGTTTAGAATTATTTCTTTAATTTAAGTATAGTTCATTTACTTCAAGAGTGATTTCCTTTTGAATGCAAGTGTGAATTTCCTTTTTAAAATTAAGTGTGAATTTCCTTTAATGCAAGTGTGTTTCATTTACATGCAAGATATATTTCAATTAAATGCAAGTGAGTTGTCTTTATGCAAGAGTGTCTTTCATTTTCATAGGAAGTACCGTTTGTTAACCTATCTCCATATTTAGAATTTATAAAAATTCATTTAAGTGATAATAGACAACATTATCATATTCTAAAATATCATACATCATATATCTTATGCCAAATGTTAAGTTCTAGATGTTGATTTTTAACTTCTAGATGTTTATAGTGTGAAGTGAATATAAGATATTTAGTTAGAAAACCTCTTAGATTTACATTTATGTAAAATAGAGTTAGTCTTATTTTCAATTTTTAGGATTTATAAATCACAATAGAAGTAAATCTATAAATAGTAAATTGTATAACTCCAATATCAAATGATCTCATTGCATACAGCCTTTGGATACAGCCCTATAAAAAATGACACAAATCTATTGATTGTTTAAATGAGAGGTTAATGACAACCTATCATTTTTGGTGAAATTATTGGGGACAATAATCAATAAGTTTTATTGAGATCATATATTAGAGTTATATAAGGAAATTCAAAAAAAATCATAAAACTCATAAATATAAAAATAATTCAAGAATCTTTAGATTTATAAACTGCTTAAGAGATTCTCAAATATGGTTTATCTCTAAGGGATCCTAAATAAATAAAGAAGAAGAGAGGATATAATCCTTGATGGACATATAAGGAAGTGGATTAAAGGAAATTAAAATCCATATACAAGCTTTTTTTAATTCCTCTCTTGAACAAGGTTCATCCACACAAACAAATCCTACAAGAAGAATACTATTCAGAACATCTTCTATAAATATAATTGATCCTAAAAATCCTCTTTATGGAATAGTTAGATTTGATCCAATATATCTAAAAGAAGAAGATATGTTCACCAACAAATATTCTCCTCCTGAGATAGACCATAGGTTGAGCACCTAAGAAGAGAATTTAGATTGGATTGATAACCAAAGTTGGGAAGAAAATAAGGGAGATGAACATACACATCTAGAAAACCCCGATCAACAACTTCAATAGGAAAAAACTTTTTCCTATCCAATTAGCTTGGGTTTTGATGATATAACTTCCATGAAAAACATTTCACCATACATTTAACCTATTTTTAGAGGTAAATCCTTAGAGGATCCAGATCAGTTCCTCTTTTAATTTAAGGTTCTCTACCAAACATATGATTATGTCATAGATAATCAAAAGTTGAAATTATTCCCATATACACTTAAAGATGTATCAATGAGATGGTTTATGTGATTTGAGGGTAATTCTATCACCATTTAGGATAAAATGGAAATTGCATTTCTCGACAAATATCAAGATTATTATAGAGTTGGAGAATGAAAGGAAGACTTTTTCAAGGTCAAACATAATGAAGATGAAATATTAGAAGATTACCTTGATAGGTTTATATTTACCCATAAAATTAGGAGGTTGTCAAAACATTATTTTTTAAAGGGTTATATGATGATGCATGTGATGTTTTGAACCTAATTGGAAAGGGTGACATTGACAAGTTAACCTTTCATCAACTTTCAGCATTGTGTACTAACTACTCAAGGACAAGACCTAGAATAAGGAAATCAAGGTTAGGAAATCACTTGAAATTGGATAATTAATGGAATGATTTGATAATTGCAATATATAAATTATATTATTATTAACATCTACCTTATATGGCCTCAAATCAAAATAAAATGCTACCAATACTGAATAATTGTCAATATATTGTCCTAGATATAGACTCAAACATGTGGTAAAATATTTCCCTTTAGACAAAATAGAAGTATGTGTTATTTTTTACCTATAACATGAAGCCAATAATTTCAAACACTTCCTAATATAAGAAACCAAGTGAAACAAGCATCAAATATAGTTGAGAAGTAAACTTTATTCAAAGACAAGGAAACTATTGATGATGAAAATTGTACCATCAATGAATCAACCCTTTTGCCTATTAGAAGGTAAAATTGGAATCATAGAAATCATAAAAATATATTAAGCTTAAAAAATTTAGATAATCAGTACTAAATGTTAAGTAAAACTAGATATACTTATGTTGCACAAGAAATTAATCAACCATCAGATAAAGTACCATTGGATCTATCTACAAAAGTTGTACTATCTTAGAGAAGTTGCATAAAAAGAAGAGATAAATTATTGACTTCAAAAAATACTTAAGTCTTAAATACCTATTGTCTTTCTATATTCAAGATGTGTGGATCAATTTTAAACCAAAGGATCATTAATTGGTTCACCTCTAAAATTAGAAGGCTAAAGTCATAATAATTGAAGATCATGATATAAATGGTGAGATGAAATACTTTGGGAATTGGGTTCCAAATCTATGGCCATGAAAACCTTTATTACCTCTATAAACTCTATTGGTAGGATTAACAAGAAGATTACTTAGAATATCCAAAAATTTAGAATCATTAGCTTCAAAGTTAATGGACATTCTTGTCCCTCTATGAAACCTAGGTCCAAAATGTCTTGCACAAAATCCACCCCTATGAAAACCCATGCTAGAATATGACTGGTTAAGATCTCTATTAGAATTTTGTCCCCATATTCTATTATCATTACTTCCTCCTAGTTTATCCCACCCAAACATAGTGAACAATCTAAAATATAATAGAAAACCTAAGATTGGGACATAAGTATCCAAGAAGCACAACTAAAAGTTGCAATGATCCAACAAATGAAACTAAAACTATATCATAAACTGAAATCTATCACACTATATTTAAATTAAAATCTATATTGAATGATATTATCATCCTTTATTTCACAAATTCCTTGATAGTTCATGAAACTCTATATTTTAAATTCTTTATATAAACTTCAAATGAGAAGTGTTAGGAAATTCTAATTTCAAAATCGATATTTAGATTACAATCCATTACTTCAATTTTGAGTTACAATTTTAAATAAAATTTCATATCTTATCCATTTCTTTTGAAAATCAATATTGTGACTAAAACCACCCAACATAGTTTTAGACGTAAATATGCATAAATACATTTTGTCCCTTCAACATATTTCAACAAACAAGCCAACCAAGTTATTCAAATTTCATATAATTATTTAAAAACTAAAAAATATCAATCCCAACCATATTATTGAAATTAAAAATGTATTTCTAAGATGATCACAATCATATCCAATCCATAATAGATAATCAAACTATAAATAACATCTTCTTTGTGACTTCATAAATGTTGACATTCCTATACCATATATATGCATGAGCTCATAATCATCTACTTCAAAATCTATACAAATTGTAAAATGTGTTTGACATAGACTATCATATGCATGCATATTTTTAGAGACAAACCCTAATTCATGCTTCATCATAATCCAAACAATACTTCATCTTTTAGCTTATCATTATCATGCACATAGACATATATGCATAAAATGATCATTTTTCATCCATATTATGATAAACAAATTTCATTCACAGCCATTCAAAAATAATTAGTCATAAGTATCTAAGTGACATTTTTCACTATTGATACCAAAATTTTGATACTTGTTTTCCTCTATCAAATAAAAAAACCAAAATTATTCTAAAACTCAAGTATGCATACAAAATAAAAATGATGATCTATAACCTTGAAACTTTAATAAACTAGTAACCTAATGCTTCATAATATAATCTCATAATATGCTAAAGGATAAAATAACCAAGACCATTTTCATCACAAAATTTACTGAGTATTTAACATCTTGTATTTCAAAAATGACTCATGTACAGATATAAAATTAAAATGAAGATATTTTGGAGATTAAACAACTTGAAATAGCCTTTCATAACTTGAGAAAATATTTCACATGTATGTTAATCAAAATTGGAAAACCTAAAAACTTTAACTTTAATTATTCATATAAATCCATGCATAATTGATGTAGGAAATAGAGTACCCAAATACTCAACAAAATTATCATAGACTCTTATAAAATTTTCATGTAGGAGGGTTTGTGAAATTTTAAAACCATTTCCATATTCCTAAATATTCCTTGACACAGCCTTTCAAAAGAATCACTTGAACAAAATCATGCCTTCTATTTTGACAGTCAAGTCTTTAACTTTCATTAACCAAAAACTAGAGGTTATTATTCATGTATTGCTTAAAAGGGTTTCAAATATTCATTTATAGAATCATGTAATCTTATTTTTATATCATTCATGCATAACAAAATAATAATCTTGAAACTTTAAGGAAACCATTAAGCTTTTCAAATATTTTTGCATGTAGATGAATTTACAACTTTCCTCATTATAGCTTGTATTTCCTCATAAAAACCATTCAAAAATAATAATAAAATGTTATTAATATGCATGCAAGTCCATAATATTATTTCTTCACTACAAAATTCATCCATTACTAAAATATTTCAAAAGAGCACTGGTTAAAACTCACATAGACATACTTGGTGTTGTTTTCCTAAAAATCTCCTAATCGTCAACCTCTAAAATCTCTTCATGACCTCAAATAAATAGAGCTTCACTTCCAAAAGTAGCTTGGATAAAATGAACAATAACTAAGAAAAATAAATCTTTTATTTGCCAACTTGTTTCTATAATGAACTACATGATGTGTTCACTCTTTATTGGCATGCAATTACTAATTACGTACTTAGCTATTCTGCCAACTTATTTATCAGAAAAAACAAAGTTAGTGATAACCATTATTCATACCTAACCTTTATGTTAAACATTAACTAATCTCTATCATTCAAGGTAATAACATTTCACATTAACTCTCACACTACCAAATATCTAGAGAATCTTAAAGCATCAATAACCATACCTTTAGAATTAAATGCTTATGCCAACTCACCTACCTTAATGTTCATTTTTCCAAGTTATCTCCAACTCATAAACCAACTATGTTGTAACCCTACTTCATCATCTATTTAAGGTTCCTTTAGACTTAGCAAACTTTATACAAACCTTATGATACACCTTAAAATTCACCAATTCACCAAGTATCATGGTATAAGACTTCAAACTATAGCCCATTCTCAAGTCAAAAACATATTTCATGATGGAATTAAATGTCAAAAATTAGTATTATGACCCCTTAATGTTCTAAATAAAACTATGTAATAAAATAAAAATCCCCTTTTAACTCATTTCTAGATATCTCAATTCAAGTGAAGGTATCTCTTTGAAGAAGTTTGTAATGTTTTTCAAAAGGACTTGTATGTCATTTACTTATATCATCCACCAATCATCTTCTTACACATAAATATTCAAGATACAAAGAATGATATACATGCTCTGATAATTATGATCATCAAATTTGACTATTACTCAAATCTTGAAATAACTAAAACTTAGTATGTCAATTAGGTTTCCATGAATTGAACCATGTATAAGTTGTAGAATCAAAGGAATAAGACTACCAATTGTATAAATTAAAATATCAACATCACTAAACTAACTAAAACATATTGGTATCCATCATATCATTAGTAGTGAATGAAACTGAGCCAATCATCAAATTTAGACTTTCAAAATAGCTTTCAAATATATCAAAATTGATTGCAATGTTTTTAAAAATATCATATTACCATTATTATCCTAAACCATAAATAAAATCAACTTATGAAGATCAAAAAAACATCACAAATAGCATGAAATAACTAAAAAATGAAAGCCCATGTATCAATTGAAACTATCAAAAGTGAACTCAATATGAATATTAGAACAACTAATCACACCTATAACTATATATGCATATTTTATTCATAGTCCACCATGCTTTTCAAAACCAATTAAAACATAAATAAAATTTCATCAACTAATCATCACTATTTCATAATCAAATATGCATCTATAATATTATCAATCAATAGGGTCCCCAACACAGTTTTAGGTTTCATGATAGGGTCATCGCTATGGTAGCAAGTATAGATTTTGAAAATTTTAGGGGGGTGTAGAAAATAGTCATAATATAAACTAGTAATCCCAGCCTCAAAATTAGTTTGGTCCAAGATTTCCTCCCAATCTATGGATGGCACCATGGGCTAGACAAGTCACACTACCAATATGGGGATGACCACAACCATAACATAGGGTAATAAAAAATGGATGTCATAGATTTAGAGAATGTCTCAAAATCAACCTTGGGCATAGAAATGAAACCAACCATTGGGTATAGTAATCACCACCTCAATGGTCAAATCAATAATATCAGCCAAAAATAAGGTTTCCTCCATAGCATGCCTTGATGCCTTCATAACCTTAATGACCACCAATTAATTAGTAGTTTAAACAAACCATAGTTATCTACCTAACCAGTGTAAAATCTAAAAAATAGGCAAAATACACCTATTTATGAAGTTGATTAAGAAAGTAATATTGCAAGTAGTTCAATTGATTGTAATAATATTTAACTCAGATCAAGGAAGGTAGTAGGAGATTCACCCATTACCATAAATAAAATTCCTAATTTTTAAAACACTCCTGAGATACTTGTAGTCCAAAATATAATTGAAGAAAAGGTAGAAACCACAACCACATCAACTAGAATTCAAGATCCCCCTACTGTTCTTTTCCCAAGAGACTTAAGGAAGAGAAACCTAGGGAAGATTTTAAATTGATACATGGATTAAAAAAAATTAATATATAAATTCCATTGTTAATAGCCATTAAATATATTCTTGAATTGAATCAAATCATTAAAGGATTTTTCATCAAAGAACTAAGAAGAAAGTAGTATCCCAAAATAATTTAAGTAATAGGTAAAATTATTGATTTACTAGAAGGAAACATACTTGTTCCTAAATATGGAGATATTGGTATTCCTATTATGAATATGATAATTAGGAAAAATTCTATTCAAAATGTGTTTGTAGATCTAGGAGTTACCATAAATATAATGACTATCAACATAGTAGATTATTTATCTCTCAGAGGGCTTCAGCCTACCACAACAATCTTGAAAATGGTAGATCAATCCATTATTTCCCATGAAATAACCATAAAAATTGTACCAATCACCATATAATCTAGGGAATTCTCTATTTATTTCATGATCCTTCAACCTAAACCAAAGAGGGTAGGGTATCCAATCATTCTTGGTAGACCTTGGTTAACTACAATTGCATTACAAATTGACTATAGAAATGGAAACATGACCATTTTTAATGGAACTCACACTAAATATATATCTCTTTATCCAATTTCTAAACTTTTAATAGGCCTTTTTGAACAAATATGGATGGATCATCATGAACAAAACCAAACTAATGTGTCTTCCTTAGCCATGGTTACCATCAATGAATATGCCCAATAATTTGGAGTGAAAATAATAAAAGATTTAGACCAAGAAAGCATAGATATGAATTCTAAAAATATATCTCTGAAGTCTAAAATTTTCACTCTAAATTCTATAATCCTAACTCTAAAGACTAGTATCTTTGCTCCGAAGACTAGTAACTTAGCCCTAAAGACTAGTAGCTTAGCTTCAAAGACTAATAGCTTAGTTTTGAAGATTGATAACTATGATTTGAATATGAAAAATAATGAATAGGAAGAATCAACCTCCAGTATTTAGAATCAAATCAATGTCATAATAACACCAAACATGTTATCTAGTCCACAAGACATTCAACAAGCCATAGTTGATTGGGCTCAAAATGGATAGAATTCATTTTTACATTATTTTTATTATCCATTGACCAATATGATTTCCATAATTGTAACATTTTATAAGGATGTAACCACACTTTACATGTTACTACCACACACATGTCCATTGAATTCCATGATGAGTGAATACAAATAATTAAATTTCATTATTCCAGGCACTAAATAGATTACAATCCAACCTGGTAAACTATTAACTATCAATAGTTGGTTATTTGAATAACAAGAAATAAATGTGTTTAATGTATTGGTACAACATGTATAATATTTTTCTTGGTATTATATTGTTATTAAAATAATACATCTCAGTGTTTGTACACATCATGTCTACATTAAAAATTTAGACTAGTCAGACAACCACAATAGAGGATTAACCCAACCTTGAAAGAAATTATTAAGAAGGAAATAAAAAACTATTGGAAGTTGGTTTTATCTATCCTATATTTTATATTCAATTGGTTTCACCTCTGGTTATTGTGCCTAAAAAGAATTGAAAATGGAGATTTTATGTAGAATACATAGAATTAAACAAAGCCACTATGAGAGACTACTTTCCTTTGCCTTTTATTGATCAAGTTTTGGATAATTTGGAAGGAAAATAATATTTGTATTTCCTATATGGTTTCAAATATACAATCAAATCATAATATCCCTTGAAGATCAAGATAAAAAAACATTTACTTGCCCCTAGGGAACATATGCTTATACACTCATTCCTTTTGGATTATGTAATGCACCTACTACCTTTCAGAGAGCAATGTTAGCCATATTTTTCATCTTAAAAATGATTGTGGAAGTGTATATGGATAATTTCACTATCCATATTACTAAATTTGATGAATCTTTGAATAATTTGGATAAAGTGCTTACCAGATGTAAAGATCATCAAGTATCTTTGAGTCATGAGAAATGCATCATAATGGCTAATGAGGGATAGTCTTAGTACGTGATATATCTTCTGAAGACATAAAATTAGATCCCAAAAAGATTGAGGTAATTTCTAACCTTCCCATTCCATAAACATAAATTGATGTAAAAAAAATTCTTGATCATGCAAGATATTATAGAAGATTTATTGAAGACTTTAGTAAGATAGTTGCCCCTATGTTTTCTTTGTTATAAAAAGATAGTGAATTTGTATGGAATGATAAATGTCAAAAATCTTTTAAAACATTAAATAATAAACTCATGATGCTCCAGTCTTGAAAGGACCTAATTGGGAAAAACATTTTCATATCTATATTGATGCTTCCAATATTGGATTAGGATTAATCTTAGGTCAAAGAGATGAGGATGTAAATATGTATGCCATTTATTATATTATCAAGAATATTACTCCCACAAAAAAGAACTACACTAACATAAAAAAATAATTTCTTGCTATTATCTATGCTATAAACAAATTTAGGCATTACATTATTAGTTATTAGGTATTTATCTATATAGATCATTTAATAATTAAGTACTTAATGAATAAACCAATAGTAAATGGGAGAATAATTAGATGGCTACAATTGTTGCAAGAATTTTACAAAACCATCATAGACAAACTAGGGACTATAATTTTTTTGATAGATTTTTATCTAGATTGATCCCCGCAAGTGAATATACCTATGGAGGAAACTTTTTTAGATGAACAGTTGTTCTCTATATCTACATACTCTTCATGGTTTTAGACATGTAAAATTACTTGGTAATAGGTAAGTTTCTTCATTTATTCACCTCTAAAGAAACAAAACATTTGGTTATAGCAAGTTCTGATTTCAAATGGTTTAAAGGTATGTTGTTTAAAAATGGACATGAAAATATACTTCATAGGTGTGTCAAAGAAATGAAGTGTATGACATCATAATAGCATGCCATAGTAAACTTGGAGGACATTATTCAGTAAAAATTACCATTCATAATTTCCTTGTTGAAGGTTATTATTAGCCATATCTTTACAAGTCTATCAAAAGTTTTGTATGGAAATGTGATCCTTGCCAAAGGATGGGTAAGCCTAATCTATCCGTTTAAATGCCTCTCCATCCTCAAATAAGCTTAGAACCATTTGAAAAATAGGGTTTGGATTTTTTTGGACCAATCAACCCACCATCTCAAGGAAAAGAATATTTATTAATATGTAATGATTATGTTATTAAGTGGGATAAAGTGAAAGAACTCACCTTTTTTATGGAGGAAATAGTTGTTGATTTCCTATACCATAAGATTATACTCAGATTTAGATCTCTTAGATCTATTATTTCAAATCAAGGTCCCCAATTCATATCCAACATGATCAATATTTTTATAGAGTTGTACCATATAAATCATATGAAATATTCACCATACCATCCCCAAGATAATGGGAAAGTGGAGGTCACCAATCGAGAACTAGAAAACATCCTAACCAAAATAGTGAATAGTAGTAGAAAAGATTGGGAAGAAAATGTACCTAAAGTAGTTTAGGCATATAATACAACATGGAAGATAATTACAAGATTCTCTCCAAATTAAATTGTGTATGGAAACAAACCTTTATTACCAATAGAATTTGAATTATAGATATTGAAGACAACAACTTATATGGAAATTGATATTGATGAAGCATATAAAGAAAGAATCATGCAACTAAATGGATTGGATGAATTAAGAATGGATGTACTCACTCAAACCAGCATGATCCATAAGTAGATAAAGTAATGGCATGATACTCATATCAGAGAAAGACAATTCAAGAGGGTGATTGGGCAGTTCTATTTGATTCTAAATTCCAAAATTCTAAAGGTAAGTTAAGTACAAGATGGTTGGGACCATACCTAATCAAAACCATTTTTATCAATGGATATGTCTAGCTTCAACCAATTGATGGTGACTAAAGGACACTTTTGGTCAATGGTCATAGGCTTAAGGTATACAAAAGACCTGTCAATAATGAAGAGTTTATTGAGTAGAATCAAGACCAATTTGACCTTGTAGAAGAACTTGGTTCTTCCACTAAGGCCAAATGATCTTTATAACAGACATCCAATAAAGGAGAAGTGATAAAAACTATTAAATGGAGGTTCTCCTCCCTTAAAAATTAAAAAAATTAAAAAATATATAAAAAATGAAAAACTATAAAAGGTAAAAATTAAAAAAAATTATTGAAAAGTGAAAACCAATAAATGACACTTTTTAGAAGACAATTTTTATAATAAAATATGAATTATTATCAACTAACCTATCTTATTATACTTGTTGATCCTTACAAGACACACAAAAAACCTAGAAGATAGGTATGGATTTGTATGATAAAGGTACAATTTTTTTTTTCCCCAAAAGAGTAGGCATTTTATATTTCATGTCATGCATGTATAATCATTATGTAGTCAATGTTTTTTCAAATGGACAAGTTTTGGTGATGTCACATGAATATGATGAAGTTAAAAACATCATCACCACATTCAAATATTTAATGTGAAGTTGTTTTAAAAATACCTTTTCAAAAAAATATGATGTGATGCAAGAATCATTATGATTATTACTTCAAGTACTACTAATTATGACCTTTACATCACATTATTGGTAATAATTGGATAAATTTCCTTCCCATTAAATCTCACATGATTTGAAGTGTTTACCATAATAATTATCATCATTTCATATTATATATTTATTTTATATTCATTGTTGCATTATCATTGCTATCTATTATTGCATCATATCCCTAATTTCTTGCCTTTCCCTATACCCTATGCAATTCTAAGCTCTATTTTCTTATAGCATAGTCAGATTTTCAAGAATATAGTGAAACCTCCAAAGATGGGATTAAAGAATAAAAAAAGTGAACCAAAATCCTCAGATGCATTGCTTCAAGATGAAGTGACCATAGATATTTTTGAGTTGATAAGATGGTTAAGTTTATTGAAAATGTTTTAGGGTTTTCACAAATAAATTGTGCAATTTTTTATTGAAAATTTTGATGAAGACCATTTTATTCTTAAAGGTGAACACATTATATTGGATCCTATATACACATAATATTTTCAAAATTTTAACAATTAATGACATTTTGTATCTTTCAGGACCCTGTTGAGTCTCAATCTCTCTGAGTGCATGCATTAAGGGGTGCACTAGGAAAGGGGTGGGAAAACCATTGGTAATTCATAATATTTTTGTCCCTTTTTCCACTTTCCATATACACACTTGTCTCCTAAAACCATTTAACCTAAGCTTATTCTTCTTAATTGTACCCATTCCAATCAGTTGTCATATATTTATCCTCTTGTTCTTTGTCTTATCCCCCTTTTGATAGTTGGTTATATTAGGATGATTAGATTGACCCTGTAAAATTTTCATCCTTTGATTACTATACAAATTTGACTAGGTCAACCTTATACTATTTTAAGGTATTTTTCACTTTGGAGCTTATTATCCCTTTGACCAACATAGTGCGAGACCTAGTGAATTATTTCCCAAAAACATATAGGGTCAACTAGGTTAACCCCATAAAGTTGACATATTTAGAAGGATTTAGGGTAATATTTGTCTATATATACAAGTTCACTTCCAACCATTTGATAATAGAGAAGTGAAGAATAATAAGTGTGAATGAACATTTGCTTATTGACCTTTCTATTTGAGGAATAAAGCTTAGGGTTCCATACTTTCTTTGGATATATAAATATTGTCTTATGGAGAAGTCTTCTAGATACATAGATAGGTTATGTGCCTAGATCTAATTTCTCTTTGTTATCCTTACATACCATAACAATTTCTTGTGAATCACCTTGGTTAAGGGATATATTGAGGCTTGATGAGTTAATCTTCAAAGATAACTTTATTTCTCCTTTGTAAGAGTAGATAGATAATATAGTTGTGCTTCTCTTCCATGCATTAGGATTTATTATACATTGACATGATTAAATATATTCTATGAATATTTAGTTTAGTTTAGTTTATTGTGTTTCTAACCCCCACCTTTTTCCACAAACTTTGGTGATTACTAGAATAGATTTACTTTCTTATTTATTAGACATAAGTGAAATGTTAAACCTAGGACCCCCTTAAGGTTATTGCATGATTGTGTTAGTATGGATGCTTTCAAACCCTCCTTAGCATAGTATATTATGATAAGTGATCCCCTGATTGGGTCTAGAATATCCCCATATTGGTCATGCTCCTACTTAACAAATGCATTCCCAATTAGAAGTGTAGGTATGATCTATATTCTCTAAGGTAGGAATGATTTATAGACATGAGGCATTGATGCATTTATGATCTATATGTATCCACATTATATTTTTAAAATTTTACCGATTATTGACACTTTATATCATGTAGGACCCATTGAGTATTAATCTCTCTAAATGCATGCCTTAAAAGGTGAATTGGGAAAGGGGTGGGTAAACCATTGGTGATTCATTAGATTTTTGTCCCTTTTTTCACTTTATATCTACACACATGTCTCCAAAAACCATTTACCCTAAGCTTATTCTTCTCATTTGTACCCATTCCAATCATTTTTCACATCTTTATCCCCTTATTCCTTGCCTTATCCCCCTTTTAATAGATGGTTTTTCTAGGTTAACTGGGTCAACCTGTATAGTTTTTAGCCTCTGATTAATATATAGGGTCAACTAGGTCAACCCTATACTATTTTAGGGTATTTTCTACTTTGAAGCTTGTTATCCCTTTAGATAGCATAGCTTGGGACCCAGTGAATTATCTCTAAAAAACATACAAGGTTGACTGGGTTGACCCTATACAATTGAAATATTTGAAAGAATTTAGATTAAGATCGACCTATATATACAGGTTTATTTCCAACCATTTGAGAATAGATAAGTGAATAATAATAAGTGAAAATTAAAATCTACTTATTGACCATTCTAATTAAGGAATAAAGCTTAGGGTTTCATACTTTCTTTAGATATATGGATCTTGTCTTGTGGAGAAGTGTTTTGGATACATAGATAGGTTATGTAGCCTAAAGATTATTTGTCTTTGTTATCCTTACATACCATAACAATCTCTTACAAATCACCTTGGCCAAGGGAGAGATTGAGGCTCGGTGGATTCATCTTCAAAGGTAAGTATTTTTAACTTTATTTCTCCTTTGTAAGAGTAGATAGGTAATGCAGTTGTGCTACTTTTCCATGCATTAGGATTCTATATACATTGATGTGAGTGTATATCTTCTATGCATGTTTAGTTTAGTTTATTTTTTTCTAACCCACACTTTTTACCACAAGATTTAGTGAGCACTAGATTAGATTTACTTTCTTGTTTATTAGAAATAAGTGAAATATTAAACCTAAGATGCTTTTAGGGTTATTATATGATTGTGTTAGACTATAGGCTTTGGAACCCATCCTAGCATGGTGTATATTAATAAGTGATCCCCTAATTGGGTTTATCATATCCCCATATTGGTCATGCTCTCTCTTAACAAATGTATTCCCAATTGAAAGTGTATGTATTCTTTATCTTCTCTGAGCTAGGAATGATTTATAGACATGATGAATTTTTGATTGTATACATTCTATTAAACCCAACATAAACTAACCCTTGTAGGATTTATTCACTTATTTCATTATTTTCATCATTATTTTTATCATATATTTTTCATACTGGGTCAACTGCATCAACCCAACTCTATTTTTTGTGTATAGGTTTTTAAGTACAAGCTATTAGATTGACCTTGTCAACCTAGTATAGTTTCTAAACTTTTAGATATCTTTTTCAACATACTAAGTTGACCTAATTAACCCTATATATTACAAGCAATCATCAACAGGTTATTACATAGCTTGATCAACTCAATCAACCTAGTTAGTAGGTTTTACAAGCATTCCACAAGGTCTATGATAGCAATCTTCCTTCTCTACATATTTATACCCACCAAGGTTCCTTTCTATCCTTTCTCTCTTTCCTTATAGTCTTTCCTTAAATAATTTGTATTCCTCAAAACTGACCTTATACAATCAATTGGATCGATCCTATTGACCCAATTTTGTATTTTGTGTGTTGTCTAGATAGATAGGTCAACTCTGCCAACCCTATTCATTTTTCAAACCTTGATTTTGTAATATAGGATCAACCCTATTTTGTATTCTATGCATACACTATCAATTATATTGATATTGTACCTTGTTTCAAAGTTGGAATTAACCTTTATATGTTAGTAATTAGCTCACACTTTCATTTCTTATTACTTTCATGCTTAGGAATAGATCACATAGCTTAATTAGGTGGTTTTCAATTAATTATTTAGTTTCACTATTTTTTATTTTATGCACACAAGACCAAATCACAAAATCTAAACAAGCATTTTAACATTTGACTACCCAAGGCCAATTTACTTAGATTTCATCACCAAGGGGGAAGCTAACTTGATGTTTTAATCAAGTATAAATCATGGTGTGTGAAGTGATGTTTTAATGATATATTTTGGATAAGCACCTGACACCCTTGTCACTATGGTGTGTGAAGTGAGGGGTAAGCCATAATACCAGGCTTGTATCATTACCCTTACATATCTCTTTCATCCCAAACTACTTGAAACTATGCTTAAATTGATTTCTAGTTCCTTACTTATAGCCAACTTCCCATCACATTTAAAAACATATCCTAATTATCTTATAAATATTTAGGTTGACCATTTAGCTAGTTATTTACTTTCCAAGTTGATTTCTTGCTCTTTTCTCAATTGTATTTTGTATTGCAAAAACTTACATTAACAAGTGTTGGTACAAGGTTTTATGTTGTGTGCCTCAATTAGATTATCCAGTATTAATATAATTTATTATTTTTTCCCTTTTATTATTTATTTTCAAATTACTTGAAAAATTTATCTTGGTTTAATTCATAATTTGTTATAATCTTTCTTATCTTCCTTGTATGTTGTATTGGGTCAACCCAATTGACCCTATACATTTTCCATCCTCTTTTCACTATAATGGATTGACCTAATTGACTCTATGTTATTTTTAGACCCTATTCACTCTTTTTCCAACCTTTGTTCACTATACTAGATTGACCTAGTTGACTTTGTAATATTTATAGACCCTAGTTTTATGCTAGGTTGACATAGTCAACCTTGTAATATTTTTGTCATTTCCTATTGCTTTTCTTTCTCATCTCTCTTTCTTTCCATTCATCATGGACTTTATGCTTGATGACAACACTGAATTATAGTCAACAAACATGATGAATTTTACCAATCCTTATAGGGTCTCTAATAGATAAAGTAGGGATTCTCTCTTGGATGCTAGTAATATTCACATTACCACTCACATAATGAAATATGGGACTCATCCTAATACCTATTTATATTTTAATCCTCTATTCTCATTCTAAGACCATATATAATTAGAGTATACCCTCTAAATTCTCTTGTTTATCTCTAAATTTCCTCAAAATAAAGGGAAAGATCCCTCTACCATTTATAATCTAATGATTAGTGGTCAATATGAATATCATCATTCACCTACTCATACATTCTCAACTAGATTTAGGGGTATCACTTTCTTTGATTCTCAGCCTCTTCCTTTGATTATGACCCCTTCTCACACCATGACCTCTTCTTCTCTAACTTCTTCTACCTCCATGCCTAGTATATCCACTATCATGGTATGTTTTACATCTATTGGGCCTCTCATAAGATCCACTATCCTTAATCCTTCTACTATAACTTCATTTTATACCTAAGTTAATAATGCTTCTATTGCTTCTTCCTCTTAACCATTCACTATTCCATGTTTTACTACATAATTAAATTTTGCCACTAGTGCCTCACACTCTCATAGTTCCTCTCAAGCCCCTATCAACACTAATAGTGTACTAAATACACTAATACCAACATGAATACCAACTCTAATGATTCTAATTATGCTAATTAAACACACCAATTATTTTTATAAACATTCAATCAAATGAATACCTTTCAAGATCATAATATAAATTAAATGATGGGAATGTAAAACCACCTTCTTCATCTTCAATATCATCATCAACCAATGGCTTGGGGTACACATAACCAAAATTTTCCCCCTCATCTTTGAGATTCTCAAGGAAATCTCATCCCTCAACCTCCTTTGATTAATAAAACCATTAAGTATCTTTATAATGAGACTCTTACTACTCAAATTTATAACATTGATATAGGAGGTATCACATCTACAATTTATTATAATGGATCAACCAATCCTACCCTTCATCTTAAACATTTGGAAATATTTATAAGGATTGGGTCAAATTGAATACTTTTTCCACTACCAAACTATTAGCCAAAACCCTCACAAGTGATGCCTTGGATTGGTATAATCAACTTATAACTCATTATATTGCTAGTTTGGAAGATTTAGTGAATGATTTAGTTTATGAATTCCAAACTAATGATCTTCTTGAAAATTCTTTGGATCATTTGATAAATTGTAAACAACTTGAAAATGAAATTGCTTAAGCCTTTGTTAAAAGGTGGAAAATTTTGTCAAACAAGTGTGAACATAACTGGTTTATGAAAATATTTTTCATCTCTTTATTAATGATCTCTTTTATAAATTATAATATAGAGTCCACACTCTCTATCCATGCACTTTGGAGGAGGCTATTGATCAAGGTAAATGTCAATATTTCCTTATGTGTCAATTTGAGCCATCCTAACCTTCTGTAGGTCCTCATCTCTTACTTAAGATCAAAAATTACAATATTACCTACCAATGATGGGGATATGTATTATTATGACACCATTCATAATGTTCAATCTATCATTCCCAAACAATCTTCAAAACTAGCTCCCCCTTCTCAACAATATACCAATCCTCACTTATCATCATCTAACAACATTAACATTTACAAACCTCTATATTTAGCTAAATTTCTTAATCATCTACCTAGGCTCTTCCAAGATAACTTAACCCTACCCATCATATGAAATCATGGTATGATCCTAATAAGTTTTTTTGGTTTCATTCTAGTTGGGGTCATTCTCCTGAGACCTATAAACAACTTTATAATTTAGTTATGGATTTTCTTTTTGGTCCTAGTTTTGATCATGAATCTATCATTTGAAATCATCAAAAAACCTATGAAATTAAATTTTAAGGATTATAAAATACATGATAAATCTCAAGCCTTAAATCAATCTAATGATCATTTAGCTATCTACAAAGACCCTCTTCCTAATCATCAACCTATTCAAAATAACCAAGACAATCTAACCCCTTCTACCAATAATATAGAAAGTCTTGTTGACCTCACTTCCAAAGAGAATGTGGTTAGCATGAATAATATGTGAAGGGTGGTGGCTTTCACTGATTCTCAACCTATCTACATTCCTCATTCATCTCAAATATATAGTGTTATCCAAGTTTTTTCCCCAAATCATTTAAATGAGTTGGGGAAAGATGATTTTTATAACTTTTGATGATCTTATTTCTGATTTTCCCTTAGATGACACCTCACATTATATTTCAACCACCATTCCTTCATCTTCCAACATTAATGACAATTAAGCTTCTACTAACATTTCTTTTACCATTTCTCAAAATCAACCTAAACAAACTAATTCATCTTCACAACATCGTTTAAAACCTTGTTCTAAAATTATACTTCTTATCAAAAAAAATTCCAATGTACTTAGGCTCCTCCTTTTGAGGGCCTTTTTAACCACTATTCACCTATTTCTAAGAACCTTCTTGTAGGTTATGATGAATGGGATCCCATCATGGAGCTCACCAATCTCCCATCCCAAATTTTGTTCCTTGAGATTATGAGGACTTATCCACATCATAGAAACCATCTTATACAACTATTATTCAAGATGAATATCCCTCTTCCTCCCCTAGTATAATGGGAAGCAACCTTATATAGATCTGACGATAGTATATTACAATAATGTGAAGATATGTCTATCAACATTGATGAAATTATGAACACTTCTCTTTACTTAATATTTCCTATAGCCTCTATGATTCCTGAAGAGATTATACTTCATGCAAATGATCCTCCCCTATTCACTCATGTTTAAATAGGTGATATCTAAGTTAAGAGTGAATTGATTGATGAAGGTTTTGTCACTTGTGTTTCCTCTCTTGAATTTATTAAAACCCTTGGATATTTAGAATGTAATGTCAAATCAACATGAAACACCTACCAAGGATATGATATAAGGAAAATTCCTCCTCTAGGTTGTGTGTGGATTCCCATTACCATCCCACTTATCACCATTCACATGAAGGTGATGATATTTAACTTTCCCCTTTCTTATAACATCTTACTTGGTAGGCCATGGACTCACCATATTAGATCTGTTACTTCTTCCACCTACCAATGCATTAAATCACCTCATAATGGAACAATTCATAAGATTCAAGGTGACACTAACCCTTGGAATTTTGAATAATTCCAAGACTATGGTGTCTTTAAAATTCTTGCTCTTAAACCTTTTCTTAGCATTACATTATGTGAATCTCAACATCTTAACTTTCCCATTAACTCAACTACAGGTTACAATGGTCATCCTAAACTCATTGCTAACATTATTCCTAAACTTTTAGATTTTGATGATGATGATCCTGATGAGATTAACTTAAAAATTAAAACTTCCAATCTCTCACCTCACCTCATCTTGTAGCTTCTTGATTCCTTGTAGCCTCATTCTCACAAACCTCCTTATGATGACATTTTCATAGTCTTGACCAAGACTTGGCATTCTATTCACCACACTTCCTCAAATAATAAGGTCATCCCTACTTGGATGATTGACCTTCACACCCTAGATTATAATGATGTTTTTTCCTTAGATAATCCATTTATAGGTGGTCTTGTCTAGGCCCATGATGATAAAATTATCCGTTATCATTCTTTTTTACTTAAGTATTTTCATGTATCTTCACATTTTCCTTCATTTATAGTTCCTAATTTAATTATTTTTCCTTTTTATTGTAAGGTATAGATGGTGCCAACACCCCCAATTTTTAAGGAGCCTCGTAGGAGTATGTTCATGGATCATGCTATGACTAGGTTTTACCACTTTGCTAGGTACCTTGACTTCTATAGCTAATTTACCCTTGAGATTAGTGAGACTCTCCTTAGACCTTTTTTAGTCCCACCCCTCCCTCAATGGAACCTATATTGGAACCCATACTATTCATAATATATTTGAGCCTATTTCTACTTCCACTATTATTGAGTCTACCTCTACCTCTTGTCCCATTGCACATTCTATCGAGCCTTGTTCCATTCCCCTTTCATCACCACCTTCTCTTGGTGATGGTTTACTTCCTTTGTCTAAGATGGATCCATTTCCTACCAAATAGTTTGATGAGTCTTCTCTGGCCTTTTCCACTCATGTTACACCTCCTTCTATGAGTACTTCTCCTAAGACTACTAATAATTTTATCTATTGTTTTCATGGAATAGATAATCATTCTTATACCCATTATTATAATCTATGACAATATATTGATACTTTAAAACCTTTTTCTCTATCCTCAGACAAAGCCATACCTCCCCCAAGGGTTATACCTAAATATATACCTAAGTATGGTGAGTTATATTTTCTATGGTACTAATGTGTCACTCATCACATCGATCATTTATGCATCCTCCAAAAACATCTCAAGGATCATCTTCTATTTATTCCTAGACCTTCTTCCATTCCTCCCATAGGTCATTCCTATAATAAGGCTCATCCTTATTCTCCCATGGATCCACCTCCTATGGTTCCATCATCTCCTATGGTCCCTTCATCATCTTTTGTGCCTCCACCCATGATTCTTTCACCTGTGGATCTTCCCTCACCTATGGATTTTTCCGCACCAATGATTTTTCCATCTCTTGTAAAGCCTACTTCCATACATTATCTTGATAATCCCTTCCTTGATTTTGATCCTCAACATGATCCATTGAGTATTCCTAATTTTTCTTTGGAGGAGATTAGAAGAGAAGTATTTTCTTAGTTTTCATTGAATATTGATGAGAGATTAGCAGTTGTTTGTATCTAGCTCCATAGAGACCTAGCTAATTTTTTTGGATAACGTGTGTGGAAATATTTATCATTATGTATGAGCACATTCATGGTGATTTTAATTTTACACTTAGATTGGATGTGTACTCCAATATTATATTTTATTTATCTATTATATCATTTGACACTATGTAAAATTCATATTTTTATTATAGTGATTTTACCTTTTGTACTATATATTGATTATATTATCATTTATATTTTCATATGATTGTCTTTCTTTATCATTTATTTCTCTTTGTTTCTTGAAATTTTATAAAAAAATCTCTTATTATGTCTTGATGATTGTTTACTCTCTTATCTCTATTTTTCATGGATAATTATCACTATGACTCAGTTATACCAACCTTGTTCCCTTTCATCATGTTTTTTATTACCATGTGATCAGTTAGAAAATAATGTATCTCATTACACTTTCCTTATATCGGTCCACTTTGGATTTCTTATTTCCTTTCCGCAAACTAAGCATATACATGGTTGAGACATTAGATCAAAGGCTAGTTCATTGTTAAGCCTAAGTGTCCTAGTCCATCTTTGTCTTTGGTTACTTAGCTTCCTTTGGCCTTAGCCTAAAGCTCATTTTATTTGTATCACTACATCTCTCATGAATGGTCATTATAAATCCATATGAAGGAGGAATATTCAAAATCCATAAAAATTTAAAAGCCAAATCATTTTAAATAAAAAGGCAATGATATAAAAGGCAAAAATATTCTTAAAAGTCAAATCAAACTAAAATATATTATTCAAAGTACATTCCTTATTTTATTTAAATATCAACTCCATAGTTGGTAAAGTTGAGGTCCTTTGGGGTGCAGTAGGTTAGTAGATTATAAGAGGAGAACAAAAAATCTTTTAGTGCTACCTACTTTCTCACGTAAATACCCAATATTCATAATAGATTGATTGATATGTAAGGGGTCTTGAAGAATGGGGAACATGTCTTGGGAGTTGTGTCTATAGCGAACAATTTTCCTTTATACATTGATGGTCACTAGTTACTTAGTGTCTTCTCATGTCCTTAGTATGCCTCTTACCTCCTAAGGTCTTCTCATAATATGCTTAAGTCTTTATTTTTACATTCTCTTTTTCATTTTCTATATCCCTCATGTTTCCTCTTAAGAAATATTGATTTGTCTATTGATCACTCCCCTTGGATTCTCATTTATGAGTTGCTTTGTAAGACCATGGATAGGACTCAATATTCCTCCTAAATTACCATCATAGCACCTTATTATTACTCACATCCTTTGTTACCTGATTGTCTTGATTATTCCACCTTAATGGTGTCCCCTTTATGGATTTAAAGTGTAAGACCATGGATAGGACTTGGCCCTCATAAAAAATTTCAATAAAATAAGTTATAAAAAAAATTACATGTGTCAAATATGAGATAAGATGTGATAAATTATGAATTTACACATCATTTACATACTTTACAGCTTGATTTAGTATGTTTTATACTCTATTTTTATTTAGCTTTTATCTTCTTATTTTTTGAATGCATATAAGAATCCAACCATTTCTTGAAATTTTCATACTTTCTAGCTTGAATTAGTATGACAAATGCCAGACCAAACCTTTTGCCAATTTTTTCTCTTATATTTCCCAAAATTATATAGTATGATTGATTGACTTAATTGATTTGTTTTTATACCATTTATTCTCTTTTACATACCTTCTATTTTATTACATTATTTTCATATTTCTCCATGTGATTTAGTGTGATTTTACTTGTTTTAATTTGGTGCAAAAGTACTTCACTTGTTTAGAAAAAACAAGTTCCTTTTTATCATTTTGTTTTACCATTCTTTTGGTTCTTTATACTTAATCATTTCTTTTTCTTACACATTTCCCAACTTGAAATAGTGTGTAGTACATTTTTTATTAATTATATTTTACCAAGTCCTTTTTACCTTTTTTTTTAACCATACATGTGTTATATATAATTCTAGAAAAGAATCCACATCTCAATATTTCCTATAGCATATACAACAAACAACCAAATGCATTAACTAGAAAGAAATATTTATAAACCATCCACAACCACAACCATGATAATAACAACATATACAATCAACATCAATATGCCAAAATGATCCATCATATATATATATATATATATATATATATATATATATATATATATATATATCATATGTTTTGATATAAGTACAATCATAAACAATGTTCCATCTCTATGGTTGGGCCCCATTCTATTTATCTCATGTCCTAGCCATGTTTCCTATCGATGCTTTAATCTAACCCCTTTACATAGAATGTTGTAATGAGGTCTTCTGAGATCTTAGTCCATCCACCTATCCCTTTAGATGTGTCACCCATGCCTATACTTGCATCAACTAGGCTAAGGGTCACATGTGTGTTGGTCTTTCTTACTCTTGTACTTGTGTCATATGGGTCATGGTTGATTTATGTGCCTATGTCATCTATGTCATTATATATAGATGCATATCTCTCTCCTTTACTAGGGCCTACCATCCCCATATCTCTCCTACACCCATATCTACTAGTCGTTGCATCCTCTCTCTCTCTCTCTCTCTCTCTCTCTCTCTCTCTCTCTCTCTCTCTCTCTCTCTCTCTCTCTCTCTCTCTCTCTCTCTCTCTCTCTCTCTCTCTCTCTCTCTCTCTCTCTCTCTCTCTCTCTCTCTCTCTCTCTCTCTCTCTCTCTCTCTCTCTCTCTCTCTCTCTCTCTCTCTCTCTCTCTGTGTGTGTGTGTGTGTGTGTGTGTGTGTGCTCATATTTTCCTTACTACCTCTTTAGATAAACTCAATTAACTCACCTAAGCTAGGGTAGATGGTAAATTAGGATCCCCACATGTAGTTAGGTCATATGGCATCAGCTCTTCATCTAGGATGTCATGGAGTGATCCCCTCAAAAGGGACCCCTATGTCTCCTCTTTTTCCTCTACTATGCCTAAAAAAATCATACCAAATAAATATTAGATCATTGTTGTATCTCAAAATATCTATCTCTACTCTATTTTCAAAATAATGTAAACCTAAATAATAATTTACCCATATTTATTACCTATCTATGTATTAGTTACTATGGTCTCACATCCATGTGACCTTTCAGCATAGTCCTCTCCATCTATGTGGCCTTTGAGCATATTCTCTATAGGTCATCTCATAAATAAAACTATCATCATAGCTTGAGTCCACCTTAGCCTATACCTGAGTGGCCTCTCACTGAGATGGTGATAGCCTTAGGTATCTCTTACTCTTGTTACCTTTATCAATGTTATGTCCTCAGTAGCCACTTATCCTCTCAATATAGGGCTAGTGGTGGTACCTCTAGTATTACCACCTCTAAACCCATATCCTCCTACTCTACTCCCTATCATGCCCAACCAGTCCATGGTCACTCATGACATGGTCTAAGCATTATCCTCACTATTGGTGGCCCTAGTCCTCTCCTTCCCTATAGATCTCTCACATGTCAAGCCCAAGGCTCAAGCATCAATATCAGTGATGTTAGATGAGGTAATCCCATCTATCCTAATACCCATGACACCAAATGTGGCTCTCTCCACTAGGTGTAGTGCCCTATCAACTTCATCCTCACTATAGCTAGTGTAACTATGCCCTAGCTAAGCCATATAATCACCATGTGCTCATATGGATACCATAATATGTTTATGCATCTCACCATATATAATTTTATCACATGGGGCATGACCCATGCTACCTAGTCCTCTCTTCATCTCTACACCTGAAGTGACCTATCATCGACCACATGGGGTAACCTAACTGATTGATATATGAGAAACCTTTCATATTCCATGCCATCAATAATATGATCAGTCTTATCAAATTCTACCCTCTGATTAGCACTTCATATATATCATGTATGATTTGAACTGAGATGATAGACCTAAGATCATATAATAATCTCTCCTCTAACATCATCTTGTTCAAGGCTATTATGAATAGTGGTACCTTGTCATCTAATTTGTGACATAGCATTCATTGTGTCACAAGTCATTTCATAGATTTATAAATATTTGTAACCTATGATGTATATACATCAAACATGTTAAGTCTCTACCTTATCAAAATCATCTTTGAGCCTGTAGCCCATATGGCTAAGTCTCTCCTCTCCTTAATGTTATCTGGTATCCCTATAGTCACAAGTGATCCTACTATAAATAGCCTTAGAATGACATAGACATCCTATAGAGTGATAGTTACCTCTATCATATCCCCCCACCTCCCACCTAAAGGTGTTAGTCAATCATTCCTAACATCCCAAGAACATGACTAACAAATAAGTGCTCAAGGGAATCTTACACATCTTGGCTATCCCACCTAGGCTTATAGATACTAGTCTATCCCTATCTCCAATAAACAAATGATCCAAAAAATCTATTAACCATGATGTATCCACCAATCACCAGAACCTCTACCATCCCTACATTCAAGAAACAACAAAAGATATATTAGATCCTCCATCTCATGTATAGTTAAAATACAATATTTTTACAATTTTAATAAAAAAACAAGCCTATATTGCTTTAATTTATTCATTTGAACCTATTTTCATCTTACTTAGTCCTTTTTACCCTTGGTCATTTTAGGCCATTATAGCTTTCTTTCAACCATTTTCATGATTTTTCATACTATTATAGTTCTTTTGTCAAACTAGTTTGACCAAAATTTCCCTATTTTTTAACTGTTTATCTTAAAAATATAAATCAACCTTCTATTTTTCCCTTCCTTAGTATTGCATTATCATTTTAGACTTTTTAGATCAGTTGGAAAAATTGTACTAGGTCAGTAGTCTACAAAACATAGAGGGTCAGCACATACCTACTGGGTTGGTAGTGTAGATTTTACACATTTTTTGCCTATTGGGTCAACTGGGTCAACCCAGTTGTTTTTTACTACCAACCCCTTACATTTTCCTAAAAAATGCCTTTTGGAAATTTTCTCTCTAAATCCTTTAAACTCATTTCTCATATTTTTTTCCTACCTATTTAATCTAATTTGGTTTCCCTCCTACTTCTAAAGATTCTTAAAATTTAGTATTACTAAAAATACGCTAAAATTAATAAAATGCTCAAAAACTGGCTTAAGATTCATAGTGGCCTACCTGTCCTACACCCATTACTGCTCTTGGAGCTCCTCCTCATCTAGCCTATCATCTACTCACCATACTAGATTCTTTGGTCTCTCATATCTCTTTTTCTCTCCTTCACAAGTCAAAATAACAAATGACTTCTCTTTTCTCCCTATTTAAAAACACTTTTCAAAATTCAAAACGTTCAATTATTTTTAGGCAAATTCCTTATTTTTATTATATCTTTGTTTCTATTCATCTATTTTTTGAAATAAAAAATGCATTAGAATCATGATGATGTAGAGAATATTTTCTACTATAATATTCCTATATTCCAAAAATTTGATTTTTTGCTATTTTTTTGCACTAACTTCTACAAGTTTGCATAGTGTTATTCACATTAAATACCTTCAATTTCTCTTGTAATCTAATTCTTTATCTACAACACTAAGGTAAGTAAAGGTATGTGATTTTCAATTTTTTCCTTTCCTTTATCTTATTTTTTTCTCACTACACTTTACATAGCATCAACATTGTGTGTTATCATGTTTTATTCTCGAAGCACCATCTTGAGTTGTACTTACATGACGTGATGAGATTCGAATGGGGTATATGTATACATATAATATTTTCAAACTTTTATCAATTAATAACACTTTGTAACTTGTAATAACCCATCAAATCTCAATCTCTCTAAGTGCATGCCTTAAGGGGTGCACTGAGAAAGGGGTGGGTAGACCATTGGTGCTGCATAAGATTGTTGTCACTTTTGTCACTTTCCATATACACACTTGTCTCTAAAAACCATTTACCCTAAGCTTATTCTTCTCAATTATACCCATTCCAATCATTTACCACATCTTTATCCTCATATTATTTTCCTTATCCCCCCTTTTGATAGTTGGTTGTGCTAAGTCAACTAGGTTGACCTTGTATAGTTTTTAGCCTCTGATAACTATATAGGGTCAATTGGGTCAACCCTGTATTATTTTTGGGTATTTTTCCCTTTATATCTTCTTATCCCTTTGGCTAACATATCTTGCGACCTAGTGAATTATATCTTAAAAACATACAGGGTCAACTAGGTCAACCCTATACAATCAACATATTTGGAAGGATTTAGGGTAAGATCCTCGTATATATACAAGTTTATTTCTAGCCATTTGATAATAGAGATGGAAATAAGAATAATTGAAAATAAACATCTACTTATTGAACATTCTACTTGAGTAATAAAGCTTAGGGTTCCATAATTTCTTTGGAGATATGGATCTTGTCTTGTGAAGAAGTCTTTTAGATTCATAGATAAGTTGTGTAGCCTAGAGCTAATTTGTCTTTGTTATCCTTACATACCATAACAATCTCTTTTGAATTACCTTGGCCAAGGGAGATATTGAGGCTCGATGGGTTAATCTTCAAAGGTAAGTATTCCTAACTTTATTTCTCATTTGTAAGAGTAGATAGATAATGAAGTTATGCTTCTCTTGTATGTATTAGGATTCAATATACATTAATGTGAGTATGTCTTCTATGTATTTTTAGTTTAATTTTTTTTATTTCTAACCCCCACTTTGTGCCACAAGCTTTGGTGACCATTAGATTAGATTTGATTTCTTTTTTATGAGACATAAGTGAAATATTAAACCTGGGATGATTTAGGGTTATTACATGATTATGTTAGACTGTAGGCTTTGGAACCCTTCCTAACATAGTGTATTGTGATAAGTGATCCCCTAATTGGGTTTAGTGGATCCCCATATTGGTCATTCTCTTGATTAACAAATTTATTCCCAATTGAAAGTGTAGGTATGCTCTATATTTTTTGATCTAGGATTGATTTATAGATATGATGCATTTCTGATTGCATATAGATCCTTTTTTTATTAGTGTACTCTCTAAAATTATTGAGGGTGTAGTTGTCACAAATAAAATAATTTTTGTTAACTTAATTCATATGTTCATTAAAGTATTTGAGATATATCCTATATTTTCCAAACCCCCAAAAGGTGTGGTCAGAGGAATTATGAGATTTATCCTTCCACAACCATGGTAGAATGTTGTATTCTAGGTTATGAAATATCTTACTTGTGATGGTAAATTTACATTGGTCTGTGGAAATTCCATGTAACTTCTTCTTCACCTAAGGAAAGGATCTACTAAATAAAATTACCAAGTAAATCTTCCATCTTTCATTCACACTGACCTAATCAATGTTGCTCAAAAATTAAAAAGATGTATTGGGTCTATTTGACAACATGGGTTGGTTACCCTCCTCTGGTGGCATTATTTCTTGAAAAAACCTAAGGGTGAAAATGCCTGGTCCTCCTTTATTCATAAATTCTTCCAAGTTACTATAATAAAACAACATGCCCTATTTCTCCTGCTTCCACCACATCACCAATTGAAAAAGGCCCATCTTTAGTGCCACTGGCTTCAAAGATATTGCACCAAAGATCAAAAAGATGAATGGGGTTTCCTTAGACAATCATAATCCTCTTATCAAGAATTGACACAATCATTGGCTCATTCTATAAGAGGAAGAAGATGTATAGGAAACTGAGACTTTAGGAAGCTTGATCTCTCTTATAAACATTACAGATGTTGAGCTAGTTGTTGAAGAAGAACCTCATGCACAAGAAATTGTATTTGAAGAAGAAACCCTTAATAAGAAATTATGACTCAAGAAATAGAGTGACCTTTACCCTCTATAGTTGATAAAATTAAAGCACCATTGATATAATAAGTTCTATCTTTCCCCAAACATGATAACAAAGAAGAAGAGTTGCATCATGTCATGGCTCTATCTCGACATGAAAAGACCATTTGATAGCAATAAGTAGAATTGGATTTTATAAATTCAACATTACAAGATAAGAACCCAACTATTTATAATTTAGAACAAAAATGTGAAGAATCTATCACTTGAGCTAAGGCACAAAAGGTAATTCTTATAATAATGAATGCTAAGCAAACTAGAGTACACAATCTGATGTTTTTCCAAATTCAAGAATTGAGTACTTTACATAATTCTCTTGCCATTAAGGATACCCAAATTATTAATTTTCAAGATTCTATTATTGATAAAAAATACTCATATTAATAATTTATGATAGACTATTTTTTATAGAAATGCATTGATTATTCAACACACTAATAGAATACAAGATCTAACTTCTCAGGCTATTGAGTTACAAGCCTCTCTACAAGCCATATAGAGGGAGACAAGGGAAATAGTTGTCTAGACTGAAGGACCTATAAGATCTATTCCTTTCTTTCCCCTTCCAATCCATGAAATGATTTTAGTCAAGAATAAAACCTAGCATAAAATTTAGAAGTTGAAGGAGTAAAATGCTAAGATTAAGTAGAGTCCTAGAAACATTTGGAAAAGTCTCATCAGTAATTGCAAAAATCTTAGGCCTCTATCTAGAATATTTGTGTAATTTATAAAAAAATGTTAATATGTAGGTAACCTTCCTCTATTTATGTTCCTTTTCTTCATGAGTAATTCTATAAATGGTAGATCAAGTTGATTTCTCTTGTCTTTCCTCACATTATTGAAGATGAGCACATGTTGATGGATGTCTTTCTCAAAAGTATTGTAGAAAGGTAAGATGAAATTTATGACTTCTATATTTTTAACATGTTAAGTTATTAGTATAGTTTTCTAGTAAATCTATTTGTAGGGGAAACATAATTGTTTGCTTTCCTCTTTACTATGAGAAATCAAATGGCATGGCAATAAGCCAAAAATGAATTTATAGAATTTCAAAACATCACATGGATTTGTATGAGACCCCAATTTTTATAGGCTAGGAAGTTTCTTTGCTACTTTTCAACCAATGTACCACATGTACATGAAGAATAAATACCATGAATTATTAAGAGCCAATGTGGAATCCTTTAGAACTTTTCTAAACCAACATTCCACTAATTCCATCAATGTTAGCATAGACAAATGGGAGACTTTATCTATTGATTTAAAGTGTAGGAATTCCTAAGTCCCACCACTATCAGGTGAAGTCTTAAGAGAGCTCAAAAAATTACACAGATTATCACCCAATTGTTATATTAATAAGGCTTAAATGTATAGATTAGAATGATATTCAGGCCACCAATAATTCTTTGTCCTCTATCTCCATGGTAGAGTTGGCACAATTAGGTGGAATTCAAATTTTAATCTTGGCTACACATAGTATTAAGGATTCTGGATTCTTGCCCAAAGGTCACCATGATTGGGGCCACCATTTTTAGATTTATGATCTTAGTCATGTTAGGTTTTGGAGCTAAAAGCTTCACCAGGATGCAAACAGGAGAAGTTATGGAGGTTGCAGAAGAGTTGCAGAGTGTCACAGACACCGGTGTCAGTCAGGACAATCGACGACGATAGGAAGGAGACAGAAGGAAACCAACATCGGTCATGGATCAGCCAGCGTCGGCACCCCCAGGCAGACAGGGACCGATGTCGATCGCCTGTGTGGTTCGAGCTGCAAGTATATTATAGGCAGTTGGTTGACGAACCAAGTGTTTGCATGTTTAGAACTATTTTTAGACTGAGAGCTTCAGATTTAATTATTGTACTATTGTCTAATTATTGTTTGGATGAGATCTATATATGGACTCATGATTGTATTGTAAAAGTGTGCTAGAAAGCCATAGAGCTTTTAGAGAGAGGTAGTGTAGCTCCTCCTAGTTCCAAAGGGGTGCTGAGTGTGTATGATCAGGGAGAGTTGCAAGGTTTGCAAGGTCAAGGAGCTGATCCACCGGGGTACTGGTTGAAGAATCATAAGGACTTGGTGAGGCAAGGACAAGGGTTCTTTAGGGGTGTAGAGATATCTACATGGTGAGTAAGGTCTAGTGATTTGCAGGTAGCAGCAGAGAGCAGGAGATCTACTTGGAATACTGATCCAAAACTCAGAAGTTCTGGCTGATAAATATCACAATAACATAGAAATAACACAATAACAATGAATTCTCTGAGAAGAGATGTAGTATTACTAAAAATTGCAATACAAAAATATGCTTATCTCTGGGAAGAGATGTCCGTCTTCACATTTCGGGTTACCTATTATTTTATACATAATTTGAAAGCATGGGAAGGATGTGGAAGGTCACCAATCTCGAGGGAGATGAAGTGGTATGACTTCCAATATTTAAAACAATACATAATTCAAGAAATTACTATTTTTAGAAACTTACTATTTTTAGACAGCACTATTAAAATTGAAATTTGAGGCACTTCCGTTGGGTTTTCAGGGGACAAACTTCATTGAGCAGATCTCCATGCCATTTCATGATGTTCCCCTCGTTCTTAGCTTTCCAACAGTTCAAACGGCGAGTCAATTGGAGCTACGGTGCAAAAGTTATGGCTCCCGGAAGTTCCGTCATCAATTGGGGTGGAACTGTCACCCGAATTGTCGCCTGAATTGATGCCTGGATCAAATATGGTTGTGTACTTGGTGAATTGGCAGCGTGTTACTGACTGGTTGGATAGGTGAACATCAATTCTATATTGGAGTTGATTGTTGGGACCGAGAGAGAGAGAGGGAAGAAGGTCTTGAGGTGTGGCAAACCTTTGAGGTGGAGGAAGAAGTGGCATCTTCCTTATTGTATATTCTTCTGAGTGATTATTAATACAATTGTGTATTGTCTCTCATATTCCTGTGTTGTTTTATATTTCTAGTTACTTATTGATTCTGGTATAATTTCGTGTTTAGTTGCTAATACAAGAAGTAATCACATGTGTTCTAATTGGTAGAGCAAGATCCTAACTCAGTAGGGATTAGAGCATGTTTATTGTTCATGATTTCCCTGACACGTGGTATCAGAGCTTTTGGTTGGGTTTACTAACAGGTGGTTTCAAATCTGGTAGTGTTTTTTGATTACAGGTTACTCACAGGGGTTTATGATTGAGTGGGAGTATAGAAATGGCAGAAGGAAGTAAGCTACAAATGGAGAAACTGAATAGCACGAATGGTCTGATTGATGGAAAGAAAGAGCAGAGAAAAAGATATTGTTGGTTGGTAGCAGATCAGCATGAAGGAATTGAAGATGCAAATGTTGTAGGTGTTGTCCCACAGGATGTTTTGGGAGGTTTCTTGGATAAATTTGAATCTTGGATAACAGATTATGTTGCCTCTTTCCATGTAGCCCCAAGGAGAGGAGCTGGTGAGCCTTGCCAAAGAATTGGCAAAGGGGAAGTGAAGCTGAAATTGTAGATGGATGACACACAGTGGTTGAAGGAAGTCATGCAGGTACCAGTCTTGGAGATGAGTCTAATTTCTTCAAGAAATTTGGGTAATGGGAGATGTACTGTAACTCTCACAGTGGATACACTTGAATTAGATGGTGGTAAGAAAGTAGGTATCCTTTATCTATCTACTTATATTATTGATTCACCTTCTGTTGCAGAGATGTGGCTTCATAGGCTTAGTCACATATGTAGAAGGAGAATGCAGGTTCTAAAGTAGAAGATAGATGTTTTTGACAAGCTAAAGAACAAGAAAGCCTTGGTGTTCACGGAGGAGATGATGGACAGAGATCAGGTGAGGGAACTAAATTATTCTAAGCAAAGCAAGGTTGATTTGATTAGGATTTTGATCCATGGAGAGCTCACGAGTAAAAAGTTATCACTCATAGATGAACACAGGTACCGGTGTCAGTCACACAGTAACCGATGTTGGCAACAAGAAGATTGACGTTGGTCATGAAGGAACTGATGTCAGCAGAAAGGATACCGGCGTCGGCTAGGGAGATGATGTCGGCAGTCAGGGTCAGTGCAGGGAACCAACATCGGTCAGGAGCAGACTGGGAGATGGCCGAGATCAGTCACTGGAATGGATATTGGGTGAACAGCAAGTCTCAAACGCTCATGTGGAGGTTAGAAAGGGTAAGTGAAACTCATATTCATTGTTCACCTTTTTTATATTGCTTATTGATGGTCAAGAACCAGGAAGATGGAAGAAGCAATGCAAGTAGAGTCTAGATATAGTGGGAGCTTGGCATGGATGAGGAGTGTGAGTCCTTAGAGAAGAACCAAAGAGGTATTTGTTGGTAGAGTTGTCAGCTAGAAGAAAGCACTGAGAGACGGATTCCCATTTTAAAGAAGAGAGTGGATGGATACAAGAGGCGGAACGCCAAGGCATAAGGTCTTGAAGAAGCTGCAGGACAGTGGTACAGGTTTTGACAAGTGGATGACTAAGCATGGCTTCAGTCAATGTCAGTGTAACTATTGTGGTTTTGTTCTTACCAGGTGGATGATGAGTTGCGACATTATCCAGTTACTGTATGTGGATGGTTTGCTAGCAGGTTTTGTACATACAGGGATTTGTTGAGCTAAAAGGTAAGGTTAGTTCAGAGGTGTGTCACGAAGAATTTGGAGCAGCAAAATTCTTTGGCATAAGAGTCATGGAGATTTTATCTTCAGTGGGAGCTGATGTGAAGATGGTGTTGGTGGAGTGTAGGATGCAGAATCGGTAAGCACACCAATGGCTGGACAATTCAAGCTTAGCTTGAAATAGGGTTTGAAATCACATGAGGTCTATTGTAGACCTGAGTTTTCCCATTCAGTGGGGGTTGTTAGAAAGTATGGAGCCAATTCGGGGAAGAAGTACTGGAGGGCAGTTCAGTGGGACTAGCAGCAGGGATTCTTGTTATGTAGGGTCAAGTTCTTCACTACATGGATGTGTAGGTTTGGATGTGGCAGGTTACTTGAATGACAGGTATAGCATCACAGTTATGTGGTGGTTGGTCTTCAGGATTGATCTTGAAGAGGGATACAAGCGAGGAAATAGATTAGATGGGCTAAAGATACAGGTATAGGTGCAGCTATTTATCTCCAAGTGGGAGATTGTTAGGTTGTGGAGCTAAAAGCTTCACCAGGATGCAAACAGGAGAAGTTATGGAGGTTGCAGAAGAGTTGCAGAGTGTCACAGACACCGGTGTCAGTTAGGACAATCGACGATGATAGGAAGGAGACAGAAGGAAACCAACGTCGGTCATGGATCAGCTGGCGTCGGCACCCCCAGGCAGACAGGGACCGATGTCGGTCGCCTGTGTGGTTTGAGCTGCGAGTATATTATAGGCAGTTGGTTGACGAACCAAGTGTTTGCATGTTTAGAACTATTTTTAGACTGAGAGCTGCGGATTTAATTATTGTACTATTGTCTAATTATTGTTTGGATGAGATCTATATATGGACTCATGATTGTATTGTAAAAGTGTGCTAGAAAGCCATAGAGCTTTTAGAGAGAGGTAGTGTAGCTCCTCCTAGTTCCAAAGGGGTGCTGAGTGTGTATGATCAGGGAGAGTTGCAAGGTTTGCAAGGTCAAGGAGCTGATCCACCGGGGTACTGGTTGAAGAATCATAAGGACTTGGTGAGGCAAGGACAAGGGTTCTTTAGGGGTGTAGAGATATCTACATGGTGAGTAAGGTCTAGTGATTTGCAGGTAGCAGCAGAGAGCAGAAGATCTACTTGCAATACTGATCCAAAACTCAGAAGTTCTGGCTGATAAATATCACAATAACATAGAAATAACACAATAACAATGAATTCTCTGAGAAGAGATGTAGTATTACTCAAAATCACAATACAGAAATATGCTTATCTCTGGGAAGAGATGTCCGTCTTCACATTTCGGGTTACCTATTCTTTTATACACAATTTGAAAGCATGGGAAGGATGTGGAAGGTCACCAATATTGAGGGAGATGAAGTGGTAGGACTTCCAATATTTAAAACAATACATAATTCAAGAAATTACTATTTTTAGAAACTTACTATTTTTAGACAGCACTATTAAAATTAAAATATGAGGCACTTCCGTTGGGTTTTCGGGGGTCAAACTTCATTGAGCAAATATCCATGCCATTTCACGATGTTCTCCTCGTTCTTAACTTTCCAACGGTTCAAACGGTGAGTCAATTGGAGCTACGGTGCAAAAGTTATGGCTCCCGGAAGTTCCGTCATCAATTGGGGTGGAACTGTCACCCGAATTATCGCCTGAATTGATGCCTGGATCAAATACGGTTGTGTACTTGGTGAATTGGCAGCGTGTTACTGACTGGTTGGATAGGTGAACATCAATTCTATATTGGAGTTGATTGTTGGGACCGAGAGAGAGAGAGGGAAGAAGGTCTTGAGGTGTGGCAAACCTTTGAGGTGGAGGAAGAAATGGCATCTTCCTTATTGTATATTCTTCTGAGTGATTAGTAATACAATTGTGTATTGTCTCTCATATTCCTGTGTTGTTTCATATTTCTAGTTACTTATTGATTCTGGTATAATTTCGTGTTTAGTTGCTAATACAAGAAGTAATCACATGTGTTCTAATTGGTAGAGCAAGATCCTAACTCAGTAGGGATTAGAGCATGTTTATTGTTCGTGATTTCCCTGACACGTGGTATCAGAGCTTTTGGTTGGGTTTACTAACAGGTGGTTTTAGATCTGGTAGTGTTTGTTGATTACAGGTTACTCATAGGGGTTTATGATTGAGTGGGAGTATAGAAATGGCAGAAGGAAGTAAGCTACAAATGGAGAAACTGAATAGCACGAATGGTCTGATTGATGGAAAGAAAGAGCAGAGAAAAAGATATTGTTGGTTGGTAGCAGATCAGCATGAAGGAATTGAAGATGTAGATGTTACAGGTGTTGTCACACAGGATGTTTTGGGAGGTTTCTTGGATAAAGTTTAATCTTGGATAACAGATTATGTTGCCTCTTTCCATGTAGCCCCAAGGAGAGGAGCTGGTGAGCCTTGCCAAAGAATTGGCAAAGGGGAAGTGAAGCTGAAATTGCAGATGGATGACACACAGTGGTTGAAGGAAGTCATGCAGGTACCGGTCTTGGAGATGAGTCTAATTTCTTTAGGAAATTTGGGTAATGGGAGATGTAATGTAACTCTCACAGTGGATACACTTGAATTAGATGGTGGTAAGAAAGTAGGTATCCTTTATCTATCTACTTATATTATTGATTCACCTTCTGTTGCAGAGATGTGGCTTCATAGGCTTAGTCACATATGTAGAAGGAGAATGCAGGTTCTAAAGCAGAAGACAGATGTTTTTGACAAGATAAAGAACTAGAAAGCCTTGGTGTTCATGGAGGAGATGATGGACAGAGATCAGGTGAGGGAACTAAATTATTCTAAGCAAAGCAAGGTTGATTTGATTAGGATTTTGATCCATGGAGAGCTCACGGGTAAAAAGTTATCACTCATAGATGAACACAGGTACCGGTGTCAGTCACACAGTAACCGATGTTGGCAACAAGAAGATTGACGTTGGTCATGAAGGAACCGATGTCAGCAGAAAGGATACCGGCGTCGGCTAGGGAGATGATGTCGGCAGTCAGGGTCAGTGCAGGGAACCAACATCGGTCAGGAGCAGACTGGGAGATGGCTGAGATCAGTCACTGGAATGGATATTGGGTGAACAGCAAGTCTCAAACGCTCATGTGGAGGTCAGAAAGGGTAAGTGAACCTCATATTCATTGTTCACCTTTTTTATATTGCTTATTGATGGTCAAGAACTAGGAAGATGGAAGAAGCAATGCAAGTAGATTCTAGATACAGTGGGAGCTTGGCATGGATGAGGAGTGTGAGTCCTTAGAGAAGAACCAAATAGGTATTTGTTGGTAGAGTTGTCAGCTAGAAGAAAGCATTGAGAGATGGATTCCCATTTTAAAGAAGAGAGTGGATGGATATAAGAGGCGAAAGGCCAAGGCATAAGGTCTTGAAGAAGCTGCAGGACAGTGGTACAGGTTTTGACAAGTGGATGACTAAGCATGGCTTCAGTCAATGTCAATGTAACTATTGTGGTTTTGTTCTTACCAGGTGGATGATGAGTCGCGACATTATCCAGTTACTGTATGTGGATGGTTTGCTAGCAGGTTTTGTACATACAGGGATTTGTTGAGCTAAAAGGTAAGGTTAGTTCAGAGGTGTGTCATGAGGAATTTGGAGCAGCAAAATTCTTTGGCATAAGAGTCATGGAGATTTTATCTTTAGTGGGAGCTGATGTGAAGATGGTGTTGGTGGAGTGTAGGATGCAGAATCGGTAAGCACACCAATGGCTGGACAATTCAAGCTTAGCTTGAAACAGGGTTTGAAATCACATGAGGTCTATTGTAGACCTGAGTTTTTCCATTTAGTGGGGGTTGTTAGAAAGTATGGAGCCAATTCGGGGAAGAAGTACTGGAGGGCAGTTCAGTGGGACTAGCAGCAGGGATTCTTGTTATGTAGGGTCAAGTTCTTCACTACATGGATGTGTAGGTTTGGATGTGGCAGGTTACTTGAATGACAGGTATAGCATCACAGTTATGTGGTGGTTGGTCTTCAGGATTGATCTTGAAGAGGGATACAAGGGAGGAAACAGATTAGATGGGATAAAGATACAGGTATAGGTGCAGCTATTTATCTCCAAGTGGGAGATTGTTAGGTTGTGGAGCTAAAAGCTTCACCAGGATGCAAACAGGAGAAGTTATGGAGGTTGTAAAAGAGTTGCAGAGTGTCACAGACACCGGTGTCAGTCAGGACAATCGACGACGATAGGAAGGAGACAGAAGGAAACCAACGTCGGTCATGGATCAACCGGCGTCGGCACCCCCAGGCAGACA
This sequence comes from Torreya grandis, assembly GCA_037957365.1. Classification (NCBI taxonomy): domain Eukaryota; kingdom Viridiplantae; phylum Streptophyta; class Pinopsida; order Cupressales; family Taxaceae; genus Torreya; species Torreya grandis. The sequence goes on along the minus strand of JARHVA010001093.1, from coordinate 1,367,194 downwards.
GGGACCGATGTCGGTCGCCTGTGTGGTTCGAGCTTGGAGTATATTATAGGCAGTTGGTTGACGAACCAAGTGTTTACATGTTTAGAACTATTTTTAGACTGAGAGCTGCGGATTTAATTATTGTACTATTGTCTAATTATTGTTTGGATGAGATCTTTATATGGACTCATGATTGTATTGTAAAAGTGTGCTAGAAAGCCATAGAGCTTTTAGAGAGAGGTAGTGTAGCTCCTCCTAGTTCCAAAGGGGTGTTGAGTGTGTATGATCAAGGAGAGTTGCAAGGTTTGCAAGGTCAAGGAGCTGATCCACCGGGGTACTGGTTGAATAATCATAAGGACTTGGTGAGGCAAGGACAAGGGTTCTTTAGGGGTGTAGAGATATCTACATGGTGAGTAAGGTCTAGTGATTTGCAGGTAGCAGCAGAGAGCAGGAGATCTACTTGGAATACTGATCCAAAACTCAGAAGTTCTGGGTGATAAATATCACAATAACATAGAAATAACACAATAACAATGAATTCTCTGAGAAGAGATGTAGTATTACTCAAAATCGCAATACAGAAATATGCTTATCTCTGGGAAGAAATGTCCGTCTTCACATTTCAGGTTACCTATTCTTTTATACACAATTTGAAAGCATGGGAAGGATGTGGAAGGTCACCAATCTCGAGGGAGATGAAGTGGTATGACTTCCAATATTTAAAACAATACATAATTCAAGAAATTACTATTTTTAGAAACTTACTATTTTTAGACAGCACTATTAAAATTGAAATTTGAGGCACTTCCGTTGGGTTTTCGGGGGTCAAACTTCATTAAGCAGAGCTCCATGTCATTTCACGATGTTCCCCTCATTCCTAGCTTTCCAACGGTTCAAACGGCGAGTCAATTGGAGCTACGGTGCAAAAGTTATGGCTCCCGGAAGTTCCGTCATCAATTGGGGTGGAACTGTCACCCGAATTGTCACCTGAATTGATGCCTGGATCAAATACGGTTGTGTACTTGGTGAATTGGCAGCGTGTTACTGACTAGTTGGATAGGTGAACATCAATTCTATATTGGAGTTGATTGTTGGGACCGAGAGAGAGAGAGGGAATAATGTCTTGAGGTGTGGCAAACCTTTGAGGTGGAGGAAGAAGTGGCATCTTCCTTATTGTATATTCTTCTGAGTGATTATTAATACAATTGTGTATTGTCTCTCATATTCCTGTGTTGTTTCATATTTCTAGTTACTTATTGATTCTGGTATAATTTCGTGTTTAGTTGCTAATACAAGAAGTAATCACATGTGTTCTAATTGGTAGAGCAAGATCCTAACTCAGTAGGGATTAGAGCATGTTTATTGTTCATGATTTCCCTGACACGTGGTATCAGAGCTTTTGGTTGGGTTTACTAACAGGTGGTTTCAGATCTGGTAGTGTTTGTTGATTACAGGTTACTCACAGGGGTTTATGATTGAGTGGGAGTATAGAAATGGCAGAAGGAAGTAAGCTACAAATGGAGAAACTGAATAGCACGAATGGTCTGATTGATGGAAAGAAAGAGCAGAGAAAAAGATATTGTTGGTTGGTAGCAGATCAGCATGAAGGAACTGAAGATGCAGATGTTGCAGGTGTTGTCGCACAAGATGTTTTGGGAGGTTTCTTGGATAAATTTGAATCTTGGATAACAGATTATGTTGCCTCTTTCCATGTAGCCCCAAGGAGAGGAGCTGGTGAGCCTTGCCAAAGAATTGGCAAAGGGGAAGTGAAGCTGAAATTGCAGATGGATGACACACAGTGGTTGAAGGAAGTCATGCAGGTACCGGTCTTGGAGATGAGTCTAATTTCTTCAGGAAATTTGGGTAATGGGAGATGTACTGTAACTCTCACAGTGGATACACTTGAATTAGATGGTGGTAAGAAAGTAGGTATCCTTTATCTATCTACTTATATTATTGATTCACCTTCTGTTGCAGAGATGTGGCTTCATAGGCTTAGTCACATATGTAGAAGGAGAATGCAGGTTCTAAAGCAGAAGACAGATGTTTTTGACAAGCTAAAGAACTTGAAAGCCTTGGTGTTCACGGAGGAGATGATGGACAGAGATCAGGTGAGGGAACTAAATTATTCTAAGCAAAGCAAGGTTGATTTGATTAGGATTTTGATCCATGGAGAGCTCACGGGTAAAAAGTTATCACTCATAGATGAACACAGGTACCGGTGTCAGTCACACAGTAACCGATGTTGGCAACAAGAAGATTGACGTTGGTCATGAAGGAACCGATGTCAGCAGAAAGGATACCGGCATCGGCTAGGGAGATGATGTCGGCAGTCAGGGTCAGTGCAGGGAACCAACATCGGTCAGGAGCAAACTGGGAGATGGCCGAGATCAGTCACTGGAATGGATATTGGGTGAACAGCAAGTCTCAAATGCTCATGTGGAGGTCAGAAAGGGTAAGTGAACCTCATATTCATTGTTCACCTTTTTTATATTGCTTATTGATGGTCAAGAACCAGGAAGATGGAAGAAGCAATGCAAGTAGAGTCTAGATACAGTGGGAGCTTGGCATGGATGAGGAGTGTGAGTCCTTAGAGAAGAACCAAATAGGTATTTGTTGGTAGAGTTGTCAGCTAGAAGAAAGCACTGAGAGATGGATTCCCATTTTAAAGAAGAGAGTGGATGGATACAAGAGGTGGAAGGCCAAGGCATAAGGTCTTGAAGAAGCTGCAGGACAGTGGTACAGGTTTTGACAAGTGGATGACTAAGCATGGCTTCAGTCAATGTCAGTGTAACTATTGTGGTTTTGTTCTTACCAGGTGGATGATGAGTCGCGACATTATCCAATTACTGTATGTGGATGGTTTGCTAGCAGGTTTTGTACATACAGGGATTTGTTGAGCTAAAAGGTAAGGTTAGTTCAGAGGTGTGTCACGAAGAATTTGGAGCAGCAAAATTCTTTGGCATAAGAGTCATGGAGATTTTATCTTCAGTGGGAGCTGATGTGAAGATGGTGTTGGTGGAGTGTAGGATGCAGAATCGGTAAGCACACCAATGGCTGGACAATTCAAGCTTAGCTTGAAACAGGGTTTGAAATCACATGAGGTCTATTGTAGACCTGAGTTTTCCCATTCAGTGGGGGTTGTTAGAAAGTATGGAGCCAATTCGGGGAAGAAGTACTGGAGGGCAGTTCAGTGGGACTAGCAGCAGGGATTCTTGTTATGTAGGGTCAAGTTCTTCACTACATGGATGTGTAGGTTTGGATGTGGCAGGTTACTTGAATGACAGGTATAGCATTACAGTTATGTGGTGGTTGGTCTTCAGGATTGATCTTGAAGAGGGATACAAGCGAGGAAACAAATTAGATGGGCTAAAGATACAGGTATAGGTGCAGCTATCTATCTCCAAGTGGGAGATTGTTAGGTTGTGGAGCTAAAAGCTTCACCAAGATGCAAACAGGAGAAGTTATGGAGGTTGCAGAAGAGTTGCAGAGTGTCACAGACACCGGTGTCAGTCAGGACAATCGACGACGATAGGAAGGAGACAGAAGGAAACCAACGTCGGTCATGGATCAGCCGGTGTTGGCACCCCCAGGCAGACAGGGACCGATGTCGATCGCCTGTGTGGTTCGAGCTGCGAGTATATTATAGGCAGTTGGTTGATGAACCAAGTGTTTGCATGTTTAGAACTATTTTTAGACTGAGAGCTGCGGATTTAATTATTGTACTATTGTCTAATTATTGTTTGGATGAGATGTATATATGGACTCATGATTGTATTGTAAAAGTGTGCTAGAAAGCCATAGAGCTTTTAGAGAGAGGTAGTGTAGCTCCTCCTAGTTCCAAAGGGGTGATGAGTGTGTATGATCAGGGAGAGTTGCAAGGTTTGCAAGGTCAAGGAGCTGATCCACCGGGGTACTGGTTGAAGAATCATAAGGACTTGGTGAGGCAAGGACAAGGGTTCTTTAGGGGTGTAGAGATATCTACATGGTGAGTAAGGTCTAGTGATTTGCAGGTAGCAGCAGAGAGTAGGAGATCTACTTGGAATACTGATCCAAAACTTAGAAGTTTTGGCTGATAAATATCACAATAACATAGAAATAACACAATAACAATGAATTCTCTGAGAAGAGATGTAGTATTACTCAAAATCGCAATACAGAAATATGCTTATCTCTGGGAAGAGATGTCCGTCTTCACATTTCGGGTTACCTATTCTTTTATACACAATTTGAAAGCATGGGAAGGATGTGGAAGGTCACCAATCTCGAGGGAGATGAAGTGGTATGACTTCCAATATTTAAAACAATACATAATTCAAGAAATTACTATTTTTAGAAACTTACTATTTTTAGACAGCACTATTAAAATTGAAATTTGAGGCACTTCCGTTGGGTTTTCGGGGGTCAAACTTCATTGAGCAAAGCTCCATGCCATTTCACGATGTTCCCCTCGTTCCTAGCTTTCCAACGGTTCAAACGGCGAGTCAATTGGAGCTACGGTGCAAAAGTTATGGCTCCCGGAAGTTCCATCATCAATTGGGGTGGAACTGTCACCCGAATTGTCGCCTGAATTGATGCCTGGATCAAATACGGTTGTGTACTTGGTGAATTGGCAACGTGTTACTGACTGATTGGATAGGTGAACATCAATTCTATATTGGAGTTGATTGTTGGGACCGAGAGAGAGAGAGGGAAGAAGGTCTTGAGGTGTGGCAAACCTTTGAGGTGGAGGAAGAAGTGGCATCTTCCTTATTGTATATTCTTCTGAGTTATTATTAATACAATTGTGTATTGTCTCTCATATTCATGTGTTGTTTCATATTTCTAGTTACTTATTGATTCTGGTATAATTTCGTGTTTAGTTTCTAATACAAGAAGTAATCACATGTGTTCTAATTGGTAGAGCAAGATCCTAACTCAGTAGGGATTAGAGCATGTTTATTATTCGTGATTTCCCTGACACGTGGTATCAGAGCTTTTGGTTGGGTTTACTAACAGGTGGTTTTAGATCTGGTAGTGTTTGTTGATTACAGGTTACTCATAGGGGTTTATGATTGAGTGGGAGTATAGAAATGGCAGAAGGAAGTAAGCTACAAATGGAGAAACTGAATAGCACGAATGGTCTGATTGATGGAAAGAAAGAGCAGAGAAAAAGATATTGTTGGTTGGTAGCAGATCAGCATGAAGGAATTGAAGATGCAGATGTTGCAGGTGTTGTCGCACAAGATGTTTTGGGAGGTTTCTTGGATAAAGTTGAATCTTGGATAACAGATTATGTTGCCTCTTTCCATGTAGCCCCAAGGAGAGGAGCTGGTGAGCCTTGCCAAAGAATTGGCAAAGGGGAAGTGAAGCTGAAATTGCAGATGGATGACACACAGTGGTTGAAGGAAGTCATGCAGGTACCGGTCTTGGAGATGAGTCTAATTTCTTTAGGAAATTTGGGTAATGGGAGATGTACTGTAACTCTCACAGTGGATACACTTGAATTAGATGGTGGTAAGAAAGTAGGTATCCTTTATCTATCTACTTATATTACTGATTCACCTTCTGTTGCAGAGATGTGGCTTCATAGGCTTAGTCACATATGTAGAAGGAGAATGCAGGTTCTAAAGCAGAAGACAGATGTTTTTGACAAGCTAAAGAACTTGAAAGCCTTGGTGTTCACGGAGGAGATGATGGACAGAGATCAGGTGAGGGAACTAAATTATTCTAAGCAAAGCAAGGTTGATTTGATTAGGATTTTGATCCATGGAGAGCTCACGGGTAAAAAGTTATCACTCATAGATGAACACAGGTACCGATGTCAGTCACACAATAACCGATGTTGGCAACAAGAAGATTGACGTTGGTCATGAAGGAACCGATGTCAGCAGAAAGGATACCGGCGTCGGCTAGGGAGATGATGTCGGTAGTCAGGGTCAGTGCAGGGAACCAACATCGGTTAGGAGCAGACTGGGAGATGGCCGAGATCAGTCACTGGAATGGATATTGGGTGAACAGCAAGTCTCAAATGCTCATGTGGAGGTCAGAAAGGGTAAGTGAACCTCATATTCATTGTTCACCTTTTTTATATTGCTTATTGATGGTCAAGAACCAGGAAGATGGAAGAAGCAATGCAAGTAGAGTCTAGATACAGTGGGAGCTTGGCATGGATGAGGAGTGTGAGTCCTTAGAGAAGAACCAAACAGGTATTTGTTGGTAGAGTTGTCAGCTAGAAGAAAGCACTGAGAGACGAATTCCCATTTTAAAGAAGAGAGTGGATGGATACAAGAGGCGGAAGGCCAAGGCATAAGGTCTTGAAGAAGCTGCAGGACAGTGGTACAGGTTTTGACAAGTGGATGACTAAGCATGGCTTCAGTCAATGTCAGTGTAACTATTGTGGTTTTGTTCTTACCAGGTGGATGATGAGTCGTGACATTATCCAGTTACTGTATGTGGATGGTTTGCTAGCAGGTTTTGTACATACAGGGATTTGTTGAGCTAAAAGGTAAGGTTAGTTCAGAGGTGTGTCATGAGGAATTTGGAGCAGCAAAATTCTTTGGCATAAGAGTCATGGAGATTTTATCTTCAGTGGGAGCTGATGTGAAGATGGTGTTGGTGGAGTGTAGGATACAGAATCGGTAAGCACACCAATGGCTGGACAATTCAAGCTTAGCTTGAAACAGGGTTCAAAATCACATGAGGTCTATTGTAGACCTGAGTTTTCCCATTCAGTGGGGGTTGTTAGAAAGTATGGAGCCAATTCGGGGAAGAAGTACTGGAGGGCAGTTCAGTGGGACTAGCAGCAGGGATTCTTGTTATGTAGGGTCAAGTTCTTCACTACATGGATGTGTAGGTTTGGATGTGGCAGGTTACTTGAATGACAGGTATAGCATCACAGTTATGTGGTGGTTGGTCTTCAGGATTGATCTTAAAGAGGGATACAAGCGAGGAAACAGATTAGATGGGCTAAAGATACAAGTATAGGTGCAGCTATTTATCTCCAAGTGGGAGATTGTTAGGTTGTGGAGCTAAAAGCTTTACCAAGATGCAAACAGGAGAAGTTATGGAGGTTGCAGAAGAGTTGCAGAGTGTCACAGACACCGGTGTCAGTCAGGACAATCGACGACGATAGGAAGGAGAAAGAAGGAAACCAACGTCGGTCATGGATCAGCCGGCGTCGGCACCCCCAGGCAGACAGGGACCGATGTCGGTCGCCTGTGTGGTTTGAGCTGCGAGTATATTATAGGCAGTTGGTTGACGAACCAAGTGTTTGCATGTTTAGAACTATTTTTAGACTGAGAGCTGTGGATTTAATTATTGTACTATTGTCTAATTATTGTTTGGATGAGATCTATATATGGACTCATGATTGTATTGTAAAAGTGTGCTAGAAGGCCATAGAGCTTTTAGAGAGAGGTAGTGTAGCTCCTCCTAGTTCCAAAGGGGTGCTGAGTGTGTATGATCAGGGAGAGTTGCAAGGTTTGCAAGGTCAAGGAGCTGATCCACCGGGGTACTGGTTGAAGAATCATAAGGACTTGGTGAGGCAAGGACAAGGGTTCTTCAGGGGTGTAGAGATATCTACATGGTGAGTAAGGTCTAGTGATTTGTAGGTAGCAGCAGAGAGCAGGAGATCTACTTAGAGTATGGTTGTGTACTTGGTGAACTGGCAGCGTGTTACTGACTGGTTGGATAGGTGAACATTTATTCTATATTGGAGTTGATTGTTGGGACCGAGAGAGAGAGGAAAGAAGGTCTTGAGGTGTGGTGAACCTTTGAGGTGGAGGAAGAAGTGGCATCTTCCTTATTGTATATTCTTCTGAGTGATTATTAATACAATTGTGTATTGTCTCTCATATTCCTGTGTTGTTTCATATTTCTAGTTATTGATTCTAGTATAATTCCGTGTTTAGTTGCTAATACAAGAAGTAATCACATGTGTTCTAATTGGTAGAGCAAGATCCTAACTCAGTAGTTATCGGAGCATGTTTATTGTTCGTGATTTTCCTGACAAGTCAATGGCTAGAATCAAGAATTTTAGATTGAAGACTAATTATCCCACTTGTTTTTAAGAGGACTTATAAAAGGTAAAGTGTTGGGGAGAAATGATGAGCATTCCATATATCTCATTATATCTAATATAAATTGTCCATAAGTGTTGCCTTTAGTTATATATTACATTGCATTTAATAGTTAAAGTCTTATCTTAGTAGGAAATAAATACAATATGTCATTTATTTATATGTAATACATTGATTATTATTTACCTTTTTATTGTGTCTAACTTGGATGGAATGAGCATAGTTTTATGTAGAAAAACACATCCTCATGGTGGGATAATTTTGAGAATATATCAAACAGTTTTGGCATCTCTTTTTGGATATAATTTTGAGGATTCATCAAATAAGCTCTAAATATCTGACACTCTAAAGATGCTCCAAAGATGCTCCATAAGTGATCCATAGATTCTCTAAGGGTGCTCTGAAGACCTGTATAAAATTCTTTGAAGATGTCTAGGCATGCTCTAAAGACCTATACAAAATACTTTGAAGACACCCAGGCATGCTTTAAAGACATCTAGCTATATCCTACTAATCGAGATAGTGATTCTAAATATATCTATTGTATATAAATAGATTTTAAGTATTTAGATATCTTATTTTAGAAATTAATATCATTAATTTTTCCTATCAAGGCCAAATTACTACCCCTATTATCTAAAACTTTCCCCAGATTGGTCAATTTCCCTTATAAGCTCATCAAACTAGTCAATTATGGTCTAAAAGTACAAATTTGGGCCAAAAAATACCAAAAATAGGGTGAAAAGCATCAAAATTAGTTTAAAAAGACTTTAAATCATGCCAAAGGAGCTTTAAATATGTTCAATAATATCAATCCTAAGTCATAAGTTTTAAGTCATGTAAAGTCATTTGATATGTCAAAATAGTCAAAAAGGCCCTAAATTGACTCCCACGTGATAAATTTGTTAAATAAAAGGTAAAAAATATGTAATTTTTCATGGAAGACATGAAATTCTTCTAAAATCTTCCATTTCAAGTGGTGGAGAGGGAAAATTATCTTTTAAAAGGAGAAAAGAGCTTCTTTTTACTCATTTTACAAGCAATTGTATGGAATCAGAGTGGTTTCATATAATCCAAGGCTATGAATATATTTTATAGGATATATTCATGATTTAACATTAGTTTCATGGCCATACAGGCCCTAAACTAGCTTTCTTTTAATTTCCTACTTATTGGCATAGGGTGACATGCTTATAGGTTTTTTGATGGTATGGTCTACTAGAGGAGGGTAGAAATATTAAATTTGGGGTGAATAAACTAGACTCAGAGGGATTATTTATGTTTTAATAGGTTTCTCAATTAGATTTTATAGGCTCAAGAACCATCTAGTTAAAGTGAAGGCAAACTTTGATGCCTAGCATCCAAAAAGGTAGTTATTTTTCTTCAATTTCTCTTCACCTGGGTAGAGTTTTAGGAAAATTTAAATTGTTTAAGAATATTTAAGACTTTATATACCCTTAAATTTTCTCCTTCAGGTGTTATTCATCCATTTCAAGGTCAAACATAGGTTCCAAAATTATCCTTTCAATCTATAATATTGACAAGCTTGCAACGGAGAATTGTATGATCATGATAGAAGAATTTAACTTCAAATTTTCAAGAGTTTGGTGTTTTTAGAGTTTTCATTAGGTTTATAATGATTTCTAGTCATTTTTATTAGAGGATCTTCTTTTTTTATGACATGAAAGCTCATTTCCATGCTTTAAAGGTGTCTTCAAAGAGCTAGTTTAGCATATGTTAAGGAAATTTTGCAAATTTTAAGGTTTTTTGAGAATACTAGGTTTGAATTTTTCCCTCTTTCACTTATCTAATAGCCTTCAAATTCATGTGATATTATTTTTTTGTTCCCATATTTGCATATAGTTCCTCATATTGGCCTTGTCAAGATCCACTATACTCCTTCCCACCAACACCCCATCCATCCCCATCTCATTGTCTACCATAACCATTATCACTATATATTTTTTTTGCTTCATTTTCACCCTCCTTTCATGATTATCTCATATTTTAACCTTCCTTAATCCCTACCACCCTCACACTTTCTTCTTTCCATAGTTTCATGGTGAGAAGGAGCTAAGGTTGATCTCATCAAGCATGATCAAGGAGATATGAGCATAAGCCAAGCATCTTGATATAAACATAAAAGATCATTTTTAATAGTATATAATAGTCAGGAGACTTCCACATGTTTGAGCAAAAATATATATAACATGAGAGATACTTGAAATTTTATACATAATAGATTACCTTGTTTTATCTCAAGAGAGCTAAGGTTAATCAAGGGGCAACATGAATATGAGAGCAAGAGTTTTCAGGCCTTGGATAACATGACATAGTCAAGAAATCCAATGAAGTCATAAGGTTTCAAGAATAATGGTCTCCATATATATGATTAGTGAAAATGATCTCATCAAGCAATTAGAGGAGGAATAATGATCAAATCTATATTTGGGTAGTCCTTAAGTCATATATAGGCTATTGTCCATTTAATATCACCCTACAGCCCATATCAAGTTCAAGATAAGCAAGAAAAGACTATCTCAATGAGTTTTGAGTTGTTATGTTGATTGATCTCAAAGTGATAAGGTCAATTCAAATAATGTTTTCATATTAAGGGTTTGATTGAAAGAAAGAAGAGTAAAACCCAGAGAAAGAACACTTTCAACCCTACAAGGCTCCTACAAGCCTATGTTTTTTAAAGTAGCCTAATGCTTGCTAAGAGTATCTTATAAGATCCATGGAAAGATCTCTTGGTTGGCTTAAGTTTTCTTTTTGAATATTCAATTCCATTTGATCTTCATAAAGTATTTGGCTCAATCAAAACAATATAAGTTAAACCTCTAAGTGGCTCAAAAGGACAAAATGGTTACCTACAGCTACTGTAATAGTGACCTACATGAAGGTTGTCTTAGTGACCCTTTTTGGTATTTAGTTTCATTTCTAATGCTATAAGGTAGGGTTTTGGATTGGTAGAGGCATGCTTGGTATAAGAAAATATTTATACATGAGTGGAGACTTCTTAATGCATGAAATAAGAGTTTGAGACACTATATGTGTACCTACAGCCACCTTCAAATAGTGGGCTATAGCCAATAAGAGGTCACAAGCATAAGGGAGGTTTCCAAGGTTTAAGACCTTCAAGTAAGATGGCTAAGTTTGGATATCACTTGAATTGAATAGGGACTTTTTCCCATCATTGACACTTTGTATTTTTTCAAGCTATCCAAACATTCAAAATACCTTGTTCTTGGTCCATACAAAGACAATCTCCATATTATAAAGTCACGTGATGAGAGAGGAGGAAGGTTTTAAAGGTATGTTTCATGATCTAGACCCTAAGTGGAGTGAGGTTGTAGATTATATGTTTCTAATGAATTGGGGAGTCTATCAAGGCTTGATACTCAAAAATCTAACCAATATGATGTCCTACATGACCTAAAAGGACATTATAGAGGCCTGTACCCCTTAAGGAAACTTGATAATATGATAATGGCCCTAGAGGTTCAAGAAAGCCAATTTTGATTTGCAAAGCATAAGTGGTGTTCAAGATTTTTGTTAATTTCATGGTGTTTTAAAGGTAAAAGGACATTTTAAAAGGCTAAATAAGGATAGAATGAGAACCTATAGTTAGCCCAAAATGAGAACAAGCTATAGCCATCACAAAAAGTCATCCTATGGCCAAATAGATGATATTGTTAATGGAAACCTAGGGATTATAGATTGCTAATGTGACATCACCTTCAAGTTCACAAAACACTTTTATGTGTTATGACTACCATGAGTGGAGATTTTTGGTTAAATATTTTGTTGATCAGTGTACTGATAAACAAAATAGGTCTGATCAGCCAAAGTAGGAAGATTGGTCATCCAAATGTGTAGGTTTACCACATCAAAAGGGTACTAATCTCTCCTCTCATCAAGGGGAGGTTCCTTATATATATATATATATATATATATATATAGAAAATAATACTCAAGGGTAGGACAAACCATCCATCTCTCTTTCTGTAGAGATGATACATGAAAATCAAAGGAAAAACTCAAGGTAAATGACAGAAAGCACTCCTCTTCTTTCAGAAGTACTATTCAATAAACCACAAGAATACTCCTGATAGTAAATGTAAAATGTAGCCAAGGATGTAGTAACTAGCAAATTAAGATGTAGCACAAAGTCTCCACCTGAATTGCCCAAGAGTGAGATACGAAGGACAATGACGGCACAAAGTTGTCCCAAGGTCCTTTACACATAAATAAAAAGAAAACACAATAAAGGCAATTATGGGGGCACAAAGTCTCTCCATAGTTGACTTCAAGACACCTTCCTAACTACTTTCACTAATTTTGCTTGTTGAATTAAATGAACAAAAAATATATTAAGGAAAAAGACATAAGAATAGTTTCCCCAACAACAAAGATATCACAGCACAAAATTTGAAAAGTCACTTGCTTTCTTATTCCAATAAAAAAATATGATCAACAATCTAAGCTCAAAGTCTCAATAATGCCTTTCAATTTGGGTAGAGTTTCATTTTTCATTGTCAGAAAAAGATATATTTACAATAAAAGAGAGTCCCTTATATAGCCTCTTCAAGAAGGACTCAAGAACAGTAACACATCATGTTGCATTAAAAAATTTTAAGAAGACAGGCTAGAATTTAGGGGCATCTACCCATTTGCTTTTCTCAATGCAGAGAAACAAGTCACACTATTGAAAGTTTGCATCTTTCAATGTCCACCTGGTGATCTGATCCTTCTTCATTGTTCCTCCTTTTTTGGTTAATTGAATCGGGTCCTTGATTCAATTTGATACTCTATTCCTTAATTGCTTCCTACTGAACTTGGCCTTAAAGCCTATGAATGCATTCAGGCCTATAGATTATAAGGATCAACAGCTATTTTATGAGCTTTGAAATTGATTTTTGTGCACCCATCAATACGCTTTCAATGGTTAGTTCACTGTTCTTGAATTTGACATCTTTAGGCACGTCACCCCTTGGTCCTTCTTCAGATTTCCTATTTTGTATCCTCCCAAAGGGAAGGTGACCCTTCAACTTTGGGGGAGTGTCCTTTAAGTTGGTAGCTAAGAATCCCCTGAAAGGGCACCTACCTTTTGGGGTCCTTCGGCGGCCTTTTCTTTGGAGTCTCTCGTGAACATTCCTGCAGACTTTTTCCCTGGGCTTTCTCCATGGACATTTTCCCTGGGCTTTCTCCACGGACATTTTCCCACAAAAAAATAGTCCATAGAATTGTTGCTTTGTCTTTGCCTTTGGAAATTACTTTGGGCTTTCCTCCCGTGGCTTCTTTCCTAAATTCTTTCAGACTTTTTGTCTGAAGGAATTCCTTTAGATAAAAAGTCTGAAGGAATTATGCCTTAGACTTTTTCAACTACCTTAAACAAAAATTTGAAATAATTTACCTTTGCAGCTTCTTTGAAAATGACCCTTTTAAAGGGTGATTTTGTCAACCAAGTGTCCTCCATAAGGGCACTTGTCCTTCGGGAAGCTCTCTTGAAATTTTGCATTAAACCGCTCCTTTGAACCAATCCATTGAACCAAGCTTTGAACCATGCTTTGAACCAAGCCTTGAACCCTTTGATTGAACCAAGTCAATGAACCAAGCTTTGAACTAAGCCGATGAACCAAGATTTGAACCAAGCAGATGAACCATTTGATGAATTGACTGAGTGAACCATTTGATTGAACCAAAGCATTGAACCAACTGAATGAACTGACCATTGAATCCACTGAATGAACCGATTGTTGAACTAACTGAATGAACCAACCATTGAACTAACTGAATGAACCGATCATTGAACCAAATTGGTTCAATGGTTCAATCAGTTCATTCTCTTTGATTTGGCCAAGCCCTTTTGATCCTCATTAAACCAAACACATTAAACTTGTTGAACCTTAAACTTGTTGAACCTTTGAACCAAAGTGGTTAAATGGTTCAAGCCTTCTTCTCTTTGATAAGTGTTTTAAAGCTATTGAACTTTGAAGTGGTTGAACTTTGAACCTTGATGAAGTGCTTAACTCTTGCCGATGACGTTGAACCTTTGAACTTGTTGAACCCATTGAACTAAAATGGTTCAAGGTTCAACGGTTTAATGGATGGATCCTTACTTAGATGCTTGCCGATGGACATTTTTGATTGAACCAAGGCGTTGAACCAATCCCAAAAATTACCAAGTGTTGGAAACTAATTTTTTTGATTGAACCCACCTATAGAAGCCTTTGAACATGTAGAAATGAACCTGCCTATAAAATCCATAGAAACCAAGTCCATAGAAATCAACCTGTAAAGCCCATTAAACTTGGCCTGCAGAGTTTGTAGATTCTTGAGAAGCTTGAAAAATGAGGAATTTGAATGCCCAAGACAAATTTTGGAAAGGGAAGAGACAATCTTAGTTTGAAGGACCAAAATAGTTCAAATGTTGTCCCAAAAATGAGTGATATTTTTTGGGGGACAGCAGCTAGCTCCAGTTGGGGAACTTCTATCAATTACAAAAAAAATTGAAGGGAGTAGAATCTAGAATCTCTAGTGTCTTCATGTGTACCATTGGGCTATGGAGTCATGCTACCCAGAAATGAAAGGCATCAAAAATGGAAACAAACAAAACAAAATAGAATTAAAAACTATACAAATATACATATATATAGATGAAATGATCTGATACTTCAAGAATTGAAGTATTTCAGATGCTGCTTCTTGAGAGATAGTGAAAATAGTGCTCTATCCTGTTAAACCAGTAGGAAACCATTTTTCCCCCAGAAACGGTGATGGGTGAATGGAGCTCTCCACCAAAAAACCAATTTTTTGCATCTTCCTCTTGGTTCTTTCTTCTTCTTGCCCCATGGCAGGATGTGGTCTTCAATTTGAAAAGCATAACTCCTTACTTTTTTGGCAAAGGGTTCCTTTGCTTGATTTTGATTTGCAGGAGCATGGTCAATTATCATAATTGGTTATTCTTTTGGTTCAGTCTAGCACATGATTGGATTGTCCACATCAAACTCTTGACAAACTATCAGCTTAGCATCTCCTTTGATGTGAAGGAGTTTGATCTCTTCATCTTGAACAATATTCAATTTGAGCAATAGAGATTCACATACAACTATGTTGTTGGTGTTGTAAAATTTCAAATTGCATGAAGGAAGAATATCTCCTTGAGGAGATATCAACATAGTCCCAACTCCATCATTGGTGGAAGAATTATTGCCATTGGATTTCAGGATCCAAGCATCATCAAAAGCTAATCTCTTATCAGATTTCTCTTCATCAGAGATGGAAGATTTTTCCTTATTTATACTGTGCCCTACCAATTCTCTTGAATTCTTGTTTGGATCAATTCTTGGATTGTCAGCGACAGGACTTTCTTCTGTAGAATCATGAACATTCTCTATGGTCAATAAATAATTACCCCTTCCTGAAGACTCAAAAAGAATTTGTGCTGCAAGGGTAGATGTTTGGGTGACCACGTATTTTGCTTCCTTTTTAGGGAGAAATCTCTTCATTGCACCTTGGACAAGGATCCTTGCCTCAGACAGGTCCATGCTTAGTTCTCCTCCCATGTCCTTACATAAATTTCATCCAAGTAAAATGCCATAAGATGTTAGGACATCAGCCACCAAGATAGTCATCTTGATTCTCTTGTCTGGAAAGGCTGCTAATGGAAATTGAGCATCTTTGATTTTCCCCAGTAGTGGTACTTGCTTGTTCTCCATGGAGAAACATCTCCCAGATATCTTGGTCAGTGTGAAGCCCAGAGACTTAGCTACTTTAGTAGGCATGACATTGTCAGATGCCCCATAATTAATGATGTAATTGTTGAGTTGATAACCATTTATCAATAAGGAAACATAGAAAGGTTTTATTTTCCTAGGGGTAGCTAGAGGAGTAATGATAAGATTATTTGGAATGGGAATGTTCTTTGGGGAATTAGGAATTATTTTCTGAACCTCTTGTATTATAGGGATGGTTTGGTTCTTGACACATTGGACCAACTTATCTAATTGATCAGGATTAGACTACAAATATTCAAATTCAAACATTTGAATTTTGGTCTTCTTGAAATGGTCAATTATGTCAAATGGTTGAATTGGACTAGGAACAGAAGAAATCATTTCAACCTTTTAGGTTTTAGGAGGGATGGGAGGAGGGCTGGTTTGCAAAATTGAAGTAGAAGGTGAAGGTAAAATTGATGTACTTACATTTTGGGTGATCACCGGATCCTTTGACTGAAAAGGTAGAGTGGTTCCACGCTTAGCAATCATAACTGCTGGTTGAGGTTACTCCTCTATGTTCCCTTTATCAGCTTGCTGGACTGATTGGTTCTTGGACTTGGTAAACACTATATATGATCCATCAATATCTTCTCCTTTGCTTCTAGGTTCATCTTGGTAGTTCAGGAAACCAATGTGGAAGTCACCAGCTGATTCTTCTTGATCCTCCATGAAGAGATCAGTGTCATTTTCTTGCTCAAACTCAGGTTGGAAAGAGAAAGCATGTTTTATTTCTAAATATCCAACTATCAAGTTGGTTGGAGGAGCTTCAAGGGTAAGTTTCCCTTATGGGGGAGGAAGATGATATGGCTACCCTTGATTCTTGGCAGCATTGCCTTGATATGACTGATTTGGAAATGTCCTTCTTGGTGTATCTCTATCTGAAGGAGCAGAAGACATTCCTTACGCCATTTGTCTTTTCAAGGCTTGCAGTTCATTTTCCATCTTTTGCACCATTAGATTAGTGGTGCCTATAGATGAATATTTAGAAGATGATGAGGATCTATTTTTGTTTAGATCTCTTCTTATCTTCCCTGCTAAGATGAGATCATCTTCTACCTCAGTGGCCAAAAGTTAATCTACAGCAAGATCTATCTGACCAGCATGTCTCAAAAAAAAACTTACTTTAGGTAACTAAGAATTAATGAATAAGCATTTGAGATTCTCAGCTATAGTTTGAGAAATTATAGGAATTATATTCCTTAGTTTGTCAAATTTGGCTATGAAGTCTCTCATTAGTTCATGAGGCTCTTTCTTCATCTATGTAAGTTGAGCCAAAAGTGCATGTGCATCTTCTACAAGTTTGAATCTGGATTCAAACTTATCTTTGAGGGTATTCCAATTAGTTACTGATCGAGCCTGTAGATGATAAATCCAATCTGTAGTAGCACCTTGTAATGTTTCTACAAATAGCCTGACTACTAATCTTCAAATTCTACTCTAATTACGCCACAGGCTATGCTAAAGGCTGCAATGTGTTCATTAAGATGAACTTTCTCATCACCAAGAATTTGGGGAAATTCTTCCTTGAACTATGTGGAAGCTCATGTAGAGGTGGAGTAAGATTGAGAGGACCAAAAACATTACCCCAGGGGCCTTGAACTGCCATTATAGGATTATGAAAAGGAGGAATAACAAATCTCATAGAGGTAATTATTGGCAAACCTTTATCAATAGCAAAAGTGGATACTTCATTTGGGAATGGAGATCTGACTTTAGTAGGAGGAAAGCTCTTGGTTCATTGGAGACAAGATGGTGAAGGAAACAGATCAAAATTACTTTGCTATACCAACTCAAATATAAGGTCAATAATCCCTTTAGCCCTTTGGCTTCATGTATACCTTGCATCTACCAGATTGTGAAACAAAAATGAAAAAGAATTAACCTTGCTTCAGTTTGAAGCTTGAGGCTTTAAACTATGCATTCTTTCTCGATTAGTGTGGGGTGACTGGTAAGGCTATAAATGGATATTGGGTAAGACAAGTAATGGAGTCACCAGAGTCTATAATGGATAAGGGTTATAATGATAATGGGTAAGACACAAGTGATGTTTCAATCTAAAAATTGAGGTTCCAAATTGCACAAAATTATGTATATCCCCAGTGGAGTCGCCAAAATTTGTTGGTTGAATATTTTTTTGATCAGCATACTAATAAACAAAATAGGTTTGATCAGCCAAAGTAGGAAGATTCATCGTCTAAATGTGTAGGTTTACCACATCAAAAGGGGACTAATCTCTCCTATCATCAAGGGCAGGTTCCCTATGGATATGTTATATATATATATAGAAAATAATACTCAAGGGTAGGACAAACCATCCATCTCTCTTTCTTCAGAGATGATGCATGCAAATCAAAGGAAAAACTCAAGGGAAATGACAGAAAGCACTCCTCTTCATTTAGAAGTACTATTTAGCAAACCACAAGAATACTCTTGATAGTAAATGCAAAATGTAGCCAAGGATGTAGTAACTAGAAAATTAAGATGTAGCACAAAGTCTCCACTTGAATTTCCCAAGAGTGAGATACGAAGGACAATGAGGGCACAAAGTCATCCCAAGGTCCTTTACACAAAAATAAAAAGAAAACACACTAAAGAAAATTATGGGGGCACAAAGTCTCTCCACAATTGACTTCAAGACACCTTCCTAACTACTTTCACTAATTTTTCTTGTTGAATTAAAGGAACATATAATATATTAAGGAAAAAGACATAACAATAGTTTTCCCAACAACAAAGATATCACAGCACAAAGTTTGAAAAGTCACTTGTTTTCTTATTCCAATAACAAAATATGATCAACAATATGAGCTCAAAGTCTCAGTAATGCCTTTCAATTTGGGCAGAGTTTCATTTTTGATTGTCAAAAAAAGATATATTTACAATAAAAGAGAGTCCCTTATATAGCCTCTTCAAGAAGGACTCGGGAACAGTAACACATCATGTTGCATTAAAATTTATTAAGAAGACAGGCTAGAATTTAGGGGCATCTACCCATTTGCTTTTCTCAATGTAGAGAAACAAGTCATGCTCTTGAAAGTTTACATCTTTTAATGTCCACCTAGCGATCTGATCCTTCTTCATCGTTCCTCCTTTTTTGGTTAATTGAATCGGGTCCTTGATTCAATTTGATACTCTGTTCCTTAATCACTTCCTACTGATCTTGGCCTTAAAGCCTATTAATGCATTTGGGCATGTAGATTACAAGGATCAATGTCTATTTTATGAGCTTTGAAATTGACGTTCATGTACTTGTCAATACGCTTTCAACGATTAGTTCATTGTTCTTGAATTTGATGTCTTCAAGCGCATCACCCCTTGGTCCTTCTTTAGATTTCCTATTTTGCATCCTCTAGAAGGGAAGGTGACCATTTAGCTTTGGGGGAGTGTCCTTTAAGTTGGCAGTTGAGAGTCCCCTACAAGGGCACCTACCCTTCGGGGTCCTTTGGTGGCCTTTTCTTTAGAGTCTCTCACAGACATTCCCATGGACTTTTTCCTCGGGCTTTCTCTGTGAGCATTTTCCCTGGGATTTTTCTGTAGGCATTTTCCTGCAGACAAAAAGTCCGTAGAATTGTTGCTTTGTCTTTGCCTTTAGAAATTCCTTTGGGCTTTCCTCCCATGGCTTCTTTCCTAAATTCTTTTAGACTTTTTGTCTGAAGGAATTCCTTCAGACAAAAATTCCAAAGGAATTATGCCTTAGACTTTTTCAACTGCCTTAAACAAAAATCTAGAAGAATTTACCTTTGTGGCTTCTTTGAAAATGACCCTTTCAAATGGTTCTTTTGTTAACCAAGTGTCCTCCACAAGGGCACTTGTCCTTCAGGAAGCTCTCTTGAACTTTTGCATTGAACCGCTCCTTTAAACCAATCCGTTAAACCAAGCTTTGAACCAAGCCTTGAACCCTTTGATTGAACCAAGCCGATGAACCAATCTTTGAACTAAGTTGATGAACCAAGCTTTGAACCAAGAAGATGAACCATTTGATGAACTAATTGAGTGAACCAAAGCATTGAACCAACTAAATGAACCAACTGTTGAACTAACTGAATGAATCGACCATTGAATTGACTGAATGAACCGACCGTTGAACCGACTAAATGAACTGACCATTGAACCAAAGTGGTTCAATGGTTCATCAATTCAATCAATTCATTCTCTTTGATTTGGCCAAGCCCTTTTGATCCTCGTTGAACCAAATGAGTTGAACCTATTGAAACTTGAACCCGTTGAACCTTTGAACCAAAGTGGTTTAATGGTTCAACGGTTCAACGGTTCAAGCCTTCTTCTCTTTGATAAGTGTTTTGAAGTTGTTGAACCTTGAAGTGGTTGAACTTTGAACCTTGATGAAGTACTTAACTCTTGACGATGACGTTGAACCTTTGAACTTGTTGAACCCATTGAACCAAAATGGTTCAAGGTTCAATGGTTCAATGGTTGGATCCTTGCTTAGATGCTTGTCGATGGACATTTTTGATTGAACCAAGGTGTTGAACCAATCCTGAAAATGACTAAGTGTTGGAAACTAATTCTTTTGATCGAACTCACCTATAGAAGACTTTGAACCTGTAGAAATGAACCTACCTGCAGAGTCCATAGAAACCAATTCCGTAGAAATCAACCTGTAAAGCCCATTGAACTTGACCTGCAGAGTCTGTAAATTCTTGAGAAGCTTGAAAAATGAGGAATTTGAATGTCTAAGATAAATTTCAGAAAGGGAAGAGACAATTTTGGTCTGTAGGACCAAAATAGTTCAAATGTTGTCCCAAAAATGAGTGGTATTTTTTGGGGGACAATAGAGATAAGGTTATAAGCCATCTAACAAACCCTATTACAGTTTGTATAGGGGCAGGTTATCTTAAAGCCACAGCTAAAAATGTTTGATATTTGCCAAGGCAGTAGGGTTTTAAAGTTTCAAAGGGAAATTGATGTGGATTACCTTTCATGGAAAAAGAAAAAATCTAGGTATATTATGACTCAATGAAGCTATTGGAGTAAATTCTCACATATAGCCATTGTACGGACATGTCTTTAGTAAATGGAGTGGATTGTGTTATGCTAAAGTAGTGTTATGCCAAGGTTCTTAGAGTTTTAGAAAGCACAGTGATATTTTGACAATACATAGGTAGAAGGGGTTCATAAATACCTCTAATTTTAATCATCATTCATTTGGGGGGTTTAAGGAATATAATATTCACCTATAGTTTAGTCACCTACAACTCACAAAAAAATAGTGCCAATAGTCAAGATGGAGGACTAATATCACAGTCAAGGCATAAGGGATTTGGAGCATTACATGAGGAGATATTTTGTATTTTGAAGCTATTTTTGAAATATTATGATGTGGAAATAGGTTTTATACCTCTTTTTACCCTATTCAAATCCCCAATGCACTTAGTGACTCAGTCATCTACAACTAAGCATGAAAACTACTAGTTACTCAACTCAGTCAAATCATCACTTAGAAAGGGGATTGGTTTTCAAGGAAAGGATAGGGGTAGTAGGTGGAGGGGAAAGGTTTCAAGGTATAATGGAACCTACAGTCACTTTTTAAAGGTAATCTATAGTCAATCTATGAGGTTTTGATTGCTCTAGAAGCCTAGTAGGGTGTTTGAGGCACTAAGCATACCAAGTTGTTTAGATGCCAAAATGATGTGTATCCACAGTCAAGAAGGTGTTTGATTATTTAAGGATTTATATACATTTCAAATGGGTTTTTTTTAAGATGGAATCATTCAATCAAGGGTATACAAATATGTGGGGCCTTGGTAAGGGCTAATGAAATGCTTCTCAAACTAGGTCTACAACCATACTAAGTGATAGCCTATAGGTCTCTTTTGAGAAACTAGACCTACACCACACAAACACTAGTTATAATTTTTTTAAGGATGAAGGAGAATATAGGCTAGAGAAAAATTGATGATCATCATAGTATTGGGCTAATCATTGTCATGAGAAGTATCAAGGGTAAGTGCCACTCAAGCTTCATTTATAGTCAAATATGGCAATGCAAACTCAACCATTTAAAACAAGCATAAGATAGAGGGTTTATAATGAATTTAATATGAAATTAAATTAAAATTAAAAACATACACATCAATGAGGCTTGTACTTACAAGACATGTACGGATTAATGCATAGTTCAAGGCCTAAAGCCTTGCATAAAGAAGTCAAATTGCTATAAAGAAATGCGTGGAGAGATATTTTTATATAAATAGTCTATGGGAACCTTTTTAATATGGATTATCAACTAAAAATTCTCAATATTGATCAATTTTCATCTACAATAGTTCAACACAATCATTTTTAGGCTTAATTGCATTGATTGGGGGTCTTGATGTGCTTGAAAATAAGAGTAGAGGAGTTTTCCAAACTTTTGAAGAGACTATTGAGCTCAATTAGGATTATTTTGACATTTATAGCCTCTAAATCTATGAAATTCACCTTTGAAATGTGAAAAATCAATCAAAAATGTAGATAGTCCATGCACGGAGGTCAAAATTTGGACAAAATTAAAGATTTTAGGAGTTATACGTGGAGTTAAGACCTAATTTTTTTTAAATGTTTTAATGAGTAGGTAAACCATTTTTAAAAACTTAATATCCATTTTAAAAGTGCACATATTCACTATTTTGTCTCAGACTTCAGCATATTCATTGAAGATCACCATTGGAGCATGCTTCATCCTGGAGTGTCTCAGAAGCTTCTAGTGCCAAGTGAAGGTTTGAAAAGAATTGGATGATGTTTTTAAATCATAATAAGACCTATGGAGATTTTAATAACTCCAAATTTTATGAAAACCATGCTCACATAATGTTTTGCAGGCAAATAGGCACTTTGGCCAAAAAGGCATTTTTTGACTTTTCTAGAAAAATGTGATTTTAGAGTGATTTGATAGCATGGTAAAGGTACCATAATGGTTTTTTCATGATTTTTTAAGTAAGGAAGGAGTAATTTTCATCTTGGTGAATTTTTTTCACTTTTTTTAGTTTTAGACACCCTTCCAAGCCACCTGTTTAGATGCTCATTTTGATCACCACGTGTGGATTGGGCTGAATGATCTTATTATGTTTTGAGTATACCTATGTAATTATAATTAATTAACAATTGAGATCAGTTGAGGGGCTTTACTTTATGAATAATCGCTAAGAGCGTAGGCATCCCAAAATGCAGTCAATTCCCCATAGGTAATTTTCATTCACATGATAACTTTTCATATCTTTCATATGGGAGCCTAATATTTTTATTGATATCATAGGGGTAAAATTTATATACATAAATGTAAATGGTTTGGGATTTGGAATTTTGTACCTCATGAATCATCAGTTTGAAGTTCTAGCTTCAAAACCTTCCTAAGCACCTTAAAAAATAGTTTTGAGAAAAGTGGATTTTATTGAAATCAAATCACCATGGATAAAACTTAAAAATTTAAAACATAAATTAAAATACAAGATGATTATATAAATATAAATTTAATGTATGGAACTATACATTTGAGGGAATAAATCACATTTTGTGTAAAAAGGCATGTAAAATTAATTACATGGCATGTTAACAAAATCTAATCAAGGGATTTTTAATATTAAGACTTTTTATTCATCTTAAAATCTTAATTTGGTCATAAATAATCCTATAGGTGCCCCTAAAAGCTCAAGTAAAATGGCCAGTCTATTGGATTTTTAAGCAAAATTAGCCTAGTCAAACCTGTTGACTAATTGGCAAAGTTTTTCTCATCAAAATCATAATTTTGGTGATGAAGAATTATTTTTTAGGTGTAATTTTTTGTTATTTTATATTTAATGTATTATTTTTCAGGTTTCATGGTGTCTAAATGCACAAAATAGACATATTTGTTTTAACTAGTCTATTTGGCCTAATTGGTCAAAATTCAAGTTGGAGTTTGGCATTGGATGACTATTCAAGGAGTTCCAAATGAATTTACATGCTACATATCTATTATTACATGGATATTTCATGCACTTATCACTCTTCAAGGTCCTTTTTCATGTAAGATGGAGTTATTTGGAGTTGACTAGACAAGGCTTATCATGCATCTTCTTTGATTTACATGCAAAGGGGAATGTTCTATTGTTCCAACTCAGCTTTTAAACACATTAAGTGGAGTTCCTTTTTTGTATTTTATTGTAGCATTCCATTGAATATTTTTACTTTTCAAACTTGGGCCCACCTCATCCCTTCTACACCAACCTTGAAGTTCATGCATATTTGGTATTTTTGGGGAATTTAATGATTATATAATGATAATGACTTTTGAAATGAGCCCACCACCATATTCTTATGCCAAATTTGAGAAGCATGAAATTTTTTTGAAATAAAAAGGTTTTATTAATATTTTAAACATTGTAAAATGTGTTAAGTCTTGAGTTAGTCAACTAAAACTAACCCTTTCCATTTTGAACTCCACTTAGGGTTGTTTTAGGTTTTGGAAGACATATTTATTAGCTTAATCAAGCCATTTTTATTTAATTCCTGGAGGAAGAGAGAAATTGTAAGATGGACCATTATAAATAAAATATGTTTTTGTTCTAAATCTAAGTTTTAATAGAATATATTGTGTATTTGATTATGCATCATTGTATAAGTGAGATTTATCTCCTTTTTTCAAGTCCCTTCCTCACCTATCTCTCCCCATCTCAGCCTTTTGTAGGTCATTTGAAGAGGTTTTCAACCCTTCATCTGAAACATTTTTGCTCAAGGATAGAAATATAAATTTCATTGATTATATGTGTTCATTGATTTCAATAACTTCAGAGGATTTGGACAATTTAGGTGTATCACCCCCTTATAATTAGAATTTGTTTTAAGTTCCCTCTTCTCCTTTTCACCCCAAAATCACAAAAATAAATGCACAATAGATTTGATATAACTAATAAATCTAAATGGAACCAACCCTCTCTAGAGGTTCTTCTCATTAGAGAGTCACCCACACTCTAAGAATTTCCAATTGTATCAACTAGACTAAGATTTGTCTTGCACATCTTCAAGTAGGGTGTACTCCAGAGTGATAACAATTACCACTCATGGTAATGGTTTAAAATAATATAGATATATTTATACTTCTATTTTTTAAAACCAGATAAGTCTCTTCATATTTATGTTAGTTATTTTCCAGCTACTATTTGTTGAGTCTATTCTAAAGCCTTCCTAGAAGTTTGGGAATTGATTTCTAGATTGTCTATATTTTGAATAAGCAGACTTGTCCATTTTGATTACCAAATTTTGTACTCTAGGAATAGATGTTGAGATGTAATTTAAATACATGTCTCCTCTTACCAGAGAGTTATCAGTTGGAAAAGTTTTTGAAGTTTTCAAAGTTAGTTAATTAGAAATCATAAGAAGTGTTTCATAACTATATATATTCCTTTAATAATTAAATAAAGTTTAGAATTTCTTTTCATTATTGAGTAAAGTATTTCCTATTCTAAGGAAGGAGCAAGGTCCCACTTCTCTTTGAGGATTAGGATAAATTAGAAATTTTTATTTTATAGTTTAGAATTATTTATTTAATTTAGTTACCACAAGAGTGATTTCATTTTTATTGTAAGTGTGAATTTCCTTTTCAAAAGCAAGTGTGAGTTTCCTTTAATGCAATTGTGTTTCATTTACATGCAAGAGTTATTTTAATTGAATGCAAGTGAGTTGTCTTTATGCAATAGTATGTCTTTCAATTTCAAGGGAAGTAAAGGTTATTAGCCTATATACATATTCATAAATTATTAAAAGTTGTTATATTCAAAATAGATAACATTCTCATATTCTAAAATATCACACTATCTTACCTAGTTGGGCAAGTCGAGTGAGGACATCATATATCTTATGCCAGATGTTTGAGTTATAAATGTTGATGGTGTGAATGCCAATAGGATATATTAAATTATAAAACCTCTTGGATTTACCTTTTTGAAAAATAGAGTTATATTCTTATTTACTATTTTTAAGATTTAGAAATCACAGCAAAAGTAAACCCCCAAATAGTGAACTGTACAACTCCAATATCAAATGATCTCATTGGATACAGCCTTTAGACACTAGCCCTAGTAAAAAAATCAATTAATTGGTTAAATGAGAGGTATAAAAATATCCTATAAATTTTGGATCTGATTAATGAGGGTTGATCCATAGGAATATTGATAATTGGGATGTTTCCTACAGGGGAAGGTGGTTGGGCTCAACGTATCTCAAAGATGATAGGTATAGATCTAGGTCTCCTAGAATTTTATAATGGTTAAACCAAAAGGCTAGCTTAGTCCCTAGACCTTATTAATCTCTTAGTTTCTCCATAATTATCAACCCCTATTTTATTGGGAAAACACACAAGTGTGCCATCCTTCTAACACCAACTTTTTTATTTTTATTGATGTGGGTTTTATGAACACCTCAGAGAATTTTAAATGAAGTAACCTATAGCATTTTAGGATTTTTATAGAACTAAGTTCCAATTTGAGGCATGATTTTTAGGTATGTGGTTAAAATAATTGGGTGGTGGAATATCATGTTGAGCATGTGGGTTGTTTAACCAGGTTTATGGGTAGATGCATGGATTCTAATAAAAATGATAAATCACTAGGATATTTGGATGGGTGAAAGACTAATTTATGGTGGGAAAATCTCAAATAAAATCAAAAGGGAGAGAAATTTAAGGTAAAAATAATATTTTATGTCTTTGAAATGGAGTTTCTTGTTATCTCTTTAGTAGACAACTATCTCAAGAACCAATGTTTACTGTTTGCATCTTTTGCACACTTGCAAACAAACACAGCTGGAAGTATGGGGTAATTAGATATAGGATGCTCAATGGTCTCAACTAAAGTTTACTCTTCTTAAGGATGTTTTTTCATACCTATGTATAATATATTATAACTCAAACTAAGAAGTTATCTAGGGAAGCTATAGCTTACACCTAAAAGACTATATCAAAGAGAGATACCTATGCACACTTTGGATTGTCGATTCAACTTGTGATAACTAACTAAATCAATGAAATATATCAATCCTAAATATCTATTGCACATATAAGACTAGAATTCATTAATAAAATAGTTATATTCATTCTTAGCATTGGCACACATCAAAATTATTAAATCAATATAAATAAAGAAACTTCAAATTCATTAACATAGAGAGGGAAGAAGAAAGGACAAACACAGTTGCATGACAATCAATTTCTTGATTTTTTCCTATATATTCATTCAAAATTCTGACCCTTTCAAAAGAAGGTTATACAAGTATATAAATATATTAGGGAAGGGGTTGCCTCATCCTCAAAGTTTAGAACACTTCATGTACATCTTGATAGACTATAAGATAAGTCAAAGTTACATGTTAATGATTCATAAATATCTCAATCATGCAATGTGTACATGATGATAAAATAGTTCTATTGATTACAATATAAAATCAACAAAGAATTAACTATTTAGTTATAACTGCTATATGCAAAATTGTACAAAATTAGTCTTCATCTAAATTGGCTCTTGATTAATGTGTCTCAAAACTATTGTTAGAACTATGGATGTATTGGTGTTTGATGATGTGGTAACTAGAGTTGTACTTGGATATGCACTTGTTTATTAGGTTGAATTTACCATAGGAACTATAATATGAGTTTGTTTTAATGTGGATGTAATTGTTATCACTATACTTAGAGTTTGTAAAGTTTGTGGAGTAGAGTTGGTAGGTGGCATTTGTTGGGATTCCTTCTTATGTACATTTAAGTCCTGGTATTTTTTGTATGCCTTAGAATTTTGTGCTTGAATTAGGTTCATATACAAGATATGTAGCCTAGTCACCTTGCTCATTTTCTCCATTAACTTGGCATGTTCTATCTTATTAGATCTAAAACTAACCCAAAAGACTTCCACCTGTGTCACCTTCTTCCTAGATGTGCTCAATTTGGCTAAGCTTAAAACTTGAAAACTCTATTTGAATCCATCAAAGGCTTGCTTAATAATTTAATAAAATGTATCCTAAGTCACCAACTTGCCTCTATTATCTTGAATTATTTTCAATTAAAGTTTTATCAAAATTTGATCAACCTGCTTTTTTTTTGGCCAATTTATTCACTAAAGACTCAAAATATGTTACCTTATCTTGAGCCTCATATGTTCTTATTAAATCTAAATTCAAATCATTTGATGCCTCTAATGGGGTCATCAAGTCCAAGTGGTTAAATGCCTTATTGATGACATGTAACACTAAGAAATCTAGTTTATTATGATCCTCTCTATAGTTTTTGAATAATTTGGTTATGGAATTGACATGGGGAGCCAAGCTAACTCTCAAATAATAAATTTAATCAATAATTTCATACAACCCAAGTACTACATTTTTCACATCTTTCATAATGCCTTGGGTCACTCAAATCACTTATTTTTTCTCTCAGAGTTTCTAACTCCTATTCAAGCTCTTGTCTAGCCATTTTGGATCCTTCATGTATGTCAAGGATTGATTTTGTATGGGTATTCATGTAGTACATAATGACCTCAATATATGAGGACTTACCCTTTTTCCTATTCTAACTCTTGCTAAGGGAATAAACTTCTTCCCTCTCCTCCATGATCAGAGTTCTACCCAAACTATCCTCAATTTTCCTCTTCCTTATCCATTGTACTGATGTTGTGGCCTTATAAAATAGTGAGCTCATCATTGGTATTTTAGTGGTTTTTAGATTGGTCCTTTTAGAGGTTGAGGCTCCTAACTCCTTAGCACATTCTAGAAGAGTGAGATTTAAAGGATCTAATGGTTGATCCACTTTTACATGTTCTTTAGGATTAGGCTCATTTTTATTAGAAGGATTGGGCATTGTTGGCCATATGATTTTTTACCAATATTTATTTATAAATTATGGCATTAGATGAACAACAAAGACTGGTTGCTTCATGGGTGCCATTTTGGTGGTAACTACTATGCTTGTGGAGGTTGGAGTGGAAGAAGTCAAAGGTAAACCCAATTGCATAGAAGGAGATACAATTGGAGTGATGGATTGGGCAATGGATAGAATGGACAAAATCATAGTTTATGGGATGGATACTAAAGGAATGGAAACCAAAATAATAGAGGGTGGAGTAGGTGAAGTGGTAATGGTAGTGGGCAGATTCATATATGAGTGAATGAAGATTAAACCTACAAAAAGTGATTGGATAGGAATAAATGTAGAAAACACTTGGGGAGGAATGGTATAAACTATAGGTAAAGGCCTTAATTGGAAAATTCCTAAAGGGGTTGTCATCAAAGGGCCCTTACTATATGGTTCACCTATGAGAGGTGCCTTATCCTTCAATGATTTTAGGATCAATACTTTGGCCTACTAAAACTCCTCCTCATCTACCTCTTGTGTTGGAGGGGTCTTTGTTCTATCTCCCTTAGGCTTCTTTTGATAGCACTTAGTTACTTTGATAGTTTGTGGAACTATTTCCTATTGGGGAAGAGAAAGGGGAATAATGCTTGGTGTTTAGGTTTTAGAAGCCACTATTTCCCTTTCATCATAGGAGTTTAAGAATATGATCTTGATTTATTCCTTCTGTGCATTATCTTTTCTTTGAATCAAATCCTTTGCCAATTCTTGTTTAACCTATATTATTTTAACTATTAAAGTTTGAACTGGGAGAATTTATTCCTCCTTAGCTTGTGTCAAGGTAGGTATTTATTCTTATTTTTATTGTTTATCCTACTCTCCAATGAGTGGTGCCTCACCTACCAACTATTTTTGGTTTTGGGGTTGGCCTTGAGCTATTTGGGGATCTTTTCCCTCTCCTTCTAGTGTCTTTAATGTCCTACCACTCCAAAAATTAGAATATCTCCATCCTCTAAGAGGTGGGATCCTAAACTCACCTTCACTGAGTGTGAGAGATGGTTCTACATGTATCACTCTTAGTAAGTCCTTGTTTAATCCTACAGTTATAGCCTTTTCCTTTTCCTCTTCTTCATCCTTAGAATTTAAGAACATAAAATAATGATCCATTGGATCATGTTTGTAAGTGAGGCCAAGGTTATGAATCTTCATTTAGACCTTTACATGAAGATCATAGTCTCTATGAGGGAGGGTAGGCAATACATATGCCTTCCTATCATTCTTAGCCTCATTTAACTACCTACAAATTGTGTATCACATTCTCCCAATCATGATTTGTGAGCCATGAAATGGGCCTTATTTTTCTTCATCAACGTCATTCCATATCTAGTATGCAATTTCCTACTTAACTACTTTATCTAGAATAAACTTAGGGAGATGAAGAGGATCTACATTATGGCTATACACCATGATAATAGTATAGTTTGGGTAGATCCATTAGTCTCCTACATTGTTCACAAGTATCTTAGCTATGATAGGTGAAATTATTGCCAAAGGTTAGCCATAGTTGGCCATTCAGACCTATCCTTAGTAATCTTCCCTATGTTTTTAACATAGGATTATATGTGCATAAAATTTTAATAGTCACAAATCCAATTCTTGATGACATATATATTAGGATCTCATAGTAATCCAATGTGTTATACACTATCCCCATGACCACATCTAACATATAATACATCATTTATAAATTTCTTCTCAATGGCCTCTTATCTTTATATAAGATTTTTTCCTAGAGGTATGCACTAATCACTTCTCCCAAAGGATAGGTACACTCTAAGGTATTTAATATGTCTAATAGGGGAACCCACTCCAAGTATAGTAATTAGATACTTACATGGACAAAAAGTTAGTTTAACAGTGCCATTCCCATATAGATTCCCATTATGAATCA
Organism: Torreya grandis; assembly: GCA_037957365.1. Lineage (NCBI taxonomy): Eukaryota > Viridiplantae > Streptophyta > Pinopsida > Cupressales > Taxaceae > Torreya > Torreya grandis. The sequence goes on along the minus strand of JARHVA010001093.1, from coordinate 1,336,615 downwards.
GGTGATGGGAATGGGGTTATTAACATGTTCCTTCAGAGCGAAAGTATTTCTAGGGAGGATCTACCTTGATAATGCTCACTTCACATTATTTTACTTCTTCCATGTAATAACAATGTTTAAAACAAAAGTGACATCTAGAATTGGGTAGGCTCAAATATCTATTAAATGTTTCAACTTTTATATACTCGATAACTATGTTATTATCCACATAGTGAAGGGTTTAATCATTTTTACCCTTTGAAGAAGAGGCCTATCAATAAATATATGCATGGCATAACCTCTATATTTACAACTATGTAATGTATGGGTTGATGTTTGAAATGAAGCAAGTTTTTTATTAGCTAATTATCTTCAATTAAGATGTCTTCTTCGAGTGCAAAGGAGTCTACATTTTCCACTACTTTCCATAGTGCCAAGTAATTTAGATAAAGGACATCAAATATAACATCATCAAACATTATGTCAAAATAATCTATGGAATCCTTGATAGATAACCTATAAGGTGTTGGGGTTCCTTTATGTGACTTGGGTGATGATGCCATGGTGGTCTAATGGAAACTGGTATGCTCTAAGCTTTCAATAATGGCATCAAACACTGAACTAAATTTCTTGGATATTAAATCACTCTTATAGTAATTAAGGCTTTTAATATCATTTAAGATTTATTTTTACTCAAGATCAAAGATGGAATGGCATTAACTTGGTTGGGGGTTTGATGTCAATAAATTTTTGCATTGATTTCCAAATTGTGTACCATTAATTGTCAATGTCTACAATCTCATCACCTTTATTTAATTAAAATTTAACCATGTTGTCCTTATTTACACGTCATGTAGTATGCCTTGTCATTCGGGGTGCTATGATTTTAATTTTCACATTTTTCCATGTTTTATTATGTAATCCAGTCAAGGGAAGTCAAACTTTACCTTCAAGACAAAAGACCTGAAAAGAAAATTGTTCTTCAGAGAGATTGGTCTTGAAAGTTTTTATTCCCAAATTTTATAAAAAAAAGTTTTAAAAAAAAGTTTTCCAAAGGAAACCTTCCAATGAAAAGTCTCTAAAATATATTTTCTGAATTAAAGTCTCTAAAATGAAATTTTTAAAAACAAAGTTGTCAATGACTAAGTACTCTTTGAGAAGATTGATTCAGGAAATAGCAGTCGCATACATAGTCCCCAAAGAGAAAGATTTCAAAATTAAATTTTCCAATGATAAAGTTTTAAATGATAAATCTTCCAAAAAAAATCTTTCTAAAACACACTCACTGAAATAAAACTTTTGAAATGAAAAGCCATCAAACAAAGTTTCCAAATACCAAAGTTTATAAAAGACCAAAGTTGTGTAAACAAAGTTTCCAATGAAATCCTTCCAAAGTATAAGTTATCAAAACAAAGCCTTCATTAAAAAACTTTTGACATAACTTCTCAAAATAAAGTTTCTCATGACTAAGTCTCTAAAACATAGTTTTTGAAGTGAAATCTCCAAAATAAAGTCCACTAAACTCCTGTCATGCATTTCCATTCTTCCCATATTTTCATTAATAGGTTAATCTAAACAAGTGTTTCAAAAAGGAAATAAATATGCCTCAACATGATTCAATGTTTAAAGCATGGAGTTTATAACAACTAAAAACCATCCTTATCCTCAAAAAACACATAGAAATTGAGATAAGATCTTCATTATTTCCAAAAAACAAATGGGTCCCCACTTTTTAGAAAAAAATATAGGGTGTGGTGTGTTGAATACAAAAATTTGTTTTCCACATAATATACCAAAAAATGAGCTAGTTAGTATTTTCATAGAATATCAATATCAATGTATCTTATAATTTAAAACTCCAATGTGTCAATACGTTTGAGTAAATCATAGACAAAGGGGTGAATATTGGAAAGGAACTTTTTAACAAAGGTTTGTTGAAATATAGTCTCAAAATAAAGAATTATCTCAACCTCAAACACAAATACCAACTCAAACAATCCCTTTTGAAAAACCCAAGACCTTTAATAAAAACAAAAACATGATAAGTAATGGAGTCATAGAAATGAGGTGTGTACAAATGGTTTAACTAATGTCCACCCAAGATACTCCATCTAATAAACCACTCAAATTGAAAATGTGACACCCAAGTAGGGGACAATATTAGAATGGAGTCTTCAGTAATCTTGGTGAGCCCTTTGAGGCATTATTTCAAAAGTTAGTTGTAGCTAATATGATTTTTTAGAAAATACTAAATACATTTCCAAAAGGCCAACCAAAGCATGCATGATATAGAAAAAATGAGTATTATGATTACCATCATGTCACTGACCATGCAATCTATAGATGCAGACAACTAAGAAATTTCATTCAATATTTTCTTGAGAATGGATAAATCAAGTTAGAGAATAGTGCTTCCAATACCAATCAAAACATGGGTATCTACAAAGATCCATTTCCAAAGCACAACAATCAAAAGTAGAATAATTATCAACACCAAGCTCAAGGCAAGAACCAAAATCAACCTACTAATAATCAATATCATGACTCTTAGACCAACCAAATCAGTTATCATAATGTATCATATGATTATGGAAATATTGTGGGTCATGTTACCAGAAATTACATTGTTATAGTTAAAATTCACTCCTCATCTACCATGTAACACTCAGTAGAGTGTTGGAACTTATATTTTATGACCTCAACCTTAATCTTTAGGTAATTTCCCACTAATTCAAAATGGCAAATTTCTAACTCAAATTCCATAAATTGTTATTCCTTGTCCTTTAGTCATTTCATCTAATTTAGGTAACTCCTTCCAAATTGAAACTACATAGTTTCATATAGACCTCCATGAGTTAATCTTCAAGGCCCTTTGACATATTTTAATTAAAATCCTATCTAAGACTTTGTTCCTTCTAAATCCAAACCGTCTCACCATTTTATTAAGAAACAATATGATAGTGGTGAATAGTTTAGCAAAACATTTGTAGATTTACATCATGGATCTCTTGTGTACATTAGAAGTTTATAGAATAATATTAATTATCCTTCTTCAATAGTCCAAGGTACCAAATGACATTGATCCTACCTAATTATATATTTTTTTGGGGAATTTATCCCTAGGAATATGAATGAAATTTAATCAAAATGATATGTCATCCCTTTATCCTTTGTACAATAACCCCTATACATTAAAAGCATCATTTACTACCATGAAATCAAGTAGTTTCTCATAGATAATGGTTCAAGACTAAATTTAAATTTTAAAAAATTGATCCAACACTTGTGATATATAAAAATAAATATGCATCCAGACACTATCATGATCAAAGCCTACGATAATGCAAAGAGAGAGTCATCAAGTACCATTTATCTACTTATCACTATTTGGCATGCCATTCATGAAACCATTTACCATGTAATTGACATTGAAATACCTCATAATTTATTCCTTAGTCACCCTTTGATCCATGAAGTATGAGTATTCCCTTCCACCCTACACTAATTAATAAAATTACCTCATTTTAGACTAGGGGTCACTATTTTTGGTTATTTTCAACCATGAAAATATTGTAAACACCTAGAAGTTGAATAAGGAAACTAAAATTATTGTCCTAGAACTAAATTTTTAGGCAAAAAAATAAATAAATATTTCTTTAGTATCATAAATATAATGACATTAACCTGAGTGACCTCACATCCACTTATGTTAATCCACCTCAACAAATATCCTCGCATTTTACCATTGAAGATTAGGATATTGGTACCTATAGCATAAAAGATGAATTACACATTACCAAGCTACCAAAATCTCCTAAATCCCATGGTAGACCCAACACTACCAAAACCCCTAGTATTCCCAACATGGTATGGTAAAATAGGATTGATTCTCATCAAGAAAATTCACTTGTGTTTATGAATGACACCTCACCAAATTAAGATCGACCCACAAGTTATGAAGAGTCTTGATTACATGGTGATGGTTGTGTTACATGATTTTAGATTAAAAAAAATACCCTATTAATAATAGATTGATGGCCAATCAAGACTATAAAGGTAAAGGTCCAAGGGAAAAGGAATAAGGCATCTTTGAGCCTATCCTTATGATAAAACATAAATAAAATTGAGGTCTTGGATACACACCACCTAGAGGTTACCCCTTAGATTCCAAGAGTGATACCACATCAATGTCTGATAATGAAACTCTTAGTAGTAACATATCATACTCTTATAGCATTTACAATGAATTTGTCAATACCATATTATTTTATACCAATGCTATTTTCACTATCCTATCTCACATATCTATTTCCCTCTATTATCATAAACTACGCAATTTGGAATACCCAAATTATATTATACCATTAGATGATTTTCAAAATGAAGAGACATTTTCCAAGTTTATGGGCCTTAGAGATGGTTTGCTTATTGATGATCATAAATAAGGCTTTGAATTCACATTGAACCTTGAGGCATAATTTGGAGATCAAGTGAACTTACATTATTATCAAGAACATAAAACATCAAGAATCACTAGTGAAAGCCTCTTAAAGGTACCTTTAGATCGTGCAAAAAATAAAAGAAAAAGACAAGTCCATTGGTGAAAAGCTATTTCAGGAGCCCTTCTATGGGTAAGTTCACTTTTTGCCTTAAGAAGCATAGATCCCTATAGGTTCACATTTCCCATTATGGTATATAATTAGTTCAAAGTAGTAGTGAGTCTTTGAGCACTTATTTCAAGGCTTTCCTAAGACATTTATTTATTGGCCACTACCAAATATGGCTGATTTTGATTCTTTTTACATGGGTGAGACTTATAGCTCATAATCAACTGTATAATATCAATTTCCCTCATTATCAACTATATTAAAAGATGGCTCCACACTTCCTGTGGAGGACACCACTAAAGTAAACATTGGTACTTATGATGATCTAAAAATGATTACATCGGAAGCATCCCTCACTATAGAGGAGTGCAAGTTTATTCTTATTATTTTGAAATATTTTACTAACATTTTTTGATAGACTCATGTGGATATGTTAGGATTAGATCCATCTCTGGTGGTACATTGTCTTGTTGTTCACCCAAATACTAATCCAATTAAATATAAGTTGTGTAAAATTCATCTTCACATTGTTATCTTGGATAAAAAAGAGTTAGAAAAACTATTGGGATGAGGTTTTATCAAGCCACTTGATTACTTAGAGTGGATCTCAAATATTATTTCAGTAAGAAAAAATACACAAGGGATTCACTTATGTAATTATTTTAGATGTATCAATAAAGCATTCCATAAGGATGATTTTCCCTTATTAAACATTTATATGATAGTCAATTAGACTATAGGATACAAAATGTTGTCCCTCATCGATGGCTTCTTAGGGTATAACCAAAGAAAAATTGCACCTAAATACTAGCATAAAATAACATTCATAATTTTATGGGTACATTTTATTATCAATTCATTCCATTTGGTTTGAAAAATGTCATTGTAACTACCAACATGCAATAATCTTTGAGAGACTTCTTGAATATAAGGTGTGCCTCAATCTTAAAAAGTGCATATTTGGTGTCAAATATATATAATTAATAGGTTTATTTATATCTCACAAGGGCATCAAATTCGATCTTGTAAAGGTAAAGGCCATCATGTAAATGCCTCCTCATTCTACCCTGAATCAAATCCATAGTTTGTAAGGAAAGATCCAATCCATTTGTTAGTTTATCTCACAACATGCAGATCGATGTCATCCTTTTACTCGCCTTTTGAAGAAAGGTGTCATATTCTAGTGTAATATATATTTTCAACAAGATTTTGAAGAATTAAAAACCTATTTATCTAACCCACTAGTGTGGACACCACCTATGTCATAGAATCCACTACTTCATTACATCTCAATGACTAAACATGCATTAGGGGGACTTTTGTCTCAACATGATGATCAAGGCAAGGAACATGTATTTTATTATTTAAGAAGAACACTTGTGACTTATGAACATAAATATATATCAATACATAAATATTTCATATAAATTATTTTCACATCCCAAAATCTATGACATTGTATGTTAAACAACAAAACCATTGTGTTTACCAAGATTGATCCCATCAAGTATCTATTATCTAAGGCAACATTGAATAGTCACATGGACAACTCAATAATGTTGGTAAGTGAGTTTGATGTTGAGTATTAGAACTAAAAAACTATTAAAGGGCATGTTATTATTGAATTCCCAACCAAACCACTCAATTTTGAGTTCCCAGATAAATCAATCTTAGATTTAGAGGAAGTAAATATTGACTCCAAGCTATGGAAGCTTTATTTTGATAGATATTTCACCTCCTATGGGGTTAGGGTTGGCATTATTATTATTAAACCATAAGGAAAGATCAATCACAAGGCCTTTCACATTGGTTTTCATTGCATAAATAATATGGTCAAATATGAGGCACTCATTGTAGGACTTTATCTCAATGCACAATAGAATATTAAGTAGTTGATGGTTAATGGGGTTTCCCAATTGATCTTTAATCAAGTTTCAAACCAATATTAGACCAGAGATAAGAAATTAATGCCCTATAAAATCATGGTGGATAAACTCAAATGACATTTTGAATTTATTTAGTTTGAGAAGTACCAATATCCAATAATATATCAGAAGATGCAATGGAAACAATTGGCTCCATGATAGCAATGGCCAAAAATTTCAAATAGTACCAATTTCTTATCAAGAACTTTTTTTAGTCGGCTCATATATAGTCAGATTATAAGATGGTATGTGATATTATTGGTCCTAATTCCCCTTGTTATTTAGACCTACATGACTATCTCTACGACCAAAATCTCCTTATTAACCTATCACAAAGCCAACACAAAACCTTCATTCATAATACCTTATGTTACACCTTACTTGGTAGCACACTCTATCATCAAGGCTATGATAGAATGTTGTTTCATTATTTAACTTCAGTAGAATTTGAATTAACACTTAAATACATACACAAAGGGATTTGTGTGACCCACACCAGTGTTTTGTTCTTAGATAAGAAACTCCTTTAAATAGGGTAATATTAGCCAAAAATGAAATATAATGCCTATAAGTATGTCAATAAATGCCTTACATATTAAAAATATGGTGATTTGATTCATAATCACTTCATTTGATTACAAATCCTTGGTTATTTTCAATGTAGGAACTCAATATTATAGGAAATATAAACCGAACTTCCTTTAATGGCCACAAACATGTCCTAATTGCTTCTTAATATTTTATTAAGTGGGTAGAGGAAATACCTCTCACATAAATGACTATAAAATATATTTCCAAGTTCATATTTATCACCTCATCTATGGTTGAAAAATTATCTCCACCATTATATCTGATAATGGTGGATCATTCAAAAATAAGGATGTAAAAGCCCTATGTACCCATTTCCATATTAAACACAAAATGTCAACACCATACTTTCCTCAAGGCAATGTCCAAGTAGAGGCACATAATAAAACCATTATTAATATTCCTAAGAATATTTTTATGACACTAGCCATGATTGGCACTTATAATTATTCTTAACCTTGTGGGCTTACTATACTATTACCCACATACCTATAGATGCCATACCATATTCATTGGTCTTTGGATATAAGGTTGGCATTCCTATAGAGATTGATTTCCCTTGTGAATCTCACTAAAGGATATAATCGATAAGGAAAACTATAGAGTCACTAGATTATAATAATTGGAACTCTTATATGAGAAATTATTAGGTACATTAAACCATTTTAAGGCCTATTAAAATATGATATTTTATAGTTACAATCAATGTATTCTTCCTAAAGAGTTTGAAGTTGGTGATTTAGTTTTGAAGGAAAATTTAGAAAAAACAATGTAAAATGTAAAAATAAGGGAAAGTTTGAGGCTAATTAGTTAGGTCCATATATAATTATAATAAAATTTGGTTCTAGGACATATCAACTAGCTACACCTAATGGGTAGGAGTTAGAGGAGCCCATCAATATTATGCATCTTACACTTATATGCTTGACTTTGTAAAACATTATCTATAATAACCCTTACTCGGGGGAATCTATCTCACATCCATTCATATTCCCCCTTCCCTTTATTTCTTGTATCCTAGTTAATTATTTTCCTTGTTCCCATTTCCTATTACCATCATGATCTTGGTTATAACCAATAGGTACTATGCATAGATTTAGAGAGCATGTAAGAAGGCATTTAAAGTTTATTATAATCAACACATCTTTTTCAAACAAGTGTATTAGGGTACTTCAATATTATTTTCCTACTTGGTAGTTCTTTAAAGCAACTTATTTTCACTTCTTATAATTATTTCCCCCATTGTGTATCATTTTATTCCTATTTTATGTTGTGTGGTATTCCCTTTGCCTTAGGTTTTTTTTATTGATTCATAAAATAATCATTGTAGCTAGTTTAGATATTGTTTGAACCCCTACCTAAGTTTTTTTTTCCTTTTCTAAATGGTTTTGTATACATTTGTGAATATTCCCTTACTTTCCTTATTTCAAAAAACCCAAAAACATTGGAAAATCCTAAAATCCTAAAAAATAAAAAATTTGGTAAAAGGCTTAAAATCTCCAATAGAGATATAAATCCCCAAAACCTTTGAAACCTCTATCATCCTATTCACTAGTGGCCCTTGGTTCTATTCTGGGTGTGAACCTCTTATCCAACCCTAATCATTTCTAATTAACATTACAATTTATTCATTATCCTCCCTTCTTTAGGATAACTACAGTGGCCTGAGGTCCACAAAAAATATGTAGGTAGTGCTTGGATGTATAGGTCAAATTGGCCAACCTCATTTCCATTTTATTTTCTCCCAATTATTCCTACCATACTTTCTCACCATTTTTTTAGCAACCTTGTCTTATGCTCTCTCTATTCTATGAGTTTATTTATGCTCACATCATTTTACAAGATCATTCCTATTTTTCCTCTTTATTTAAATTTAGTCTACACATTATCACCATTTTTATTCTTTCCCATCCTTAGGAGAACTACATTTGGCTTGAATTCCACCATAGACTATGTAGGCAACATCCACTTGCATGGATCATTTAGAGATAGCTCGACCACCCTTCCTTATTATTCTATTCCCCCCTTATATCCAAGGGCTTACATTACCACATATATAATCCCCTCACTTTATTAATAATGTATCCACACCTTGTACCTCATTATCACACACACAATGGTGGTTCATTGATTACTTGTTACTTTTTACAAATGTGTTTTTAAGTGATTGGATTATGTTCTTGATTGCATGTGTTTTAACTATTTAATACTTAATAGATATAAATCCTAAGTTGTTAAAGGGATATTTATATAGCATAAATAGAGATAAATAATGAAAATATATCTATAAAATTTATTTACCTAAAATACAATGTCCAATGAGAAAATAAACTTATCTAGAGTGAAACAGGTGTCATTAGATAATGAGAAGGTTGGAATAGGTCTAGAAATTAGTCTAGAGTCCTTTCATTTTATAACTAGAATTAAAATTACTTTTAAATAATAGTATAGTTAGAGGGATAGTAACATACTCCACTAGTGTCTAAGGCACCATGATAATGTCCTTTCAGGGAAAAGAGTCTTGATACTTATGAGGATGCTATGAGGAGGCTCTAGGGTTATATAGGTAATGATCAAGGGCTTATAATAATTATTTTATGTCACTATTTAGTTTTTTATTCTTTGAAACCCTACTAAAAACCTACACACATAAAATAACAATGGGTTGAAATGTAAATGGAAAGAAAATGATGGATTGTGGGATGTTACAATCATGTGATATATAACCCCTACTATCTTGACCACTGCCTACATTAAACCTAATGATAGGGTCTCAAGTCACATGTAGTTTTCCCTTAGGGAACATGCATAATGAATGTACATAATATGCTATAATGACTTTCACTTAGGCCCTTATTTGATCAAGCATGTAGATCTAGATGTGATTGTTAAGTAATATGTTGAGGTTGAACTATATTATTGATTGATTTTATGTCATCATGCACCAAAATAGTAAGTTATATATGTAAAATGCCTTGTGAGGCTATTTATATAGAAGGAAATTTAATTTTATTATGAGACCCTTATTCATTGGCCAACAAGGTGAAAACAAAAGACACAATCATAAAATGAGACTAAAGGGAGGGTAAGGACACATAAAAAGTTGAAAATCTAACCTTTAGATACTAACATTGAGGTGGACACTAGTGCACTATGTGAGTGTCTAGTACCGCTCTAGTGTCCTGAGACCAAAAAACTAAGTACTAACTATGGAAAATAGGGTAGGGGGGATGTGACTAGGATAACATGACATAGACAACTAAAAGTGTAAAAAATAGGAAAAATAAGTTATAAAAAATACCAAAATACAAAAATGACCACAAGAACAAGACTCACGTTCATTATTAATACCTTTTCATGAAAGATAAAAAATGACATAATACTTGTGTTTGCTTGACCAAATTATGGTGTGTACATTTCCCCCTCCTTTTACTCTAGTAATGAAATAGAAATGAAAGTACTAGAGTAAAATTAAAAGAAAATGTGTACATGTACTTAACTATGAGGATGTATTATGGACCTGACCCACTTCTTGGCTAGAGATGTGGATAGGAATTTAGAATGTTAGCTACAAAGAGGAAATCCATAATATGGGTGTCCCCTAACTGAATCTAATTAACTAACTAGATCATGAGAGATAAAATACCTATTTGTCCCTACCCTAATATGTAGTTGAGCTTGAGAAGTAATATGTAATTATGGAAAAATAATCCCTATCTTCCCCCACTCTAATTTGTGAACTAATTTTGATAAGTATCTATAAATGTGGATAAATAAGCCCTACTCTCCCCCACTATGATGAGTGAGTTGATTATGATAAGTAATGTGTTTGGAGGTTGAAACTGTCACTCAACCTTTGTAATCTAGGTTTGGTGATAACTATGGATCAACTGCTGTAGTTGACTATATGACCTAACCTAATGAAATCCTAGTGACAATCTGGTGAAAATATGATGTGATTTGATAGTCTACATATAGACAATGATATAATTTTCCAATCCATCTAAATAATATAGAGGAATCTTATGGGATTGAGGACATGTGCCTTGCATCATACCCCTATACCTAATACCTAAGTAATGTATTATGTATCCTTTATATAAAATTATGTCCATATAGGGATGATGTGTCATATACGTTCCCCCATAGTCATCATCAAAGTCTAGAACTATGTTGAAATTCAGTGTAAAATCTAAGAATCTAAACCAATGTCATGGAACCTTAAAAATATGAGTCAACTTATGTATCTAAATATTTGAGTGCATGTGTATCTATAATTTAAACCTAAGTATCCAAGTATATCTATGTGTTTGATTTAATATGTATGACTAATTATCTGAGCCACTAAACTAGTAAATTTGAGACAATTATGTATCTGTATATATGAGTCACTAAATCAAGAAATATAAGACAATCTATGTATCTAAATTAACTTGTGTACTTGAATATCTATGTATATAAATCATTGTATGTCTGAGTATCTAAAACACTATATTTTAAGTATCTAAATCAGGAAGTCTTAGTCAAACTATGTGTATGAGTAAAACTGTATTAGTGTAAATAGTGTATATATGCCTCCCTTTTGGTGAGAAAGTTAAAACTCAGGTAAAGGTGTCAAACTAAAATTAATATTGGTATGCATGTTAGTGATAGTTAGCATTGATGATAGGAATGTAAGATTGATTATTTTAGAAATTGTAGAGGAATCATTTGTAATCTAAGTCTAGGAGATACCTATGGTCTATATTGAGTTTATTAAGGAAATATAAGTTTTGTCATTTATGGAGTCAAATCAATTAGGATAGAAGTGTAACCAATACAATGTGGGGGATATTATCATTGAGCCCCACACAAAATAAATGGATTATAAATTAAAGCTATAGATTTTGAGATATTGTGATTGGAGAAATTTGGTATTAGTTGGCAAAATTTATGGACAAGGTCAACCTTAGGTAGGTGGAATTGTTAAAACATAAATTAAATAGGCTAATTGATTGATTTTAAAATTAATTTGGACTTTATAACTTGAGTTAATTATTGCTCTGAGGCTATAAAATATGTCAAGGAGATGAGGAGTGAATGTGACCCATTACGAGGATGTCAAGGCACTCATCTAAGCTGATGAGGAGGTTACCCTAATAAGGATCTTATCATTTTATAAATTTTTAAAAAATAAATTAAACTTTTTTAATCATTTATAATAGAATTTAGGTAGTTTATGGCCCCTTTTTAGGAGGGTTGTCATAGTGTCCCAAAGACCTCACTAGTGTCCTAGGCTATCATGCTACCATCCAAAGACTATGCTACTATCTAACACTAGTGTCTTGGTGATAGAGTTAGTGTTTGATGGAGTATTAAATTGTGATTTTTATTATGATTTATGTTTAATGATTGTTTTTACATGTTTATGTCATTTGGAGATGTTAATGTTGGATTTCTTTATGTTTTGTAAGTGGATGTATGCATGAGGGAGTTATGTAGTGGTCAGATGATGGAGTGATTATATAGGTTACCCTTAATAGATAATGAGAGGGTAATGATTTATAGGGTTGGTTTGGGTTATGTGTCATCACTTGAATTGATACCCTAGGATTTCCATATGATTTCTACCTTGTGTGAGTAGTGGAATGTTGATACCTATATATTTTGGCTTCCCATCAGGGAGATCACTATGACACTTGAAGATGTATAGAGGATTCTAAGAGTGTCTATTAGTAGTAAATGGGACATATTATAGGAGCTTATGGAAGATAGAGTTATAGAGCCTCTAGGTATTTTGTGGGTATCCCTGTAAGGACTCATCATCTAGGGAATTACATTGATGTTTTATTATTGGTGATCATTATAGATAATGTTTCATCATTGTGAAAATTTATTATAGTGTTATTGGATTCATTTTTCATTATATATGGTAATGGTGTGTCTATTTCATATAGGATGTATGGGATTATGTAGGATATAGAGGAGCATAGGACCATATACTCATGGGTTCCCACCATGCTAGCCCAGTTATAGGATTTATACCATTTTACTCAAGATTTGTGTGGTGGAGGTATTAGATATTTGGCATTATTGCATAATTAGGCTTATGATCACATTGTAGTAGCTAGACCTAAAAAAAATTCATGTAGGTATTAGGCCTACCCATAGGTGTTTATAGAGAGATAGACTAGCATAGCTCCTATACATTCAAGGAACATTGTGCACTATCATTGGGCATTAGATTGGGTGATATCTAGAGATATTATTTGGAGACCCTAAAAGGCATATTAGATATGCTCCAAGGATGGGATTCAATTGAGATGGGTTTAGTGAGATGTTGGTTGCATGACTATTGGGTCAATGTTTTTGAGATATTTTAGTATGAATGAGTGAAATTATATTATGGTGTTACTCAAGATGTGCCACCCACACCATGGGTGTGGTTGAGGAGTTCCTAAGGCCTAACAAGGCTAGGTAGTAGATTGAGACCATCTATGGCTGAGCTAGATTTGATTCAAATGATGAAGTGAGATCTTATATTAGATACACTTGATGTGATGATGTGGTGGCTATTGATGCCTTCATATTATGGTGGTGATAATATAGATGGACAACACTATTTCTTAGAGATGAGTCTATCATGGAGGATGTGTTGGATGTGGAGCCCATTAGGGGAGTTAAGGGTATGCTTTTATTATATATTTATATGTTTAGTTTAGTTTATTAACTTACTTATTGAGTAGATATATAATACATTTGTTTGGTGTGTGCCAAGAGATGATGAGTACAGGTAGATTATTATTGAGGTTGTAATACAATATTTGACATGACATATCCCTAATGATGTTGTGGATGATGGGATAGTAGAGATGGCCACAAGAGTTTCATGTGTTCATGGTAACCTTTTTTATCGATTAACCATTACCATCATTGCATATAGGTGAGTAAAAATTGATAGATATGAGGCATGTGTGGAGTTATAGAGGCAATTCATGCCCATAATTGATGTTTTATGTGGGGAAGGTAGTAGGATCATAGATGACTACATTCATTTATAGTAAGAGTATGGAGATATGTTGGCTAAGGTGGCCCTATTATAGAATAGATCATGGAGACATGGGTCTTGATCTAGATCTAGAGGAGGTGAGGAGCATTTGGATGTAGTGTGTATGTATCTAAGAGTGAGTATAAGGAGGCTAGTCTTATTGAACAAGCTCTAACTATTGAGTGACTTTGTATTATGTTACTCAAACTTGTTTCAAGTTATATATACATGGACATTTTTTTATGTGGGTATTATGTTATTTGGCATTTTGATATGTGACATTATTTACTTGATTAAGTGTTTTATTGTATGTATTGTTCATGTGTTGAGATAAAAATGTGTCTGTTTAGGTAAGGAATGGATCATATGTATATGAATGGCTAAGTAGATATGTATATTAGATTAGAGATTTTAGTTATTAGTGTAGTTGTTTTAGGAGTATTGTACTATATCTTAGTGGGATCATGAAACTATAGCTTGCACTATTTAGAACGTGATGTCAAAGTAAATAAATGACCATATTACTCATGATGTTTAGGTGTATAAGTAGACTCTAGAACTATTACTAATTATGGTGCATTATTGGTAGATAGATGTATAGGTTTTATAGGAATTATCCTAATCGATTGTTGTAATGAAATTATGATATGATCTCTCTGATCTCTACCAAATATATTAATAAATTGTTGAACTAAAACTCATGGTTGTGTTAACACTATGATTTAATGTCTATGATCATTATAAAATATCTTAATCAGTGGTTATCATAGCATGGTGCTCTAATCTCTATGATATCTACTAAATATATTAATTGGTGGTCATGCTGACATGGTGCTTTGATCTCTCTAATCTCTACCAAATATATTAATCCAATGTTGAACTAAAACTGGTGGTTGAGTTGCTTTCCTTTGTTTTATTATGTTGTTATAAGTAGGTTAAATTTTGTAAACTAGTTCTCATCACTACTGAATCCATGGTGCATGATATCTCTCATAAGTAGGTGTCTAAGAAACCACATGGTTTTTAATATGAATAAAAAATGGTTCTTTTAAAACAACATCCTAATATACCTCACTCATAGAAGAGTGTGATCTAAGAGAGTGGATAATGAGATCTCTATGTCCTTATGTGACTGTTATAATGCCTTTGTCAACACATTTGTCAATATGATCTCTAAGTGCATAATTTTCATTGTCCTAATGTCCATTGATTATGTGATAATTGAAATATGGTTTGTTTCTTTTTTATTTTCAAATAATGTGTTAGATGATGCTGAGTAGGAGGAAGGTTGATCGTACTTCTATCTAGTAATGTAAATAATATGCCATGAAGCCTATCTATGTCTAAGAACTGTATAGCCCCATTATTTGTGTCCAATGATCTATTTACTATAGGAGATGCTCTATGAATTATATCTTTGCCTTTTTCAAAGCATCTTCATTGGTGTTTTTAGTTCCACTTTTTCCTTAGGCATCTATGTATAAACTATTTATACCATATTAGATGATTGTACCTATGATAGAACTAAATTCAAGTCTACCTCTAAATGTGTCTCAACTAGTCCCAAATTCTTCTATGATGTCATAACTATGTTACAAAGATGCCAAAATGATTTGGATGTCTCATATAATAATTTATCCTTAACATGGAAAATGAGACCTTGAGAAAAGATATATTTTACCTATAAATACTTTGGTTAGTAGATCAATTATTGCATGCAAGATTTGAATTATAGAATGTAATCATTTATTGTTTCTTACTCACCATGGCGTAGTGAAGGTATCCTCTCATATGTGACTTGAGGTCCCTTATTTTGAATTTAATGCATGACTAAGACTTATTTTGACTCATTTTATGTATGGAATGAACCATTAGGGAGAGAATGATGAAACTAATTTAATGTCTCACCCTATAGATTATAAGGAACAAACTACCAATGACATGTTATATTGAATTTCTATAAGCTTTGAGGTGCACATATGGATCTCCATGTCCATTAAACTTTGGTAATATTGGTATCTAAAACTACTTTGGTAACTTTATAGTGAATATTTTTTGTGGGATAAGATTGTCATGGATGGCATTGAAATCAACCCAAGAGTGGTATTCTTTACTTTCCAATGTGAGCTGGTGTACTTATTATTGTAAAGCACCCATGACATGCATAAAATATATTACCTCTTGTGATGGCATATTGACATCATCAAGAGGTTCATTTAATTCTAGAATCTTCTTATTAATCTTATCCATTAGTATACTGCATCGGAGACCTTTGGTTTTACTCACCATAACCTTTGGAGGGATGATATCTTGGACCTAGTGAGAGGGAAATTGGTTATCACCCTCATGAAGGTTAAGATGAGAAACAGGTTCTACGTTAGTAAGAGGGGGTGAGGGAGATTAATTGGTATCACTTATATTGTTAGTTGGTAATGTAGTGTCACATGTTAATGTAAAAGACACTTTTTTATCATTTAAATGTAAATCATGTAAACAATGATAATAAGTATAAGTTCATGTGTGTTTATCCAAAGACATTATAATTTTAACTAGCATTTGATAGGAAATTAATTTCAATATCTTTGTCACTAAAGTCATTATTATTCCATGTTTCATCAAAGTCAGAATTTAATTCACTTATAGAGGTAAGATTAGAATAACTATCATTTTCATGCTCAAAAAGAGGAGTAGAAGAAGTTTTTAGCTTTTTATTGTTATGCAACATATCATCATGTCTAGGGTGAATACAGTGTATATATTCACTATCTATGAGTAGATTGCAACTATTATCATTATTTTTTATATTGGAATCAAGGTTAAAAGAATTAGTGACCATATTTTTATTTGGCACATAATGACATGTAGTAGGAGAGATAGATTTGAATTTTATATATTCTACATACAATCATTATGTTGAGATTGAAATTTAAAATAATGTCACAAAATAATATCATCTACTTTATTTTATAAATTTATAAAAGGTGTAACATCATTTGTACTTACTTTTTAGAATTGAATTGAAAAAGGTAAGTAATGTGAATTTTGATTTTCTATTCTAGTAACATCATGTATATTAATTGAACCATGAAAAGGTAAATTAATTTTATTGTTCTTGTATTAATTTAATTTAAATAATGATTTATCAAAAGTGGTTAAAAATTTAGGATCACATTCAAACAAAACACTATTTATAAGGTGCTCTTTCAGCCTTATGTTGTTAATGTGATTTTTAGAAGTAGGGGAAGAGAGAGTAGAAGGAGAAGAAGGTGCATCTAATATATCCTCATCCACACTTTCATTATCATGATCATAGTAATAATCATATCCATCATTACAATAATAATAATAATCATCATCATCATCATAAATGGCATCATGTTCATTATCATGTGCTAATGTACAATTTTGAAAATTGGTCCATTCATTTGTATAATTATGTGAAAAGTTTAAAAATTTATCAACTCAGTGATGGGTAAGAGGTTTCCTAGAAGTCATTTTAAACTTACCATATAAGAGAATGTAAAAAATGAATAATAGGGAAAAAAAGGGGAGAAGATAATCTAACATAGATATATTTGAAAATATTTGGAATATTCAGGCCAATGTATATGAAATGAATCACAATTTTACTTGATAGCCTAAGGCTAATTTTTTGAGTGTATGAGGATAGAGTATTTAGATGTAGGGTTTGAAGGGCTTGTAAATAAAATTTAAGATATGTTATATTAATGAACCCCTGGTAAAGGAATTAATATGGATTAGTTAAGATGTGAAAAATTTAGAAAACATAGAATTTAATAAACCATAATTTAGTGCACAAAATGGAAAAGGCAAACTCTAGGGTGGAACTAGGATTGTTAAACAATATTCGAAGTAATTCAGGTTCACCAAATATTTTAACTATTTAGGACTTAGTAGATGTAAATCCTAGGTTGTTAAAGGGATAGATATAGAGGGTAAATACATATAAATATTTCAAATAGATATATCATATTAATTTACCCTAAATACTATGTGTAATGATAAAATCAACTTATCTAGATTGAAACATGCATCATGGGATGATGGGAAGGTTGGAACAGGTATAGAAATTAGTCTAGAGTCCTTTAATTATGGAACTAGATTTGAAAATGCTTTTAGATATTAGCACAATCAGAGGGATAGTAACATACTACATTGATGTCTAAGCTACTATGCTAGTATCCTTTCAAGGATAGTGACCCTGAGACTTATGAGAATACTATGAGGAGGCTCTAAGGTTTTGTAGGTATACTCAGGGGCTTCTAATAATTATTCTATGGTATTGTTTACTTTCTTCTTTAAAACCCTAATGACCAGCTACAAGCATGAAACAATAATAGGATCAAATGTAAATGAAAGGAAAAAGATTTGTTATGGGATGTTACAATCATGCAATACATAATCTTAGTTGTCATGACTATTACTTACATTAACCCCAATGATAGGGGTTTCAGATTGCATGTCATTCTCCTTTAGGGAACATGCATAATCAATACACATGGTATGATAGAATGACTTTTTATGAGGCTCCTCTTTGATCAAGCATATAGATATAGATGTGATTACTGAGTAATATGTTGAGTGTTAAGCTATATTATTAATTCATTTTATGTCATTATGTGTCAAAATAGTAAGTGATAGATGTAAAATGCCTTGTGAGGCTCTTTATATAGAAGGAAATTTAATTTGAGTGTGAGACCCTTGTTTGTTAGATAACAAGACAAAAAATAAAGAAAAAATAATAAGAAGAGACTCAATGGAGGGTAAGGACCTGTAACAATTTGAAAATGTGACAATTGGATACTAGCACTGAGATGGACACTAATGCATTATGCTAGTGTCTAGGACCATGATAGTATCTTGAGGCCAAAAAACTAAGTATTGACTATGGAAAATAGGCTTTGGGTTCCTTATGATTGGGATAACATGACATAGGACCATTTAAGGTGCATAAAATAGGGGAAAAAGTCATAATAAAGATCAAAAGACCAAAATGACCACATCAACAAGACTCACATTCATTGTTAAGACCTTCTCATGATAGAGAAACAAAAAACATAATACTTGTGTTTATTTGACCAAATTAGGGTGTGTATAGTCTGTTCATATTATTTACTTAGTTGATTCTTTATCTTTAATACACTATTATTACACTTGAGTCTTTATCCTTCATATCCATAATTAAGTTATTTACATTTATGTTATTGATGTTTTTGGGTCTATCTATTATTTAGTGTATTGTGTTTCCTACATGGGTCTTGATTTTCCATATCATGACCCTAAGTGGTAAGCCATTGTACCTAAATGCATCCCTATAAAATGACACACATTTTCCTCATTATTCATTTATAATTATAAGGCATATTATCATTAGAAAAAATAAAAACCAAGTGATCAATTATTATTCACAATATGCATTGAGAACATCTCTCCTTGCACTACTTATCAATCACATACTTAATTAAGACATCATTCCATTATTCATTAGCTATAGGTATCACCAAATCTACAAAACATGGCTATTTATATGTTATTTAGGACATGAATCTTTGATATAATCATGAATATCTAGTCATGAACATCTTACCATTTTGATCAATCAATGCTCAAATCTACCTTATTGAGGAAAATAAGTTCTTCAAATTAGTCCCCATCTTTGGTTCAAGTCAATTCATCTTTATTATAGTTCCAAGCTCATAGCTTTTACTTTGTCTGGGGAAAATCAAAGTATGCAACTTGTTTTGATATTTTTCATTCCCTCAACCTATATATTTTACCGTATTTTGGGTATGTCAAAGTGTGTCACTTATCTTGGAATGCATCCTTCCCAATTCCCACAGCCTTGGATCCAATTAAATTCTACTCTATTAATCATTTGATATAAACACATAAAACCATTAGCTTGATCATATTAATATCATACATGGGTTAAATTACACTCTTCTTATTTTCCATTTCTTTATTTTCAAGGACTCATCCATCAATATTATTTTCCACCCACTCCTTCAAGGGGGCATCATGGACTTCCCAAATAGTGTTTGGGGCATCCTTATGAACTCATTTTTAATAAATTGAATAATATTAAATAAAACATGAAAATCTCAATTTTTAATATTTATTGTGATCTTTTAGCAACTTTTTCATTCTTTAAAAAGTAATTTTTCCACTTGTGTCTCACAATGCCTTCTCAAATAGGGTAAAAATGTAAAAATTCAATTCTCTCCACTCTCATGTTGAAACTGCAATTAGAATTATTTATAGCAATAATGCATAAATCATTAAGCACCTAGATTATTTTGTATATTTGGCATGCATCTTTTGAAACATATTGGGTCATCCCTAATTGGGGTAATACACCATACACAACTATCAGATTCACTTAATTTATCTTGATTAAAATTATGACTATGCAAGATATGTTTTGGGATTAATTATTTTAAATAGTTTATTAATTTTTCAAAAGACATTTTAATTTTAATTAAGTTAATTAAACTTTATTGATTAACCTAATTTTCATAAGACCTAATGGGTATAGTTAAGTAGTATGTGATCTAAGTGTTAGAAGTGGGAGGTTTTGGGGTCCATTCCCTAGGTTGACCATCTCTATAGCATCATTCCCATAGTAGGCTGAGGTCGGTTAGTTATGAGGGTACCTGATGTGGCGGATTAGTTAGCTAATTTTTCAATGCAATGAGGGTCAATAAGTGGCTTGAAATATGTTTTTAATGTGATGAGGCAAGCCACAGTCCATGTCTAGGGATACTCTTCATAGATAATTCTAGATCTAGGTAAAAAATTCATGTTACCCAACATTTTAGCAAATGAATTATGGGTGACTTGGTTAAGCAGCTTGGTTTTTCCAATCCCCACCCAAGTTCAAATACCTAGAAAAGCATATGAGGTTGGTTGTGGTCATTGGTTGTATTCTCAGGGTCATTAATGGTCATCAGTTATCTTTGAGGCCAATGGTGGATTTTGTAGGTAATAATTAGTATACATTTGGTAATGTTTAGATTATAGTTTTATTCAAGTGGTTTATAAATTACATGGGGATCTGGGCCCTAAATTATGTCCTAGACTGGTCTATGCTTTGATTTAAAACTATTATCAATAAAAAAACCCTAATCTTCCTCTAATAGGAAATTCCATATCTTTTTAAAATTATTATATTTCCCTTAATTCATTAGATTGAATTATTTCTATAATTATGGAAAGTTTCCAAATAATGACATCATCATGACATTATGGACATATATTAGGAATGATAGTGTCATTATGAAAATTTTAAAGCACCAATAATTAATGAAAATAAATATTAGGATTAAGGCAAGTAATTCCTCTTTAATGCAACATATTTATAAAATATCTATATCATTGAGCCTCCATAATTGAATTAATTATAATCCACACATCTTAATTTTAATCAATGCCCATAATCAATCTGGTAAATCTATAAATAGAAGGGTCACTATAGAACTTTTAGGATCTTTTTTGTGCAAAGAAACTTCATTAAAATATTGAACAAGTTTCACCCCTTTTCTTCTAATTGGTTCACAATAATTTGAGATAGGTCTTAGAGAGATGTTGATGGATTTCACATTATGACATTGAATAAGAATTTGATATCTAAATTTAGGTATAATTATATATGTGTGCCATTTAGCTAATGACATCCACGAGGAAGGTAATAGCTTTGGATTACTTTCTATTTGTTTATCTTGGCAAGATATTACCCAATCTGAGACCCACACTTAAGAAGATAAAATTTATATTATTTTATGCTCAATTTTTCATAATAAAAAGAATTAACCTCTTCTATATTTATGTGTTTATAGTGATCACTCCTTATGCACACTTATCTTAAGCTCACTTTCATGGTTCTAAATTGTTATTCTTCTAGTTCTATGTGGATGATCCTTATCCTTAAGAAATTATGATACTTGATATTCCTATTATTCACTATAATTATATTAAACTCACTATTATATTTATCCACACTTCTATTTTAGTTTTATCTTCTCATTATACAAAGCCACTCCTTCAGGACAATCCTTCTCATTGGTAATGTCTACATTTTCACAAGTCTTATTCGAGGAATTTCCAAAAATATCATTATATAATAACATTTTCCATTCATTTGTTCACTAGATGGAAAATTAATTATATATTATAAACATAAAATTTATTCTAACTGCACATTGAGAGGAAAGCACCTATGATTCCAATTATGATCCCACAAGGCCTAAGTAGCCCTAAGCTAAATTTGAATACACCTCCAAGGCCACAAGTCATTATTAAAGCACATAAAATACACTAGGATTGTACCAACATATAGAATTATTCTATTATTTCACATACACCACTCTATCATGGTAGAACTACATGGAGTTTGATCCTTTCAAATAATTAGTATGTAGGCAACACTCAATACAGGGGTGTTAAATTTTAGCATGACTTTAACCACAAACACCTTTTTCCCTAATAATATTATTTTTAATTTAGTGTCTATTGAGTTAGGGTTTTAAATGAAGACTAAGGTATACAATGGATTCCATATTAAATCAATTAACCTTGATCACACACACATAACTTGTAGGTAAAGTCGCACTAATCTAAATTTACATAGAGTGAAAAACTCTACTAGATACTAGTGCAACATACAAATGATAGCATATGCTAGTCTTATCTAAATAATATATCTTTATTATATTTTTAAAATGATGTTTATTCCTAATTCATATAACCATCACATAATCCCATAGTCAATCATACAATCTATATTTAAGTTCATTTGATTTGAGTGCCAACTAAGCAATTTTTATTTTGTGTTTTCCCCTTTTGGCATCTTTTTATAAATATCAATTAGAAAATTAGTCTTGTGTGGTTTATTTTATAATTTATAAATTTTAATTTTAATTATAATTTTGTCTTAATTAAATCAATAACTCTTAATCTCTATTTTTATAAAACACTAAGATACTATAAAAAACCCCTACATAATATGAGTGTTGCCTACATAGCCCAAAAGGGCCTCAGGCTGATGTAATTTCCCTCCTAGAGTAAGTGTGTGAATATTAAATTTTATATATGAATGAAACTAGACATATTATTTTAAATTTTTGATAATGATTTCCTTTAACCTCCAATAAAATAATTTCATACTTGGCCTATGACTATTAGAATGCTATAGAATTGAAATTGGGAAGAATAGTGCTCTTTTGATCAGTGTGTAGTAGAATTTCCAAATGACTACCAAATATGTTTGAATATGACTTTATGATATTATATAGATTAATATTTTGATTATTTATGCTAAACAACCTTACTAAAAGTGGGGGAAGGGTTAAATACAACATCTCTAATTCAAAAAGTTATTTTTGAAACGTAGGGGACAAGGTCATGCTAGTGGATAAAACTATAATGTGTCCCTATCTAACCTAACATGATCTTATCCTAAAAGGAAAAATATTTTTGTAATTTTTACAACTTATTTTGGTCTTATCCCATTAGGATATAAATTATTTGAATTGGTCTGATGGGAAATTTTAAGAAAAATAGGGACATCTAAATGATGTTCTGAGGAGTTGTGAGGTAGTCAATAGAATAGTGAATGATCTTATAGATATTGAAAGATAAAGAAATATAAAATATATCAAGGGTAAGGATGTTAATATTAAAATTTTATAAGCACTTAATGATTAAATTTGAGTGTCTACGGGTATAAACATGAAATTATTGCATACACTTAAATTTATTCCTTTAGAAAACTTTAGATTTATGATAAACTAGAATGTCATTCAACTAGATGTATATTTTATCTTTATATACCTTCTTATTTAAATGAATTTTTTTACTCAAATTATCCTAAGGGATCTATATATATAGTGATCCTATTTTGTGTTATTTGGGTTTTTAAAGAAACACACTTTAGTAAATAAAATTATTTGAGAGGAGCAAGATTATATTTA
>JARHVA010001093.1:1065000-1307500 GCA_037957365.1 Torreya grandis | reverse complement strand
CTAAGAACCAAGAAAAATATAAGATGGACTCCCCCTAATATTTTTTTATCAATTTCATCACTTGAGTATCTTCATATCTCCATACACCATGAAGAACCACCATACATGCTTACTAACCTTCTTTCTCAAACCACATCAAGGACCACCAATAGAATTAGAACTTGTAGAGTCCATAATTTTTAGTATACACATATTCAATACTTAAAACATCATATCTTGATCATTCTCATATACCCCTTAAATCAAACCAATTTTTAACACCTAGATCATCCTCTACAACATACTTCCTTCATAAACATACTAGCCAATTAGACCTCCATCTTGACAAAAACATAAATAATTTGAAAAACACAAACATTAAATTCTCTATTAATATTTATTTGATAACCCATTTGGCCCATTCATCCTATTAATAAGCCTCATACCTTAACTCATAAGGTATACCTCTTTTCTACCATAGCCCAAAACCCTAGAAACTTAAAACAAACAAGGTCAACAAAACCTCCTCTTGGTCAATGCACACCTCTAAAACTTCTTGCACACCTAGAGATACCCAACACACACTTCTGGACCAAGATTTTAGATTACACACCTTTGGGAACCCATACATCTTATAACCCATTTTAGGACCTCCATACTTTTAAGCCAAAATTGAGAAAACTAAGAGCACTCAAAAATATCAAATTGGCACAAATAGGATCATCAAGACATAAAAATACCTGGAACACATCATAAATAAGTGCATAGATATTTTTTAGCAACAAAATATTCTTGACATTGCATCAACTTCATTAGGCACCTGTAAACACTCATTCTGACCCTACATACACTACATACATAGAAACACTTGTTTCTACACTGAAAGGAGTCTCTTAATAAGCATTGATAGAGATACCCTACTTCATAATGTCCTAGAACAATGTGAAACTAGGAGTTACCCACTAATCCCCATATTCCCTCTCCTCCTTGGTTATTTGATACTTGTAGTTCTTCTTCTTAGGCTTAAGAGAAACAACATGCTTAACCACTACAACATTCTCCTTTTCTTTTAGGATTGGATTGATAATACTTAAAGATAACATAGATTCATGACATACCTTTTCATCTATATAATCTTCCTTATAGATTGTAACCTCATCATAAGGTACCAAAAATTGATGTTCTTTGAATGAAACTTGCTTAGCAATAGTAGGATGTTCACTTGGATCCATATTCACTTAAGAACTAGCCTCAACTAGTACTTTGGTCTTCTCCTTGAGCTTGGTCTCTTTATTTATAACATGAGTAGATAATTATATCCCTTGGCACTCTTTAACATTTTTAACATTCTCCACCATATCAAATAGATTACTTGAACCTATAGTCTCATCATGACACATACCACCTTTGGCTTCCATGAGTTGACTCACCTTCTTCCTTGTACTCTAAGAGCCTGATTAAACTTATTCTGACTTGTAGACCTTTTCTTTTAGAATCTAGTAATGTGACCTCTCTATTCATAGTTTTAGAAAACCATACTCCTTGATGGAAACTTAGCTTGTCTTACCTTATTCAAAAAAAAACTATCAATGTGTCCAATGTCATGACAATTGAGATAAACTACTCTTTTTGAAGAAGACTTGCCTTGCCTTTCCTTATTTGGATAATGCTTAACAAAGTATCCCTCATTAAGATATTTGAAGCACTTAACTTTGATTACAACTTTTGAGTGATGAACCCCATCATAGTTCCATGCAAACTCATTTCCAACAGGTCTCTTACATTCTCCAAATCTATACCCAAACTAATTAAAAGTATAGTAATAACCACTAAAATTTACATACCTCATGGCATTAGGTTGTTTTATCTAATTTGTCTTGATTTTTCTATCACCTTCATTCTTTGTCTAATTATTTATCTTTAAAGTATGATTTTCCATGTTCACATTAGTCTTCATCTTATCTTGAGTTTCATTCATTGGTTCTTCTTTATATCCAAGACCAATTATATCACTTGCATGATTTTGATCATTCAAAATATTGTCTATATCACTTGAAATCTTTTCAAATCTCACAAATGACTTCACCTTACTAGATGTATTCTCTAATTCAGATTTTAATAACTCATTTTCAATTATATACCTTGAACATTCATCTTCTTTATCTTTCAGGATTGTAGATAGGATTTCCAATTCACAACTAAGATGCTTGACTATATCTTCATGCTCCTTGGTGTCTTCATTCATTCTTGCCTCATACACATTAAATTTCTCTTTATAGTATTTGAGTTGAGACTTCATCTTCTTGTTAATATTCTTCTCAATATTCAATTCTTCAAGGTAATTCATCAATTTAGTCTCACAATCTACCTCATCTTCATTTGAGTCACTCCAGGTAGACTCCTTTTTATGTTAAAAACTTCTTTCCTCGGCCATGAAGAGGGATTCATCTTCAACAAGACCATCATATTCATGATCATACTTTGAGTCACTAATTTCACTCTCATCTGATGAGATACAATCTTCTTTGGTGTAGAAACTCTTCTTGTCCTTGAAGTACTTCTTCTTGTTGTATAACCTTTTGAATCCCTTTTTGATTTTATTAGACATGAATGATATCTTTACATCATTATGACCTTGATCATACTCTTCATCATCATTCTTCTTATACTAATGAGGACACTTATTAGAAAAATGTCCTATCTCTCCACAATTGAAGCATTTGAGGGGTAGTTTACCCTTATACTTGTCTAAAACTATTTTCAATTTCCTTGAAATCAAAGAAATTAATTCTTCCTCATCTATATCAAAAATTTCATCCTCCTTGGGTTTCTTACCTTGGAACTTCTTCTTTGTCTCAATTTTAGTCTTAAAATCTCCTTCCTTCTTTGGTGGTATGCCATCATTTACTCTCATTTCATAGGTAATAAGAGTGCCATGAAATTGATCCATATTCTATTAAGTAAGGTCATGACTTTCTTCTATAGTAGATACTTTTAGATCAAACTTAAGGGATAGAGACCTTAAAACTTTTTGAACTATAGGAGCCTCTTCAAGGTTCTCTCCAAGACCTCTAATGATGTTCACAATCTCATCAACTCTCTATAGAAAGGATGCCATTGAATATTCTCCCTTCATCTTGAGACTTTTAAATTTCCTTCTATGAGTCTACAACTTAGCAAGCTTGACCTTTGAATATCCTTCATAAATGATCTACATTTTGTCCCATATCTCTTTAGTAGATTTACAATAGATTACCGTAGTGAACTCAGTCTCTATAAGACCACAAGTGATGCCATTCATTACCTTAGAATTATTCTCAAACAACTTCATATCTATAGTACTATATGGAGGAGTAATAGGATCAACATAACCATCCACAACAAATTAACATACATCAAACCCTAGGGACATAATGTATGTCCTCATCCTTTCACTCTAAAAAGCATAATTAGATCAATTAAACATCGGTGATTTCTTAGTAGAGAAACCTCCTTGCATTTGATGACTACCCATAATATACCTTGAACTAACTTCAAGTTGTCAAGCCTTTACCAAAGGACCTAATCTGATACCAATTTTTAGAGGTACAATAATCACTAAGAGGGGGAGTGATTTAGTGAGCCTATATATTTCAAATTCAATTCTAATTCTTTTAAACTATTAAATAATCAACATATAACAACTTGATCAAGCAACATGAAAAATAAATCTCATTCATTTAATACATACATAAGATCAAATATACAGCACATAATTCATATGGTAAAACCCCATGGGTAATAAAACCCACTCTCAAGCCTAAAACACATGGACTACTTATCTTATAATATATTACAAACAAGATACTGATCAAGTCCTTCTAACCAGCAACCTTGGTCAAGTCCTAACCTAAGGCCTTTAGTGAAATACCTATTTCACAAGGAACAACTACCACTAAGAAAGATCAAGTCCTTTATACCCTCCTATGAAATGAACACCTCCACCTTAGAACTGATGTCTTTAACACTTTATGATGGACCTCTGATAACATAACCTCCTTCACTTCATCACAAACTCATAATGAATCCAAAAATCACCTTCTAGATAACTTTACACTTATCAGCCTACAATATTTATAGCACAACACTATCAACATAAATAAATGGTCATACAAACAATCCTCATTCTTCTCTTCTCATCAACCCAACCACTAGGTACACTCTCTTCTTTTCTTTGCTATAATGAATATTGCTCTCACACTTGCCTCTTTAAGTCTCTAGATTTTAAGTCTCTCTCAAAATCTAGAAACCATCACATTTGGTTTCACTATTTATAGAGAATATATGTTTATTAACATCTTATTTAGCCATTAGTCATGCCTTAACCCTTAAGGAATCTAACATGGGTCACACTTAGGCACAACACACTTTCAAATAGGCCTAAGTCACCTTTCAGGCCTTATGATGACCTATTCACCTCTTTGACACTTCTATGAGAAAACTAAGAACACAAGAACACTTTCCAACTCATTAAACCATGCCACATGATCTACAGGTCCTCATTTAGTACCAAAAACCATCACAGTACCCTTATACTTAAGCATAATTTTCTCAAACAACATTTTTTATAGCAACCATTATGAGTGAACACATAATCAACATCTTAAGAATTATTCATACTCAAGATAAATTATTCACACCTCCAAAATATATAAATATTATCTTCATGGATTATACAACACTCTTCAATATCTAAGTCATCATGAAACATCAAAACATCATCAAAACAAGCTCAAACATTCTTCTTAGTTTGCTTGTAAAACATATACAAAAACACAATCAATTTTGAACCTTCATAACTTTGACTGTACACACTTTCAGATCTTCAAATTTATATTTCCAGATGAACCTTGGAGTCCTCTAAAATTTTATTTTTATACCATGATTAAATTATTCTTGTATCAAAATATATGGCCCAAAAACTAGACATTATTCTTGACTTTGTTAAATTCAAATATTCAAATGTAAATGGTCATAGTTAAACCTTGGTCACTTTTATCGCATATCATGTCCTCGCATATTCAAATTAAACATAAACTATCAATATTATTTAAACTTTAACTGATAGTGAACCAATTCCCAAATGTTAAACTTTAAACACTTGACCTCATCTCATACAATCTTACAATTTTGACCTCATACACTTTATCAATCTCTTTGAGATTGTTTTTGATTTATCCATGCTAGACAACTATCACTTTGACCTCTTGACTTTAATACACACCATTGATATTGATTAATAAGAGCACCCACTCTCCATTGATATTTTAAATAATATTTGCCTTTACCTCTACTCAATGTTAAACTTTGAACACTTGTCCTTATCTCACTGCATCCTGACACTTTGAAATGAACATGCTCAGTTGATCCTTTTGTAAGGAACTCAATATTTACTTAGTTTAAGCATCAAACAATTTGACCCATTTTAATCACTTAGACTAATAATACACTTCATCCACTCACTTGGACACCTCCATGACATCATTGATAACTCTCCAAAAACCAAGTGAAAGATATGAAAAATAACAAAAGGATAGGTTTGGACACCTACATCATAGTTATACACTTGTGTCTATGAATGTGTTCAATATAGACACAAGTGTCCAGAGTTGAAAAAACACAAGGATAAAATAAAGTGTAGGTGAGATCCATAAAATGCATTATATAATAGATAATTTATAACATATAGCCCCATAGGGGTAGATAAAGCTAGTGAAATAATATGGAACTGAAGAGGTCCATATGAGACCATGCCATTAGATATCTAACTCTTAGTCAATATATATATATATATATATATATATATATATATATATATATATATATATATATATATATATATATATATATATATATATATATATATATATATATATATATATTAAAAAGGATATTAAAACATGTTATAAAATCAATCTAGTAATGCATAAAAACTAAAATTACTAGTTTAAAGGAGAAAAAAATAAATACCTTGGTGTGGAAAACACACCTTATATTCACTTAAACTTTATTTAAACCTCTTGTTTAAATATTACCTACAATAAAAGGCATGACACAAAGTAATTATCATATATAATTTGTATATGAATAATAATATAAAGTAACATAAATAAAGATCATGGATAGAATACACATGTGTATGTGCTATGTAGCAATGGCTCCAGAATACTAGAAACTAGAAAAGTATAAGGGTACTTTCAACCTCATCCATATTTTAGATAGGAAGATGAGTGATCCCATAAGTTTTCAACTAGGTTTCACTCTGGTAGTGTTTTATCTAGAGTGGGGAGAGTTGGGAAGTGATCATGCCTGTAACTTAGAATAGGAAGAGTAGTGATTTGGCTATAGAGAGTATCATCTCCCAACCAACACAACTCAAGTGTATAACATAGTGAAACTTGATTATTTAATCATAACAATATATAAATAGAATGAACTATTATAAATGGAGAAGTCCCAAATAATAATCCATAACATTCTAACTTAGGTGTCAGTCCATGATACAGTAACAATCCATAATGTGTTAAACATCCATGATAACTTAGTGAATTTGGAAGATATCTCAATGTCTGAGTACCTAGAAGTAATGAACCCTTATTTATGCCCTTTATCATATCTATAGTGAATATAGTAGTTTGTGTAGATTTTGCTTTATTGTTTTTGTACCAATACCATTGATGGCCAATTTGCATATAATGGTAATACCAATTTATAGAATGTTGACCCAAATATGTATCTGAATCATATGTTGTGAAGGATATATGGTGATTTTTATCATGATATAAACATTGAGTACTTGTTTCCATAACATGCCCCCACTATAATCTAGAGAATTTTAGAGCTATGTACCAATGTGGAGGACATGTTTCCAAAACATGCTCCCACTATGATTTGGATATATTGAATATTGAATAAATGTGGAGGACATGTTCCCATAACATGCCCCCATTGAATCTAAAACTATGACTATATATAAGCCATATCTCTATGATATTACCCCATTGATATGCCCCTCTTTTGGGAGAGGGAGAAATAGATTTTGCTAGTCACCTCATCACAAAAGGAATAAGTGATAATGTCATGTATGTGATTGTATAGTATCCAATTTTACCCTAGTAATGTTGGTACCAAATAATGTAATGTTTTGAAGGTACCATCTATTGTTTTGAATAATATATGTGTAAGCAAAATTTTAGGCAATTTTTGGTATTTTTGAAAATCTTTCCAGTTAGTATAACTTAAAAGTTTTTATTTTCTAGATCTTAATGCAACTCATGGTTTTGAATTTGGATATTTAGTACTTAATATATGTGTATTTGAATTTATTATAGAGATTGTATATTAAGTGTTTTGAATATAAACTTCAATTCATTTTTACTTTGATCCTTTTACAATTTTGAGCTCTGAGTATAAAAATACAATGTCATGAGCTAGAGGCCCACAACCATTAGGATTTGAGGTGCTATAAACAACCTTAACTAGCCAAGAATTTGATGAGTTGGTAAGTAGGTTTAAGTTTGAATTACATGTAAAGTTATATTTTTAAAATTTATACCTTCATAGTAAAAAATATATTTTTTAAGTGTCAGCAGACACTTCCATCGAATCTTGAGATAGTTACATCTAGCTCTTGATGCTAGTGTCCACTTTTTGAATGAAAATATCTAAAATTATTATCGATATATTTGAGAATTCCTTCAAGGTGTAATACTCCCTCCTATACTTCGCTTTATCCTATGATGTAGTAGTGGTGGTGGTCTAAATGGGGACCTATCATATCTATGATGTGCTCCATAACTAGGCTAAGAACCTAGATTCTAAGTGGGTCAATAAATAAGACATCAATGCTTACATATTTTTCACCTTCCACTAAGAGATATAGGTAGGCATGATCCTTCTAAAATAGTTATTTAAGGGCTAATACTTCCACAACATCAATCAGTTGTGGGTACCTCTCTTATATATGATCTTTGCATGCTCAGATGTCCTAGACATGGGGGACTAATAAGATTCAAGTTGGTTTATGCCATCACATGTGCCCATGTTAGGAGAAACTTCTACATGATGAACTACCTACTAGATGTGGTTTGTGGGACATTATCATTCAATACTTCAACCTTTCTTGTGTGGGTTCTTGGGGGCTAAAAGGTCCACATGGTCTTCTATAAGTTGTATGTCCACTAGTTCCACCATCATGTATGGGACATTTATGAGTAATAATATAAGGTTTTCTAACAAGCCATCAATGAGCCTCTAATGCCCCATATCTCAAGGGAGATTTGGGATTATATAATATCCATCAGGGACTAATAGTTTTTCAAGGATTATACTATGATGTGGATCATGGGTTTCCTCAAATACCCTATCTGTCTACTATATTATGTCCTTGGCCAGCTAGAAAAACAAGAGATCACCTATCAAATAGTGTAAGGCATCTTTGAGTTCTATGTATAATGTTGATAGTTGTGCCTATAGCTCCTAATCACCATATGACATCATGTATACAAGACCTTCCCCTTGATATATAAGATGGTGGTTAGGAGAGACTCATTTTCCCTCACAAAGTAAAAGGTATAAAAATGGGACCATAAAAGGGTAATCCAAAATCATTTGGTATGGTACCCAACCTACCTCAACATTAATTATGGCCATCAAGTTGAAGATGATGATGAGCTTTTCACAAATTCCATTGATGACAAAGAAGTGTTATCTTGGATAACAACCAAGAAGAATATGAAGGAAAATAAGGATCAAATATCCACCTCTACACCTCCTCAAAATCTTAATTGATCTATAGAAGACCCAAATCCAATAGCTTCATCCATCTTTTAGAGGATCCTGTAAGACATCACTCCACTTTCTCCTCCTTGAGATTTGAGTCTAGATCTTATTCTACCATAAAGACCTACTCCTCATGCCTTACCTCTACCTCTTCTATTTTTTATTCATGCTTTGGATCCACATCTACCTCCTCTAATTTCTCACTCTCACTCATCATCTCTAGCTCTACTTCCTCCCATAGCTATAGTAGCCAAGCCATGGCAGAGCTAATCCTAGACTACATGATGCAAGGAACCATAATTATTACCTACTCAGCCATCGACACCTTAGCCCTAGGGTACACAACCCCAAAGTTTTGATGTGACCAATAGAATGAGAGTGATCCTAGAGTGAGGAACCTGGTAGGAATCCACCCAGGTTCCCCCCTCACTCCTTAATCTCCTCACATTTATCTTCCACCATTCACTCCTACTATTTTCTAACTCCTAGTTATAATACCCACCAGTTCTACTCTACCCCCATAAATCCCTTAAGTAGTGCCTCCTTTGTTTCCCATTTATCCCCCTCCATTTTTAACCCAAGTGCCTTTGGATTTGATCCTTCTGAACATCCTAACCTCTTCATTTTCTTCCACTCCCCCTGTCTCACAACCTAGAATCCTCATAGTGCCTACCCTAGGTGTAACTTTAGTATTAGGTGAAATAATGACTTTCAATATCATACCACTTCCATTAGGGACCCTCCTAATGTTTACTTAAATTATTTCATTACTCCCCTCAATAACTATGACTTTTTTCCATCAACACCTAGAGCCCTTATCATCATGGTCAGACCATCCACTATAGCACCTAGATTCAACCTAGGTAAGGGGCTAAAGAATAAGTAGAAGGAAACCCACAATTTAATTTTATCCCAAAGGCATTATGCTCTAACTTTACCTTCTCTAAAAGCCTCAATATCTCCTAAAACTCCAATACTAGCATATTGGTATCTAGATCCTCATCCCCCTCTCTCCATTACCCAAGGCTCCACAAGACTCACCTTCAACGAACCCATTTATTCCCTATTATTCCATAACTTATTCTCAAGGGAAATTTTACCTTAGGTGAACATAAATCAAGGAGAGCAGTAGGATCAAATGTTTTCTTGGGCCTCCCCTTTCATTCTCCCTCATTTTACTCCCATGCCCCCTCTACTTATACAACTTTCTTATTTCACTCCTTTCACTTCCTTTGTCTCTCTTCCTCCTCACCCTCCATATTTAACTACCATTTTAGCCACCCCTCCTATACCTCTTATAATGTGAAGAATGGTCCCAAGGTCACAAGCACCATATATGGCAATATGGGGTGACCTAGACATGAAATAGAGTTTTGACTAAGCCTCTAAAATCATGAAGAAAATACTCATGTAGAGTTTTGTCCAAAAAGGGAACTAGGTGATATGGTAGACCCATTAGGATCTATTCTCCCACACTAAGGTGAGGACTTCCATTAGGGAGGAGAGGATGGTTGAGGACCCACTATCTATCCTAGAATCTACCCATAATGTGTTTGAGAAGCTCATCGAGGACATGTAGTGTTAATTTTGCACTTTAAAAGCCCAAGTAAAGAGCATATTTTCAATTGGACTAATTGGGTAGGTTAAGGATACCCTCTTACTACTTTTCATAATCCTTGAGAAAGTAATGGATACTCTAGCCAAGATGAATGTACTTAATCAGTAGAATTAAGCTTACATGGAGAGGATTATAGAGATTGATGTGAAATGCTAAATATTATAAGTGGTGGTCAATAAAGGGATGTTTTGAGAGCTTAAATTGATGCTAAACTTAGACTTGGCGTTATACCAAACCTACACTAGGAACATGAGCATTGTAATGGAGGAGTGATTGGTCATCACTTGCACTATAATGGTACACTTGGAAGAGGGAAAGAAAAATATATTAACCTACTTTGAAGAGGTCAATATCTTTGTATTATTCCACTTAGATGGCACCTTGATCAACCAAGGGGAATTTATAGTCCACCTGGGTCAGTTCAACTAGGTTATGAGGGAAAAAGTGGCCAAGGCAAACTAAGAAGGGGCCCAAGTAGTGTTATATTATTAAATCATTTAATAATGAGCATTAACTAGGTCTTTAGATTCCAAGCATCAATGTAAGCACCCTTTTAGATCTCCTAAAGACTAGAAACTTAGTCTGAGGTAATATTTAGGGATCCCCCAATGAACTTGTCCAAGTTAGACAAGGAGTTTAACTTCATGATAGTTGTATTAGAAGTAAGGAATGCCCAATAAAAGAAGTTAGGAGTTGGTCTCTCTCATCTATCTCCTAATGCTAATTAGTGGTCCCCCATAAGTTTTTTGTGAGTTTATGAGGATTTTTTTCTTAAATTTTGAAATATGGTTATAATTGTAACAAGTGGCCATCATGGTCTAGGATGAGATTTTCTTGATTTTTGGAGGTGAGCCCCATCCTTATCTATATAAGGAATAGTCATATTGTATTATAGGGTTGACCAATTTTTTAAAATTTTTTTGTCAAATTACAACCAAGATTTCACTTGCATTTCTTTCATCACTTTAGACTATAAAATTAGCCTAGATTAATTATTGTAACAACATTTACTCTTTTAATGAATATAATCTTTGTTTTCTATAAGAGGATATATTTTGTGTTTCAATTTTATTTCATATTCATGCTTTAATGATTATCAATGTTAGTTTAATTATATTAACACTTTGTTGCTTTATATGTGCCATGGTTTTGATTTGGTTATCTATTATAATCATTATGTGAGTTTTTATTTCTTTTTAGTGGTACTGATAATATGTGTGCCAATCTATAAATTCTCATATTTTGTTTATGTGTTTTTGAAAATAAACCCCTAATACTCATCATTATTGAGAGATCACATTGAAGTATATACCCAATTCCCTCAAACTCTTCCCACTGTATGTTCTTAGAGGTATAACTTTAGTGGAACTCAGTTTACAATGGTATAATTATGGTAGAGTCACTTAATTCAATGATCAATGAATTGAGCTCATCTTATAATTATAGGTTCCTCTTTTCTACCATATCCTTACTTCTCTTTTTTGTTTGTTTTGTGTAAATTAAATACCCTTTCCCCTTATGTTTTTAAATAATAAACCCAAAACTCAAGTATCTATCACAATATTTAACTTGTGTATAAGACATTTGATTGAATTTTTGATGGTGATAGTACATATCTTGGAAAATATTCATGTAGACTCTATTTTTTAATTCTAATACCTACATTTGTGATCTATTATAATCCCAAATAAATCCTAAAATGGAGGATAAAAGTTTGTAGTTTTCCCCACCTTCCCATTTTTTAGGAATGTCCAATATCATGGGCATTTCATGAGGATAATAATGGAGAAAACAATAGATAACAATATAATAAGGGCCTATTAAAACACTTCACACATTTTATTGATTAATTATATATATATGTTCAGTTTGGTTTATTACTAACAACGTGCTAAGTACTATTTGATTATGAAGCATCTTGGAGACTAATTCTCTTATTACTAGGGCTAGGTCCCATCAAGGTAGATTGGTAATTTCCACCTTACTTATCCATATAAAACCTAGGTCCAACAAACCTAGACCTACCATGATTCTTATTAGTTCCTCAATGCAACCTTTCCTAAATTTTCATCCTAAGATAACCTGGTTAGTTGGCTCAACCATTAATGTCTTAGGATTCATCCATGATTTAGCTAGGAACCCTGAGAGGTATCTTACTCATTTCACCCCTAGTATGGGAATAAATTGTGGAGGAACACATAACATCTTAAAATACCACCCTGAGGCTCCCAAATGTAGAACATGAAGATGTGGTGTATAGGTTTCTCCCTTTTACCTTAATGGAATCTACATATGATTGGTTCCTCAACCTTCTTGAAGACTCCATCCCAAGTTAGGACCATTTCAATTCTAATTTCCTTACCCAATTTTGGCAAGTGATAGACCACAATGTCTTATACCAACAATTTTCTTGCATCAAAAGGGAGTTCAATGAGCCCATTAGGAACTTCAATGCTAGCTTTTAGAATATGTATGTCCAAGTAACTATGACTTACCAACCTAACCCTAAAAAAGAACTTTAAATGTATAAGAATTCACTATGCCTTTGGACAACCATGTTCCTAAGAAGAGATACAACCATAATTATCCTCAGCTTATGTAGGGGATATCAAAATGGATAGGAATTTAAACCTCCAAGATCACACAGTGACCCCCACTCTAGGTATACTACCATAGATTCCTACATTAAACTTATTACCTAGAGTTAATCATAATGAACCCATAATACCTCAATCACTTCCCATAATACATCAACTCCTATTGGGTCATCCTAATTCAAACCAGTAACTAGGTTTCCTAAATCTAGGGGACTAAGTTCTGATTCCCCAAACTCAACATCAAGTAATGTTAGTCATGACTAACAAAACCCAAACCATGCCTCAATATTCTATTAAAAATGAGGTATATTCCATTAAATATATGGTACAAAAACCAAACAATGAATTTGTAGGGTTACAGAGATAGGTGAGTAATTCTAATGCAAAAATCTCAAGAAACATTTCACATATTAAAGACCAAATAAGAGTTATAATCATCCTCTCAATAACCCAAAACCTTCACCCAATAGGCTCCTTGAGATCAATATCTTAGAGATAGCCTAACCTAATTGGTATCAATTACATAACATGACAGTGTATGGAGAACTAAACTACATGAAGTTTAATTCTACTTCCAAGATCTTCCAAAAAGATATGGAAGAATACAAGGTGGTCCCCAATCATCTAGAATCCTCTAACTTAAGTAAAGCCCCTAGTACTATTATGATGTTAGAAACCATGGATTTCCCTAGACAAGAATAAAATAAGCCGAAGGAGGGTATTAGTGAGGTGCAAGCATTTTAGTATTTCCAAAGGAACAACTATGCCCTTAGGAGTAGGTATAAATAACATCCCGTTACTACCTCAACACCCATAAATAATGGTGCAACCCCACTAGACCAAAATGTTAGGAATGTTCCTCCACCTCCAAGACCTTAAAAACCTAAGGAAATTATGGAATCCCCACTAGTCCAAATTAAATGGGGTTACAACATAGTCAAGGATATGAATAAGATCAAGGCTAACATTACCCTTCATGAGCTTACTCAAATCATAGAGCAATAAGATTTCTTATTGAAGTCTTTGACTCAAAATCTAACTCCACAAGCCCAACCAAAACTAAGAGTAGCACACACCAATATGCCTCATTCATAAATAAAAGATGGAGGTCCTTCATTTCCTTTTGACCAATCAGTTGTTTGGAAAATATCTATATAACTTCTTAGTAAATTAAAGATCCTTTGCTAATGTAATGTCAATAGGTATATGTGAGAAACTTGACCTACCCCCCTTAAGTTGGATAAGGTATTAATCTATCTAGAGAAGCCAAAGGTGAAATTGATAGGAAATTTGATAGGATTCAACACTTCATAGATATTCAAGTGGTGGATATCCCAAAAACCTATGGCATGCTCCTTAGCAGAGATTGGTCCAAGTCCCTGAATGGGTATATGGCCATAGATTTCTCCCATATGTGGTTTCCATGGAGAGGAGTAGCCAACCAAATAAGGGTAGATAGATAACTATGCATTAAACATATGAAAATTAAATACAATGTCATTAATGAGAAGATAAACTTGGTTTCCTCAAATTTATGCATCTACATGTTGAGCACCAAGACTTGCAAAAACCAAACCAGTCATAGCCTAGGTATTTTGGCCTATATTTTCTTTATATAGATAGGGATCACTTAAAATAAGGTAATGGATCTGGTGTTCTAATTATATACCCCTTATAGAGGAAACATCTATCATCATATAGGTTATATTTTCCTTGCATGAATAACCTAATAGAGTACAAATATCTAATCTTGGGATTATAATTTGCATTAAGACATGAGGCAAACAAACTAAGAGTATTTAGTGAATCTAAATTATTGGTCAAAGAGATCAAGATTAAGTTTTAATGTTAACTATCATACCTTAGGAGGTATAAGCACCAAGCTTGGGACCTAATTAAAATGTTTAATGCATTCAATATCATCCCTATTCCCTGAGAGGAAAACTAAGTAGCAGAATCACTAGCATCATTGGTAGTGAACCTAACCCCTTTAGATGACATTAAGTTACAAGATTTCTCTATGTAACTCATCCCCTATCCATCTATCCTAAACAATGTGACTAACTTCTAGGTCTTTGAATATGACCAAAAAATTTGAGGCCCAAATCATAGATGATAAATATAGATCCAACCCCAAGAATGAGTTGGATAAGGATGGGATCATGAATATTCATAAGAACCATATCTTAAAGGGGATAATTTTTCTAGAAAGAGCATTCTATGCATTAGACCTAACCTTCTAGGCTAAAAAAACCAAGTTCAAATATCAAAAGTGTTAACTCGTTAATCTTGACCCAATAGAGAATACCCAGATGGTTAATGTGGGTCTAGATTAGATGAACCAAGAATTAGAGAAATTATGGAGGTTATTACTGAGATATAAGGACATGATTGTTTGGGCCTATGGAGACCTTAATGTCTTTGACCTGGGAGTAATTACTCATACTATCCCCTTAAAACATAACCAAAAACCCTTCAAAAAAAGGTAGAGGTCAGTAAAACCAATCTTGGATCCCTTGATTCACAAGGAATTCCATAATTTACTCTTTATAATAATAATTTTCCTAGTTTACCACTCGACTTAGGTGTCTAACCTATTCCCAATGTGAAATAAGAATGGATAAATCTACCTATATTTAGACTTCTATAATTTGAACCAAGCCTCGAATAAATATAACTACCCATTGTTATCTCTAGACAAGGTGATACAAGTGGCGATAGAGATCTTAGATGATGTCCTTATTAAACGGCTTTTCAGTGTATAACCAAGTATTGAACAACCCCAAAGATAGATCTAAGAATTCTTTCACCACCAAGTGGGACATGTTCACTTATAATCAAATGAATTTTAGGTTAATCAATTTTATTGCCACTTTCTAAAGGTTAATAGACTTCATTTTTTAGGGTCTGATAGGTAACTATATAATATATATGGATAATCTGACTATATTTTCAAAATATACATCAGACCATATGTACCACATGGAAATGGTATTTGAAAGGCACATAAGGTATGGAATTTCATTAATCCCAAAGAAGAGCATGTTTGATGTTACCAAAGTTAAGCTTCTCTATCACATTATCACAAAATAAGGTATTGTTATTGAGCCCAAAAGGGTGGATGTAATTTCTAAACTACCTTTACCTAATAGCAAAAATGAACTAAAATCTTTCTTTAGTAAAATCAAATTTGTGCATAAGTTTGTTTATGGATTTACTAAAATAATGAAGCCCTTAAATTTAATGTTGAAACATAATGCTAAAGTGGAATGGAATATTTTAATTATTAATATTATGTTATTAGAGTATTGTTAGTATATTATTGTTATACATAACAATAATATGTGAGTTGATTTGTTTTAGTTAGTTGAATATATTATGAATCACAATATATTCATATTTTAGTGTGTTGTTAGGAGTTTGTTAGTTTAGATAGATTGAGAGATTTAAGAGGAGATTTACTCTCCCTAAATATAGGAAAGACTTTTCCTATATGTACTCTCATATGATTTTCATATGTAATAATAAGTAAAATAAATACAAAATGAAATATTATTGTTTGAAATTATTCTATGTTTAGCTCTTTTAATTTCTCAGATCTTTACCAACATTATTATCTGGTATCCGAGCTATCTATGATCATGTGCATGTGAACAATGAGAGTCTTCCATAGAACACCATGAATATATAACATGCATGCCAAAAATTGTTAAAATAGTCATCACAGTCTTAAATCCTAATAGCCATATATTCTATCGACATCAGATAAAAATGTAAGAGATTTTTTCTAATTTTTATAGCTTTATTGGTATTATTTTGTGTCTACTACCTTCAATCTATATTCTACAATATCACCAGTAAAATGCTAGTATAGAATTTCAGTCTTCTATCTATCAAATCATTAATTCTTTGATTACTCAAATCTATACTCATCATTCAACTTGGGAGCATGTTGTTTGAAGTCTCCATGGTAACCTAGCATCAAATCCACCATCCATGTTTTTTTAGATCTATTCGTCGGTCTAACTGACTCTCATGAAATTTATGAAAAATCTTGAAATTATTCTATGGGAACTCTCAAATAACTTGTGTGTATTTAGACTCTCAAATGATGATATCTTTACACTCTTCTATCGACCTACAATCCATGCAATTTTTTTGGTTTCATCCACATTTAAATATCCTTTTTTTTTCTCCCCACGATCTTCTAAATATCCCCATGACATCAAGATCTATTCACTATGTCTATGCATAATCTTCTAAGATGAGCTACCAAGTATTTGGTATTTTTTTATTCTTTCCAACCTAGCTATGTTAGAATACTCTAAATTTCCCATGCCTAAAATCAGATCCATGAACACCTAAAGAAACTAGTGATAAAGATGATATGTAGACCTGTCAAGCATTCAGTTATTAATCATGGACCTTGGCATTCAATTCTAATGACCTTCATAAAGTATTTAACACACTTATATTGTAATGTTCAAGGAAAATGCATCAGGATAGGTCAGTTAAGTCATAAAATTTTCTTCATTTATTTGTCTTGTCTTTTGTCATCAAAGTCATAAGGTATATTGTACATTTAAAGTTTTTTTTGTTGATAATGTCATTTTAGTTTTAGAGATTAAAGTTTGGATTATGAGTCTCTAGTATTAGTCTTTTATTAATATTATATACTTCATTTAAGTTTATAAGTCTTTAAAATATTTTCCATAGTATTGTTATTAGTATCAATTAATAGTCAAAGTCTTTATAATTTTTATTCTGTCTCATAAAAAATTAAATATTAGTGTCAATTATTTATCTTTTATAGAAGTCTAGTCTTATTTTGGGTCCATTTTCAAAATATCCATAAAAATTCATCAAAAAGAGGCAAATTTTAAAATTCAAAGTGTTCATATGTCAAAAAATTCAAAGTAATTTAGGCTTTGAGTCACAGACAGATCTCTACTTGTACACGTCTAAATTATAGGGATCTTGTCATCAAAAATGACATAACCTTCAAGATCTCATCAACTAAATAAGTATTTTCATAATTTAAGGAAGGAGGAAAT
Source organism: Torreya grandis (assembly GCA_037957365.1). Taxonomy (NCBI): domain Eukaryota; kingdom Viridiplantae; phylum Streptophyta; class Pinopsida; order Cupressales; family Taxaceae; genus Torreya; species Torreya grandis. The sequence continues at coordinate 1,289,432 of JARHVA010001093.1, read as the reverse complement.
GGAGATAAGAGGATTTTTATTCCTCTCATTAACCACTAAAAATGGGGCCACTTTATGTTTTAGTGGCATTTTTATTTCAGTTGTTTGGTGTGTTTATTTTCAGCATAGTGTGGTGTGAATAAGAATAGAAGTTGTATGTATATTCACATTTTTCATGAGTGAACTATATATTCCTATGTAACCTTTCTAAAATGTTAAAATAATGAGAGATATAATATACACTACACATCATGATGTGGTTTATGATAATCCACTTGTAAAACCATTGTTTTGTGGTTTTTGGTTAGCCACTTGTAAAACCATTATTTTGGTCATTGGTTAGCCATCTGTAAAACCATCAGGTATTATTTTGTGGTTTCTAGTTATCCACTTGTAAAAAAACTATTTTGGTTATTGGTCAACCATTTTTAAAACCATCATGTGAGGTTTGTTATTATCCTTTAAAATCACCAAGTCATGAGTATAGGTGTAGATATGGGAGACTTGTTTTCCCCATGTTCACATTAAGGGGGTGTAGGATAGGATTAATAATGTTCACAAGGGGGTAGATATTGAGGTAAAGTGTGTTCACATTATTTATTATAAATAATTTAATTATTAATATTACATTATTAGAGTATTTTTAGTATATTATTGTTATACATAACAATAATATATGAGTTAGTTTGTTTTAGTTAGCCGAATATATTGTGAGTCACAATAATTCATATTTTAGAGTGTTGTTAGGAGTTTTTTATTTTAAGGATATTGAGATATTTCAAAGGAGATTTACTCTCCCCAAATATAGAAAAAAATTCCTACATGTAATCTTGTATGATTTTCATATGTAATATGAAGTAAAATAAATATAGAGTGAAATATTATTGTTTGAAATTATTCTGTGTTTGGCTATTTTAATTGATAAGATTTGTACAAACATTATTAATTAGAATAAACAAATATTCCCAAGATATCAAATATGCAATCATGCAATCCCTAATTCTCATCAACCTGAACTATATGTAGGACTTCTATATCTATCCCTTTACTTCAGAGCACACCATTGTTGCTTTTCTCACCCAAAGGTTATAAGGAAAAGAACACCTTGTGGATTTCAAAAGCACTAATATAAAGGATGTTGAGCTCATATATTATACCTTGGATAATCATGCTCATGCCTTAGTTAAGTCAATGAATAATTCTAGGCATTATATCTTCCATAATAAGGTACATGCCATTATCCTAGCTTTTACTATAAAGAAAATTTTGAGGTATAATGAGTTAGGTGTAAGAAGACATTGATGGATAAGAAAAATATAATAATATTACTTGGAAATCAATCTAGATAAATTGGTTAGAGGATAAGGCCCTAATAATTTAATAACAAAGATAGACCCAAGGATTATGGTACACTAGGTGGACCAATAAAAATTACTATAATCAAACATGTATACCCCAATCATGCACTTTTTACTCTATGGAAATGAACCCCCAAGACTTAACCATACATAGATAATATCCCTCCAATTAAATTCCACACAATATACCTTAAAGAAAGGAATTCTCTTTAAAATAAATCATGATGTAATCTACCTCTAGTGTGTATCACAAGAAGAAGCCAAAGAGATAATGGCAAGTTTTCATGAGAAATAGGGAGTTATCTATCCCACAACAAATTCCATGCCTCAAAAAAAAATTGGCTATGTTAGTAATGTCCCACACTATTCTAAGATGTTCATGTTCATGTTTGTTTCTTCCACCAATGTTAAACATTTCCTAAAATAGAAACGTATGTCACAATGCCACTATAACATATTGTAGATTTTATATCATTTACACAATAGGGGATGCATTTCATAGGGTTCATCAACCCCAATTCATTAGCAAACCATATGTTCATTATTATGAGCATGGACTACTATAGTATATGGCTTGAGGCAATTACAACTAAAAAGAGCACCATTATTGAAGTCATCAAGTTCCTAGAGAATACTATAACCACCTATTTTTGGGTCCCTATTTATTTAGTATGTGATAATGGCCTCACCTTTAAATATATATAATTCATATAATGTACCTATGATAATAGGATCATGTTAAATTTCTCCTCCAATCACTATATGTAAGGGAATCAATTGGTAGAATTCACCAATAAGAACTTGATCAATGCCATCAAGAAATTAGCTAGAAAGAAGCCTTAAGAATGACACTCATTGATAAAGTTTACCCTATGGATAGACCACGCCATATGTAAATAAGCCCTCAAAATATTTCATTTATTTCTAGTTTATGGATTGGATCCAATTATGTTGGTCACGCTCAAGTTGACAACTTATAATTTCATGCAATAATTCATGGGACCAGATGACAAGGTAAATTCTAAACTCTTGGATTGTATTTAGTTAGAGGAAGCCTAAGATGAAGCTCTGTTGAGATTTAGAAAACATTAAGACATAGTCAAGAGGTGGTTTTATAAGAGGGAAAAGATCAAGACCTTAATAATATCTAACCTAGTTCTAATGTGGGACAAGGCCCATGAAAAAAAAGGCCAACATTTGAAATTTGATCCCCTTTGGATCAGCACATACTTGATATCCAAAATAATATTCTAGAATGAATTTTATCTTAAGTATCTCAAGGGTGATGAGTTTACACTTCTAGTTAATGGGTATTTCTTAAATCACTATTTCTCAATTATCCCCTCTAATGTAGTTTTTGAGTATCCAGAGTAAAGGTGGTAATTTATATATTAGATAAATTTGATTTCATTGTATGTTTTATTTTGTTGTGTGTTTATTTCTATTGTGTGATTTTATTTTATTTTTTGTTCTACTCCTACCCCCTTTTTGTTTTCAGAAGTTATTATGATGTTTGGACCTTATTAGTAACTACTTCAGGTGCTAACCAAAACCTAGAAGGATGGCTAAGAAGTGCACCCAGGTGGAAACCTTCGATCTAAGCAAGTCCAAAATAGTAATGAAAACTTTTGACATCCTAGATCTGAGAGGCCAATGATTATAAGAGAAATACTAGGATTTTGAATAGCCTACACCCTAATAATACACCAAACTACACTTAAAGTAATGACTCAAGAAGATACCTAATTATTCAAGTTGATCAAAGTCTGGCTAGATATTTAAAACTTCCTCATCATTCATTAACCATTAGCTTGGTTCTAAACCCTCAATGGAGAAGACTAATAATGATGATAATTTCATAGGAAGCTTATAAAATAATAAATAAAGCATGCAGAATATAAATTCTAAGTATACCTAGAAAGGGTTATACAAGCAATCTCCACCACAGGATTTCTATCCTAGATAGCAGTGGAGCAAGGCCATGAACAAAACCAAAGTCATCTCTATCAAGGCTATGGATGCCCATCAAGTAGTAAATAAATTCCCCATCCATCCCCCAAGCTATTAACCTAATAATGCCCTAGAGGAAGTCTAATAATGAGTCTATCCTTGATTACTTGAATAAAATCTAAGAATGAAATTGGAAATGAAAAATCACTTTTCACACACACTCATGTCCATCTACAAGGTGGAAGCTTAGTATGCCACTTGTTATTGTGAGACTTTGGTGCCTCATCTTTTTTGTGGTCAATAAATATCCTCTATACAATCTCTATTTTTACAATGGAAAGAAGAATAAATTGATTGGGTTATAAGTGATTCTCATCACTTTCCCCATGGAATTGGCCATTTATTGTGGCCAACACACCCGCTTTTATTTGAATGGGGGACCCCTCTATAAATCTCATGAACCAAAGATTTAGGGTAATATCTTTTGTTCTCATTATCACCACATGCTTAAATATTAGGAATATACATCACTCTAATTTCCCCAATTAATAATAGGCCTCTTTTATTTCTCTTTAATACTAAGGAGTGTTTTTTCTTTTCATAGATCATGGTGTTAACATTGTGGGGTGATTTTTTTCTTAAATCTCTCAGAGTCTAATTTTATCCCTAAAGTAATAGATCCATGGCCTTCCATGGTAAATTGAGATCTTCATAACTAACAAGTAAGTTTTAATGTCTCACACTCCTTTTCATTTCCTTAGTATTTTTTTATAAAATTCATAGAACCTAACTAAATGGGAAGATGTCACATCATTGAATGTCAAAATGGTCAATCCCCAAACCCATTAGAGATGTCAGATCTTGGGAGATCCTAGATAAATGTGAAGGTGCCATATTTCTAAGTGGACATCCCTTAGACCTATCAGAGATGTTAGAGCCTAAGAAATCTTGATTTAATGGGAAGGTGTTATGTCACTAAATGTTAGAATTTTCAGTCCCAAAACCTATCAGATATATCAGAGCCTAGAAGAGATTAACTGAATGGGAAGGCACCACATCATTAAATATCATAATGACCAATCCTTGGGCTTATTAGATATGTTAGATCCTAAAAGAGATTGGATTAATGGGAAGGCACCACATCATTGAATATCAGAATGGACAATCCTCAAACATATTAGAGATGTTAGATCCCTAGAGATCCTAGCCAAATGGAAAGGAACCACATCACCGAATGTCAAAATAGCTAGTCCCTAGACCTATAAATAAGTAAAATCTTAAGAGAGGTTAGATAAATGGGAAGGTTTCACATCACTAAATTTTAGAATTTCTAGTCCCTAGATATGTTAGAGATGTCAGAGCCTAGGAGAGCTCAGTTGAATGGGAAGGCACCACATCACTAAGTTAGAATCACTAGTCCTTTGACCTGTTAGAGATGTCATAGCCTAGAAAAGATTGGAAAAATGGGAAGGTGCCACATCACCAAGTTAGAATTTTTAATCCTTTAAACTATCATAAATGTCATCTCTCAAGAGAGTCTAACTGAATGGGAAGGAAATGCATCACTGAATATCATTATGACCAGTCCCTCGACCTATCAAAGATGTTAAAACTTGGTAGAGCCCAATGAAATGGGAAAGTGCCACATCACCTAGTATGCAGATGAACTAGTTACCACCTAAGGTTATTGGAAGGTTAGAATGAGGTATGGATGAGACCCAAAATCCAATCAGGATGTGCCACATGTCCCTATGTTACCCATCACTTATCCTAAGGGAATGACATGGAGTATAGAGCCATGCTTATGTGTTAACCATTATTAGGAATACCAATGAGAAAATGACACATGTAAAAAAGTAGGAGTTAATGGAGGAGCCTCTAAGAGATATGACCACATGCCTACCAAGCATAAGGCATTAACAGAATAGGAAGCTAGTATTAATTTGATAGTTTTTAAATATCCCATTGCCACTATTATATCTAGCTGGTGGTGGAAGATTATGGACTCTAAACTTAATTCTAGATTTATAAATAAAGGGAAAAACATTATCTAACAACTCAAATTTAAATTCATAGTAAGTGAGTTGCCAAATTCTATTAATATAGGGGAGTTATATCCATGAACTTATAAAAATCTAAGATAATCTTGCTAACGATTACCATTGTTTCTTTTGAATAAATCTCTAACTCCTTGATTTCAAAATTCCATAAAGCCCCTATATACCATGCCTTCTACACTCAAATCTTCCTAATTTCCCTTTCATCCCACTCCAATGGTTTCATCATCCTTGAATCCAGATGTTGATCTTGAAGATTGGGACACCACCTTCCCAAATGGATTGACTAAGTTCAAGCACTATAATAATATATTCAAAATAGTCAATAAAGTCCCTAAGGACTGTAACAAAGATGATGACCAAAAGGGTAAGTATGAGGATTCCTTAGGTCTTGTAAGAATTGTGAACTCCATAGATTTTTTGCCAAATAAGAGGCATTTACCTATGCTAACCTATTGAATGACATCCTTCACAAGGACATCCACATGCAAGATGGGGTCAAAGAATGCATATGTTCACCCAATTCTCAACACCAGATTGTTGATAAATCTGAGAATGCCTTTAATTCATATTAATCCCTCTTTAACTTCATTTTATTCTATAATGTAGTAGCAGTGGTAGTCTGGATGGGGACCTACCATATCTATGATGTCCTCCATGACTAGGTTAAGAACCCAAATTTTAAGTTAGTCAAGAAAGAAGATATCAATGCTTACATAGTCTCAACCTTCCAAGAGGAGGTTCAAGTAGGCATGATCTTAATAAACTAGTTATTTAGGGGATAATATTACCAACACATCAATGAGTTATGGGTACCTCTCCTACACATTATCTTTGCATGATCAAACATCCTAGACATGAGGGGATTGATCAACTTCAAGTTGGCCCATGTCATCATAGATGCCTATGTTAGGGGAAACTTTTATATGATGATCTCCCTTCTAGTGTGGTCTTCAAGATTCTCTCATTCAAGAATTTTGCCCTTCTTTTGTGGGTTCCCAAGGGCTTGGTAGTCCATGTGATATTATATAAGCTATATTTCCACCTATTATACCATCATGTCTGATACATTTACAAGTAATTCTACCCAATGGTCTACCAAGCCATCAATGAGGCTTTGATGCCCTAGATCTTTAGGGTGATCTAGGATTCTATCATAGCCATCAAGGACTATTGGTTATATAAAGATGACACTATGATCTAGATAATGAGTTTCCTTAAGGACCCCCTCCACCTATTATATTATGTCCTTGGCCACTTAACATAACAAGATATCACCTATCAACTAGTGGAAGTCATATTTGAGTTATGTGTGCAGTGTCAATAAAAGGCATTTCTATATATTTCAATCACCATATGACACCATGTCTACAAGACCTTCCCCTAAATACAAAATATGGTAGTTGAGTGAGACTCCTTTGCCCTTACAAAGTGTAAGGTCTAACAATGGGACCCTAAATGGGTAAAATAAGCTCATGTGGCATGATACTCAACCCATATCAACATCAACTATGTCCATTAGGTTGAAGATGATGATGAGCTTTTCTTAAATTCCACTAATGACTAAGAAGTGTTATCCTATATAGTAACCAAGAAGAAGAAGGGAAAAAAGGATCAACTAGGCCCCTTTATGCCTCCTCTAGCTCCTACTCTAATAGATTTATCCATCTCTTAGATAATTCTACAAGGCATCCCTCTATCTTCTCCTCTTTGAGCTTTCAGTATGGATCTTCTTCTACCAACATCCCTTACTCCCCATGCATCACCTCTACCTCCTCTAGTTTTTCCTCATGCTTTAGCTCTACCTCTACCTCTTCTAGTTACTCCTCATGCTTTAGATCTACCTCTACCTCCTCTAGTAGCTCCAATATCTAAGTTATAGTAGAGTTATTATTAGACTACATAATGTTAGGTAGATTTAGTACAACCTACTTAGCCATCATCACCTCAACCCTAGGGTGCATAACTCCTATGGTTTAATGTGGTCACCATCCCAAGAGTGAGCCTAGAGTGAAGATCCCTATAATAACCCATCTAGGTTCCCCCCTCACTCCTCCACCTCCTCTTGTTTCCCTTCTACCACTCATTCCCACCACTTTCCAACCCCCATTTCTAATCCACCCCCATAAATCTATTAAGTAGTGCCTTATTTATTTCCCATTGGTCCCCCTCTATACTTTTTTCATGTATCTTTGGCCTTATTACTTATAAGCATCCTCACCTCTTCATTTCCTTCTACATCCCCCATATCACAATTTGGAGTCCTCTTGAAGCCTCCCCTGAGTGTATCTTTAGTAGAAGGCATGAAAACAACCTTCAAGAGTATACTAATTCTAGCAAGGATCCTCCCAATACCTATGTTAGTTAGTCCAGTACTCCTCTTATGAACTTTAAGTATTCTACCATTAGGCCATGTGTCCCCTATCATATTAGTCAGACCATCCACTATAGTACCTAGAGCTGACCTAAGTAAAAGGCTATAAAAGAATCAAAAATCAACCCACACTCTAGCTCTAATATTAAGTCCTACTCTAAATCCACCTCTTCCATAAGCCTCAATATCTCTTACATCCCTAGAAATAGCATCTCAGCTTCTATCTTCACATACCCTTCTCTTTATTAACCAAGGATCCATGGGAGGCATCATCAACCACCCATCTCTTCCCTATTGTTCTATGACCCATTCTCAAGGGTAATTTCACCTTAGGTGAACATGAATTAGGAACACTGGTAGGTTTAAATGTTCCCTTGGTCCTTCACTTTCATTCTCCCTCCTTTCATTCTCATGCATCCTTCATCTCCACTAATTTCCTCTTTTATTCCTTCCACTTCCTCCATATCTCCTCCTCCTCACCCTCTACCTTTCACCACCATTTTATCCACCCCTCATATACCTCTTATAACTTGAATAATGGTCCTAAGATCATAAGTTTTGTAGATGGTTGTCTAGGGTGACCTAAATGTGCAATGGATTTTTTACCAAGATTTTAGAAGCATGAAAAGAATACTCATGTAGAGGCTTGTCCAAGAAGGGAACCCATTGAGATGGTATACACATTAGTATTTTTTCTCCCTCACAAATGTGAAGACTTTCATCAAGGATGATAGGATGGATAAGGACCCACTATTCATCCTCCAAACTACCCATGATATGTCTGAGAATCTCCTTGAGGACTTGTGGAGCCAAGTTTTTACTTTAAAACCCTATGCAAAGAGCATGTTTCTAGTCAGAATAATAAGGTAGGTTAAGTATGCCATTCTACTAATTTTATTAGTCCCTATTAAAGTGGTGGGGACTCTAGCTAAGACCAACACACTTATCTAGTAGACTCAGACCTACATGGAGAGGATTAGAGAGATCGATGGGAAATATCAAAGTTACAAGTGGTGGTCAATAAAGGTATGTTTCCAAATCTTAAATTGATGTCAACCTTAGACTTGGGGTTGTACCAAACCTATGTTATGAACATAATATCTATAATGGAGGATTAGTTAGTTATGGCTCACACTACAATGGGACCCTTAGAAGAGCACAAGAAAAAGAAATTAACCTACTTTAAATAGCTAAATATCTTTGTGATAATCTACCCAGATGTCACCTTGCATGACTTATAGGAATTTAGAATACACTTGGGTCAATTTGACCAGGTTATGAGCAATAAAGTGGCCAAGGCAAACTAGGAAGGGGCTTGGGTAGTGCTAGATATGTCAACTCAGTCAATGATGAACATCAAATAGATATCTAGATTATAAAAAACAATAAAAACACCCTTATAGATATCTTAGAGTCTTATATCTCTAGCTAAGGTAATATTTAGGGAGCCCCCAGTGAACCTAGCCAAGATGGATAAGAATTTTTACCTCATGGTAGTTGTGTTGGAAGCGAGTACCCAATTAAAGCTATTAGGATCCAATCCCTCTCAGTGACCTCTTTGTGTCAACTAGTGGTCCCTTGCAAGTCTATTTAAATTTTTTAGGGAACATTTTGCTTAAATTTTGAAATATATTTATAATTATAATGAGTGGACATCATGGCCCAGGATGGGATCCTCATGATTTTTAGAGGTGATCCCCATTCTTATCTATATAAAAAAGAGCCATATTGTATTATAGGGTCGACCAAAATTGCTTGAAAGTGTTTTTAGATTATAGCCATTATTTCACCTACATTTCCTATCACTTTAGATTATAAAATCAGCCTAGATAGATTATTGTAATAGCATTTACTCTTTTAATGAATATAATCTCTATTTTATAAAAAAGGGTGCGTTCTCTGCTCAATTTTATTTCATATTCATGTTTGAGTGATTATCAATGCTATTTTAATTATATTAACACTTTTCTACTTTATATATGCCATGGTAATGATGTTCTTAGATATTATAATCACTATGTGAGTTATTTCATTTCCTTTTAGTAGTACTGATAATTTGTGTCAATCTACAAATTCTCATATGGTGTTTATGTGTTTTCAACAATGAAATCCTAGTATTCATCATTAATGTGAGCTCACATTGAAGGAATATACTTAATTCCATTAGAATATTCCCATTGTATGTTCTTGGATGTATAAATTTATTAAAACTTGGTCTACTATGGTATAATTATGGTAGAGTCACTTGATTAAATGATTAGTGCATTAAATTTGTTTAATACCTAGAGGCTCCTCTTTTATGCCTTTACTTATCTTTTGTGTTTGTTTTATGGAATTTAAATACCCTTTCCCCTTGTGTTTAGAAAGAATAAACTCAACACTCAAGTATTCATAATAATCTTTGACATGTGAGTAAGACATTAGATTAAACTTATGATGGTGATAGTACATCTCTTAGAGACTACTCACATAGACTCCATTTTTGAAGTCCCATACTCACAATCATGCCTTGGACTAATTCCATATCAGTCCTAAAATGGAGGACAAAATTTTTTAGTTGTCCCCACCTTCCCCTTTTTAAGAAATTTTCAAACTTATGGGTATTTTGTGAAAAGGAGCATATTGGAGTGAACAACACATAGGTTATAAGGAATAGTGGTTGAAGTTATATTTAGTGGTCTCATAGGCATTTTATTAGACAAAGAGCATTGAATGTAGATCTAAGTAAAATGGTACATCTTGATATCATTATCATAGGTGATATTCTATGATTGTTGAAGTTCAATGCTTTCTATTAGACTTGGTTATAGTAGTGTAGGGTGGTAATATTATGATATATTATCACATGTATCATATAGTTTGATAGATTAATTAGAGATCTATGGTGGTATTATTGGAGTTGGCACTTTATTACAAATATGGGCTTACAAGCATATTATAGTAGTTTGGCCACTTAGTGGACCACTAGCTAGGTGGGCCCATCTGTAGGCATTTAAAGAGTGATGGGTACTCCCCATGGTAGACTAAAAACCATGATGGATTACCACACCATTTTGGATAGATTAAAATTACATCAAATTGCATGGTGTTTATAAAGGACATTTTTTGGGTGGCCTAAGGATGGGCATGAGCTTCATAGGATCTAATTTAGTATTTGGTTGGTTGACCACTTTCTTGGGGTATATGAGTTAGTTAAGTAATACCATATACATTGGTAGTTTGGTACAGATCAAGGAGTTCCATCATTTTCATACCCATGGCAATGTATATTTTAGAGTGGGTATTCACCCAATGATAAACCAAAACTAATATCTATGGCTATATCCCCATGACCTAGTTATGAGAGAGATCCCATGGTTCCCCTAGATATAGGGGATGATGTGAGGTACAAATATGGTTACATATAGTGGTGGGAAAGTGCATGTTTTCCATTATTATTCTTAGTCATAGTTATGATGGTAGAAGGATATGTAAGAATAGATGGAGTTGATGTTTATCCTATGGGACCAACACCTATAGATGTAGAATCTATTAGAACCACATGTAAGTACCTTAATTTTGAATTTTTGTATTTGATTGACATATTATTTGGTTGGTAATTATATTTGATGTAAAATTTAGATGTCTTATGTGTAGGCAATTAGGAGTGGGCTACCATGGTGAGCCATCTAGAGTAGGCCATCACTCAGAGTGTACCCATAGATATAGTTGGTGAGGGATTCCTTGAGAAATTTATTGATATTATGGGTGTCCATGCACCCCTATTTGATTTATTGGTGATGGTAGTGGCTATATATCACATTACAGTGATTAAGTGAGAGGATCTATGAGTTGAGATAGATAGATGAGACATCTTATAGTGTAGTGACACATAGATCATGTAGCTTTTGATTGAGCACTATGACACTCTACAACATGAGCATGAGGAGATAGTGTGTCAACTAGGTGCATATGAGGAGAGAGTATGTGAGTTGTCTTGATCACGGTGGCCTACACTATACCCAGATGCTTCCACATCAAGAGGCACAAGGTGGTTGATATAGATAGCGATGATGAGTAAATTCCTAGGATATTCCCCCAGCATATGATTGATATTTTTTATTTTTATAAACTCAATACATTTTGATATATGTTGCATTATTCATATGGTTTATTTTGATTCAAATATATGTGTAATGTTTAATTATTTGTTGCTTTTGTATGGTTTTAATTGCATTTGTTTCTATAATATGTGTTTAGATATGGTAAACTATATAAAAAATATTTCCATTTAATAAAAATTTTGTATTATAATGATAATAAATAAATCACATCAGTCAAAAAATCATGGAGAGTGAGGAAGGTTATGTAGTGCGTGATCTTTAGTAATTTGAATTTTTTCTTAGGTGGGAAAACAAGAACAATCCTACAAACACTACCTGATTGAATTTTTGCTTTGGTGGGAAAACAAGAACAATCCTCAACACGGCCCCACATGACTCCACTCATAATATTGTCATGGGGATAAAGGACCAAAAGAGTTAGATTCTGCCCAAAGATAGGCAGACAAGATCAACTCTACTCAAGAAAAGAATGACCCACATTCACCAAAATTATCTTGGGTAGATAAAGTAAAAGGAAAAAATTTAGTGGGCTAAGACCTTTAAATTTTTCATACTTTCCTAGAAGTAGAGAACAATGAGTTTTTCATCCCCATTCCTGACCTTATGGTGGAGCAGGCTAATGTAGAACTAGCCAAATTCATCCTAGCTAGGGTGAATGATTTTTGACTAAATATTGATTTTTTCATAGTTGGACCAAATCAAGGTGGAAACCCAAAGGACACATGGGGGTAGTCACTTTATCTATGGATTTCTTCTTGTTAAAATTTTCATTTCAAGAGGATTGTATTAAGGTTCTCTTTGAAGGGCCCTAGTTCATGGACAAGTCAAGCTCTATTATTAGGAGGTGGAAGGTCAAGTCAAATCTTAGCATCACTACCATGGATGATTTTCCAACATGGGTCTTTATTCCTAAACTCCCCTTGGAATATTTGTAGTTGGAATTTATCATAGGTATCACCAAGGATTTGGGGTAACCCATTACCATTGACCCAGTTACACTCTCCCACCAAAGAATGGTTGTAGCTCATGTGTATGTTTTTTTAATTGTGAACAAACCCCTAATGCATAAGATTAAAATTAAGTCAAAATATAATGAATGGATTTAAATAATTTTGTATGAGAAAAATGAAATCATTTACCCACATTGTAATTTTTTGAGCCATGTGTTGAGGGACTATCCTAAGAAATGTTAGGACTCTAACACCCCAAGAACACATGGACTAGGAAGCTGGTGCCAAGGAAGGATCAATAATATAAACAACCTCTAAAAATTGGTTTCCCTAGAGATTCTTCAAGTGTTCAATTGACCGGTGGCATCAAATGTATTCCTTTTAATAACTCTTTTGTTCCTTTTTATTTGTTTTCTAACTTGGTATCCCTAAGTGAGAAGATCCCCCCTAGGTGACTCTCCATGAAGCTGCCCTACCCCTTCCCTACCCCAACTTCCCTCTCCCCCAATAATCCCCTAGGCCCCCCCTCATACTCTCCCCTTGTCCTCCTCTTCCCTTTCATGCTCACATTAGGCTTTTATCACCCCTCCCCATAATGACTTAAGTTTTGCCCCCCTTGTTCCTATCCTCTCCACTTCTAACCTGGTGAATCTCCTCTTTCACCCCCATGTTTTAACCCTAGGCACCCCCACCCCCATATTTTCTCCCCCATGGTCCCTTTTCCTTTCCCCTCCTACCCCTCCTTCTCACTCTTTAGGTTTTCTCTATTCACCTAAGCCTATCCCAACCTCTAAGTTAGCTCAAAATCTAGTTTGAAAAATCCCCCTCTTTGATAGCTTGGACTATGTCAATTTTTCCATTCTTAAAGATACCCCTCTTTCTCCCCTTATAAATTCTTCAGAGCAAAAAAAATATTAGGCACAATGTTCTGAGACTAAATCTCCTGCTTAGGATTTGATCTTAGATGAAGGGTTTACCATAAACTTTAAAATTATAAAAGGGAGAAAAAAAGATAACATTGGAGTCACCCCAAAATTAGTGGGTAGGTCACCTAGAATGGTCATAAAGAATTTATAAATGGCTAAAGAGATTACAAAGGGTTCTTAGAAAAACCTTAAAATCTAGCAATATAAGAAATGAAAATCCTATCTTGGAATGTATGATGTTTAAACAACCCCAAGAAATAAAGGACCCTTTGTAATATTATTAAAAGAGTTGCCCTATTGTTCATATTATCCAAGAAACCAAAATTTTTGAAACTATTCTAAGATCATGTGTTGTGAAATTTTTTATAAAATTTCATGTTTTAACTTTAGACTTAAAGGTGCCTATGGTGGCCTACCTATTTTTTGGAATCTAGAGTATCTTGGAAGAAACCTTTTATGGAAGACAAATGACTAAATTTTCATCATTTTTAGGGACTTACATATAAATGACGGATGGATCATATCCAATGTCCACGCCCTAAATGTTAAATCCATAAGAAATAATTTATGGTAAAGCTTGTTGACCTTTCAAAGGATTTGTGATAGTTTGAATTGAATTGTTGTTGGGGACTTCAATACCTTCGTACTCCTGGGGTTTAAAAAGGGGGGCATACTAACTTCACAAAAATCATGATGGAATTTAATGACTTCATTAGAAATGTAATTTTAGTGGATGTGGCTCTAAATGGTAACCATTCACATGGTCCAATAGAATAATGGGTGAAAATTTGATTCAAGTCTAGCTTTATAGAATTATGAGTTCCCTAAAATGGGATATCTACTTCTCTAATAGGATTTCTTCCCTTCCCAAAATGGGGTCAAATCAAAACCCTTTGATTTTTGAAGGAGATAAAATCTTGAAACCTAATTATAACCCCTTAATATTTGGAAACATCTAGCTCCATCATCCTAATCTAATGGAATCCTTAAATTAATGGGGGAAAGAACCATTATCAGGTTCATACATGTTTATTCTAACTAAAAAACTAAGCTTCCTCAAAATAAAGCTAAAATTTTGGAATAAAAAAGTATTCATTGACATCTTCCTACAAAAAGGGCACTGGAGGCAGAATTATCAACAATCAAAAACCTATGTGCTATGGATGGTAAAAATGAATAGACTCATTACAAGGAAAAATAAATTTTATGTCAATTCCACAACCTTGGATCAAGGGAAGAAGTTTATTGGAGACAAAAGTCTAGGTTCACCTCAATGAAGGAGGGGGATTGAAATACCAAGTTTTTCCATCATTTAATAATGAGACATAGAAATATTAATAGAATTTATCAATTACATATAAAAAATGGATCTATTATCAAAGATGATGAGGAGATCTCCCACCATACACTTAAAGTTTTTTAAAAATCCTCATAGAAGAAGGTCACCTAGATGAACAACTTGTGGCTAACACATTGATTAACTTTTACAAAGTTATATCTAACATAGACAATGCATCCCTCTCTAAATTACCTTCTGAAGAGGGGATCAAAAGTGTGGTCTTCGTGATGGAAGGCTTCAAATCCATAGGACCTGATGGCTTTCCCATATTTTTCTTCCATAAATTTTGGGACATAGTTCATATTGAGGTTGAGGTCACTACTAGATAATTCTTCTAATATAAAACCATCCTCAGATAAATTAATAACATTTTTTTAGTATTTATCCCTAAAAAATAGGTTTTAAACAATGGATAGGACTTCTATCCTATCAATATTTTGTAATACCACATACAAAATCTGCTCTTCAATCTTGGTAAAGTGAATGCAACATCTTTTAGATAAAGTCATTGGGGAGCAACAAGGTTCTTTTGTGGCTAGTAGACAAATAATGGATAGTATCATCTTGGTTTTTGAATCCATTCAATACATCTCTAAGTCCTTGAGGTAGGGAATGTTCCTTAAGTTTTACATGATGAAATCTTATGATTGGGTCTCGTAGTGTTTCCTTATGTTGATTATAGAAATGTTGAGATTTAATCAAGACATAAGGAAGATCATCTAAAATTACATATCCACTCTTAAATTTTATGTTATCATAAATGGGATTCTAAAAGGGTTCTTCCCTAATTCTATAGGACTAAGTTAGGGATACCCCCCATACCTCCTCATCATTGTAACAAAAATACTGGGAAGGAGTTTGCTAAAATCCCATATTTAGGGACTGATTAAAGGTATTTTAGTGGCACTCAACACTTATTCTATCATGCATGAATAGTTTACAGATGATACCATTATCCTATGGAAATCCCCTATGGAGGAATCCAAACATTTGAAACTCATTTTAAAAAATTATGAATCTATTTCAAATCAATGCATAAATTTTGGTAAAAGCTCCTTATTTTTCATTAACACTCCTCTCATTCAACAAAAAATAATTTCTAGAACTTTGGAATGCTAGGTGTGAAAAATTTTAGTAAGTCACTTAGGCATTCCACTTTTTGAAGGAAAAATGGATTCTAAGTTTTGGAACCCCCTCATTAATCAAATTTAGAGGAATCTTTCAAGGTAGAAGGGATACCTTCTAACACAAGAAAGGAAATACCAGTTACTTAAATCCTAAATCTAGAGTATCCCCATGTACCAAATGTTTATTTTTAGGATACCCTCCAAGGTGGCCACTAAAATTGAAAAAAGTTATAAGAATTTATTATAAAGGGTCACTAGAGATATACTTAGGTACAACCTCATCTCTTGGGAAAAATATTATCTTCTTAAATCAAATATAGTAGTGGGTCTTAGAATCATAAAATCTATGAACAATGCCTTGCTACAAAAAATGGGATGGAGACTTATAAAGGAAGATAATGAATGGGCAAGAATTAAATACCTAAAAGGAATAGAAGTAGATGGTTTTCTATGTGAAGAGGGTCCTAAGGATGGATTTTCATTATCTAACACCATCACCAACTACAAGGATCTTCTAATTAAAGGCATTAAATGAAGATAATGATTGGGCAAGAATTAAATACCTAAAAAGAATAAAAGTAGATGTTTTTCTATGGGAAGAGGGTCCTAAGGATGTATTTTCATTATCTAAAACCATCACCAACTACAAGGATCTTCTAATTAAAGGCATTAAATGGGTAATGGAGATAAAATTTATTTATGGGAAGATGCTTGGTTGTCCACTACCCCCCTCTCCTCATAACAAACTTGGGCTAATTACTATAGGGACTTCAAACAAAGATGGATCTCAAAAGTCAAAGAATATTGGGTGGTGAAAGAAGGATAAAAAATTTGGAAAATGCTCCCCACTAAAGGTCATATAGCTAAAAAAATACAAGCAATCTAGACTCTTAACTCCTATATCAATTAGATCCACATTCTTGCATTCCTAAAGGAAGATCACTTCATATGGGTTATTGAAGATAGTCGTATGTACTTGGTGTCCTAAGGACATGCCACTGATATTAACCTAGAAATTTAATAGAACTCTTAGAAAGATCTTTGGATAAAATATCTGACTCCTAAATTTAATTTCTTCTTTTAGCTGATGGCTCAGGATATGACCTTGATAGTAGATAACCCAGATAAAAGATGACTAATAGTCCCCAATAGATTCCCATTATGCATAAAATCAAAGGACTCATTATACCACTAATTCCTAAATTACCCCTTTAGTTCAACATTATTTAATTGGATGCTGAATAAATTCAACCTGGTTTGGGTAAAATCAAACAATGTGCTTGATCTCATAAAGCAATACAAACCACCCTAGAATCTCCCATCCCTAGAATTACTAGGGTTCTTAGATATCCCACACTAGTTTTGTATTGTGTGGAAATCACATAATGATATCCTTTTCTTAGATAAAAGGCATCAGCTTAAAGGGGCCTTCCTATGTCAAGCTATCACCAAAAATTAGAAAGTTTTTCTTCCCATAGATAAAAACCTAGGACCTAATTCAACACAATTGATCTTTAGAAACTAGGATGTGGTTTATAAATTAAGTTCCCCCTCCAAATCCCTTATCCACAAATATAAAAAATGGAAGGCTTCACCTAAAGGCTTGGCTAAATTAAACTTTGATGGTGCTTCTAAAGGAAACCTAGGACCTATAGGTGGCGGAGGATCTATAGGAGATTCAAAAAGAATGTTGAATGTTGGCTATATAGGGCCTTTGGGAACTCAAAAAAATCATCTTATTGAATCCAAGGTAGATTATTGAGGCATCCAAATAGTCTCTAGCCTTAAAATAGAAATAATCATTATAGAGGGTGACTCTTTAAATATATTAAATGCTCTAGATGGAAAAATAACCCATTATCACATAATAAAAGATATCATGGATGACTATAAACAAAATTTGAGGGGAATGACATAAGTTCAATATTATGAAGGTAATGGGGTGGTAGATCTACTTGCTAATATAATAGTAGAACTCCCTTTTTTAACTAGTTGGCATAAAGGAGGCCACATCCCTGATAGCATCTAATTGGCTATATAAAATTAAAGTATAGTGGTATGGGAGGGACATAAAGCTTACACATCCATGAAAATATCTCATTAAGATATGGATTTTTAAAAATATTAACCACCAATATGAAAGAGTGACTTGTATTTATTTCCTAAGGATGAAGGAAGCATACTTCCCAAGATTATTTTGAACTATTCAAACTAGTCTATTCTAGACCTCCTAAACATATATCTTAGGTATACTAGCATATATCAAATGGGGTAAACAAAGAGTTATTATACCCTACCTCCTATTCTTAGGTTCATGGATTAAATAAAGTCTAGAAAAATTTATGGTGGGGGGACTCATAAAACTAATGTTATGGATTACCGAGCATGATGTTAATGTTGCAAGGGATTTTGTCACTAGATGGAATAAGCATATGGTGGTGTTGCAGGGAATTAATATTTAAGTAATAAATTAATTTATAGGTGAGGCCATAGGCATGATGTGTGAAGGAGTAAAGGTTTAAAAAGACTAGACTAAAAATTAAGAACTCCAACATTTCTTTCGCATGAATGAGTTCATAAAAATGGATAAGAAGGGTTCCCCCTGAGTTGATATCCCATGGAAATGGATGGATGTTTGCCTCTAGGTGATGATATACCTAAATCTTGATGGTAAGTATACTTTAATTTTATCCTACCACTTTTTTTATTAAACCATTTCTAGGGTTATAAGATTAGCCTCCCATTTTACTTATTAAAGTCTTTGAAATGCATAGTCCTTGCCCACAAAGTTAATGAATCCAATTGCATACTACATCAAGGAATTATATTTTTATTGGTTAAACATGGTAAAACTTCTAAATGGAGGAAGGTTCCCCTTGGGGGGTCCTCCATCGAGGAGGACTCCCTAAAGGAGGACCCCACCTTGGGATCTTACCACCCCTCTGCCAGTACCCCCCAGTTATCAAGTCCAAAACCCCCACTAATGACCTACCATTAAAGTTATAAGAGAACCTCTATGTATTTTTTCAAGAAGGGAAATTTCCTCCTATATAAATAAATTAAAAACAATAAATAGTAGTTAGATAGTTTCAACAATAGGGTATAGGAAGATAAATTAAACCTGACTAGTCTCATTCAAGAATGGAATCCTTACATAGGAAATAAAATATGATTATTCAATATTTTATCCATTCCAAAAAGGTGAATAATACCCCTATTAAGAATCCATTAAAGGTGATGTATACCCCCCACTTGATATCCCCAGTTTTACCCCAATCAAGAAAACCCCTTTATAGGTATAGGGATAGAAAAGGCTGCATGTGATCCTCCCCTGAGATAATACTGAAGGACCCAACAATAGGATGAGGGAAAAATTTTATAATAAAAATTAGGGAGTACCTAAAAATATATATTAAGATGATAAGGAACCACCAGATCATCCCCCCTCATGATTTGTTTTATGTTGTTTTTGTTTATTTTCCTAAGGGGTAATCTAGCTAGTTTTTTTTTATTTTTTGTTGTTTAGCCATGGAGGCCTGATAATTTTTTATATAACACTTTTATGGTTCCTATATCCTTGTAAAAATAGGTTTTTTACCTTATCAAATAAAAATAATAAATAAATCACCATATGTGATGAAATCTAGATGGAAATAAGAAAGCTCGATTGTAATGATCACGAGGTAATGGAACTATTGGTTTTATTTTTTCCATTGACTTTGAAGTGTCTATATAAATATCATGTGAATATGTATGTATCTATTTAGGTATCCATATTTTCTATGTAGGTTAACCTTTTTCACATGTCTCATTATGAAGGACCCAATTGACTAATGGTTCCATAGTGGAATCAGTGTGGGAAAGATCAATCCTAGGAGATGGTTCACTAGGAGAACTTATACTAGTGGTCACATTATACGAAGGTTTATGGACCACGTGGTCCTAAAAAAGAGTAGCATGGGATGTATGTACCTTATTAGAATAGACTCTAGAAGAAGTATGTGAAATAAATCTAGATATGTTTGTTATCAGTTTCGGTTTCACCCTTTGAAGTAGTGGTGTTTCATCCATGCCTCATATAATTGATATAATGGGATCACCTCTAGGTGTGGGTGGTCTAGTTGATGAAGTGAACCTCTATTTTTGGGTCTAGTTCACCTAGTGCATAAATTTTAGCTCAATTCCTAAAAATACTCACTTGGGGACTAAAAGAGATAGAAGATGATACATGAAACAAAACCTAAGCTAAGGGGAGGTGATGCACCATAATTTCTTGTCCACTTTAAGTGACCCTTCAATAATAGTTTATGAATCAAACAAGGACTAGTGACTAAAACATGTTTCTCAATAGGCTCTTAACCATTAGTATTATTTTTACTCAATTTTTCACCCTTGGAGAGGTAGTTCAAGCCTAATCTGATTGAGTGAAATAATGGGGTTACCCTTATACCTATGGGTTGTTTATAGTGGGGGTAAACCTCTAATTGATATGGATAGCTCCCTAAATTGGTCTTGATTGTCCTCTTAGTAACTAGTTAGTGTATGAAAATGGGAAAGAAGCTATCTAATTAAAAGAAAACTATAATAAATGGGTGATACACCAAAATATATTTGATCCAATACTATACTACACTTACACTTAAAATAAATAAAAATACAATCTAGTTTATGATTCAAGAGAAAGCTTCTAACATAAGTATTTCAACCTACTAACTATGTAATATAGTAGATAAGGTGAGAGATTCAAAGGAATGAAAAGACACTACAAAAACTATAAAACACTTAGCTATAATACCACACTTCAATGTACTCCAAGTGACCTATAAGAAGAGAATGTATCCATACCTAGGTGTGCACAAGTAGGATAAGATGCAAGGACAAGTAATTTTCTCACTACTATCTATCAACAACTTAATAAACACACTAAAATATGAAATTGAAAATATTGAACAATTTGAATTCATTTATTAAGTCAAAATATGAGTAAAAAATAGCATTTATTTGCTTACCTTTCTTATGGATAGGTTACAATGGCAAAACTAGGCATACTTATAGCACTGATGAGAGAAAAAGAGAAATCCCATACCAAGAATGGAATAATGCGGGGTCAAAATAATAGAGAATATATTTATTGGATTAAAAATATTTAAGAGGAATAAT
Organism: Torreya grandis; assembly: GCA_037957365.1. Taxonomy (NCBI): domain Eukaryota; kingdom Viridiplantae; phylum Streptophyta; class Pinopsida; order Cupressales; family Taxaceae; genus Torreya; species Torreya grandis. Next base: position 1,268,109 of record JARHVA010001093.1, on the reverse strand, counting down.
ATTAATTATTTAATAGGTGTTACTTGATCTCCAAGTCTTTTTCAAACTGCCTTCAAGTTAGAAAGACCCAATCCTTAAGGAGTTCATAAGCCTTCTTGAAAACTGATATGATATTTTGCAAGAAGATTGTTTATCTACCTTGAAAATAAATTAATATCCATGTAAAATTTTATAATTACACATCAACAAGGTGTATCCATCATTTTATTCCCTTGAAATATGATTTCCTAGAAGAGGGAGTTAGCTTTGCTCATGGGGTGTAGTCTATCTTCCATGGTAGTGGAGAGATCATCTTAATCTTGATATGGAGCTTATAATTGACCACTTTGATCCTAAAATATCATGTTAACACATATTTATGGATTTTAAGGATCTAATTAACACCTTTTAAATATTTTCATACTTCTAAAGGAGTCACTTCAATGTTGGTTGTCTATACTAGTTGACAGCTAGGCCTAGTTGCACATGTTAGTCTCTCATTCCTAGTACACCTCAAATTATCTTTTTTATGCAGACTTGTAGGAATATTTTCATGAGTATATGAAAAAAATTATGGCCTAATAATTTATAAAACATACCATGGTACTCCTACAATGATATTCAAGCATGCATCCATGTCAATACCTCTCAATCTCATCAAAACTAACAAAAGGAAGAGCATTTAGTGTGTATGTATAGGTGACATCAGGATCCATTTTCATGGTGAGGATAATCAAATAAATTTCAAAAAATTTAAATTTTTTTTAGGTCTAAAAAAATGAATTTAGAGCCATTATAAGTAAAATCTCCCATATCGCTTCACCTAAGGGTTTTAGTAGGGTTTAAGACTTGTTTAGGGTCCTAACAATCATTCATAAAGAACTAGCCACTAATTGGAATAATTCCACTTTTATAACATTATTTAATTACCTCCCCCCACATATTATAACTATTTCAGCTTCCCATTCAAAGTTTGAGATATGGTGTGAAGATGTGAAGTTGTTCTTCGGGTGGAATACTTAGCTTTCTTAAACATGAGAGGTCTAATTTAGGTTTTAGGACTCAAAAATCAATCCCATTATTGGGAGAGATTAATTTTTATTTTTTTTTTATTTATTTATTTTTTTTAATTATCATATTTATACATGATTTTTTTATTATTATTACTCCATTATATGCATTTGGTGCACTAGTCAGGGGACTTGGGGTTTAAGGTATATCACCTTCTTATTAGCCCTCAAGGGAACTTGGATTAAAATTTAAGTTTTTTGAAACTTTAAAGTGTATTAAGACCATATATATGGTTATTTATTTCTTAAATTTTCCTTCATGTGGTTTTGATATGATTATTTTATGTTTTGGGTTCAAACAAACGCCTTGGTCTCAAAACTGCCCCTTGTTAATGGAGTGAGCAAGGTATGAGATAAAATAGTGAGTATAAATAATACCTATATGTCTTTGAGGTGACCATGAATATGTTTTTACACTCATAAACATCATTTTTATAAATTCAAAAAGTGTCATCATGCCTATGAAGGACTCAAAACTCAATATCTCTTATGATTGGCTAATCTAGGCTAGTGGTCTACAACTAGGTAATTATACCTTACGATGGGGCCCTTGAATATATGTGATAATATATTCCAAGAACCTTAAGAAATTTATGTGATAATTATGGATTTTTATATTCTTACCCATTATATATTAAAAACTCAAAACTTCTACATGGTCTACAATGTATGAGATCCTTCTTAAAACCTCCAAACTAAGTTTATAACTCTGATTATTTTGCTTAGTCAAATAGTGGCACTTACTCCATGGAATAAACACCCATTTATTATTGAATGGTATTTTATTTACCTCCTCATTTATTCACTTGAATATCTATAATTTTTAACAGTGCGTTTAGCCCATCTCCTACATGTATCATTTGTAGGTGTCTCAAAAGGGTTAGTTGTAGGTGCACTCCCCCCTTAACCACTGAGTCATTAAGAAGCCTATCATCATGATACATTATTTAAAACTTATATTTTTTATGTGTGTCATGTGGTAGGTGTTTTCATGTTCCAATACCATAGATTATTTGATAGTGCTCATTGGTCACATTGATGACTACCACCCAATGAGACAAATTTGTAGTCATGAATAAACATGGATGTCCTTCATTTGCATACACTAGATGAGTTAATATGATGGTGATATAATACCTCTCATATCATTTTAAATATACCATAACATTTATTATGAAATAAAAAGTTCATATTTGTAATAAGACTACCAAGAAATCAATGTGATGTGGTTTAAATCCTTCTCCAAGTACCTTACTTTCTTAACATTTGTTCATCAAGAATAAGAGCCTAAACCAAAGAACAATTCCATGAATCCCAATTCCATTAATTTTACCATACATGGTGAATATATTAGGATCCATCTCTCTATATTTATATGTAATAAGCATTTAAACATGACCCTTGCAAGGTTGTCAAGGGACCCGATGAAGTAAAACTTGAATATCTTGCCATTTTTGGACCTGTGAAAATTATTTAAACATTGAAAAGCCCTGAAGAGGGTAGGTAGTTACATCTCATATGTTCACTCATTAATATTACCATACAAGTGATCATAAATTCCCTTTTTATCTCAATTTCTCCTTCCTTAAGCATTGAACCTGCGAGGTCTGACTGACCTCTAACTTGATTTGACATTAGTAATGTTAAAAAACATATTTACATGATTTAAAAGTATCACTTTTACATACCATACTTCATACTCATCTTGGAAATGACTTTATAATCATTAAGAAGCACTTTTCAAGTGTAGATAAGGTTAGTAAAGTTAGATGACCTCATGGAGTAGACACTTCATTGGACCAAGACCCTGAAATACCTCATATGGACTCTTATTCACATATTTTGACAACCATTAAATAAATAATCTTTTAAAATACCCACATTAGCTACAATAAAAAAACTTAACATCCCCAAATACCTTAATTTATAATAAGAAACCTTAACTTCTCTGAGGTGATTGGAAATGGGTTTGAACACATGTTTTAGAAATATAAAGACATGGGTAAACTATGAAAACCTATAGACAATTATAGGAAAAATAAACATGAAAAAAACCTATACTCGTAGAGGTCAAAATAATGTCACATTTCGATAACATTCTTGGTGACTTTTTGGGGTGGCCTACCTGCTAGGATATGAGACCAATAGCTTTTCCTCAACCATTGGGAGATGGAGTCATGGTAGAGAAGTTTTGAAACTAAATCAGATCAAGATAAAATGCAACCTAAAAACACCACACCACACCAATATATCAATCATCCAAAATAGATGTGAAAACACACCAAATAAGAAGGAAATAAGTAAATGTGCATAAGCACTTATTCAACACACACCACACACCTACTATGTACATGACTAACCTTCATATCATTAGTAGAAGGGATTTAAATGGATCCTATTTATATGGATATGTAAATCCTCCCCATCCATTCTTTCCCATTGGAAGTAATTATTTTTCTTGTATTTCATGATGATGTATGGCCCACTCCACAAAGTGTCAAACTTGGTGTGTCTCACAGGCTTTGCTCTGTCCTCATCCTACTTTAGTTCTATATCACCTTATTTTAATACTCTTGGATTTTGTTTATTATAAAAGGAATTATTCATTATCACCTAATTATTCTACATGTATTTGTGAGCATTTTCTCTAGTCTCTTTCAACTCCATCAATTTTGTCAACCTCGCCTTCATTGGGGTGTTTTCAAGAAATTCTAACTGATGTGCCAACTCTAAGGTAGGTAGATATTGGTATATGGATAGTCTATCTTCCCTTAAATAAAAAATAAAAAAGGGGAATTACCATTGGACCTTTTAGGTGTGATCCTGTCAGCCCATAGGGTTTTTTTCAACTTAGTATGCCAAGCTCTTTGGTTATTCTCCAAAGTCCTCTTGATGATCCTAATTAAATTCTTATTAATAAAATTAACCAACCCATTATCTTTATGGTAATATTTGGATGATGTAATTGTAGACACCTAAATCGTGTCTACCCCTTGGTCCTTTCTCCCTCCTCTTCCCCCCTTGGTCCATTCCTAACCCATTCCTTAAACATGCAATTACTAATTTAAAATAATAAACTTATTTTAAATTAACCTCGCCCCTCCTTGGACACATCACCCATGACACCTCACCTAGGACACCTCACCTTGGACTAATTCTCATCCTATGACTCACCCAACACCTATTCTTACTTCTCTCTAACCGCCTAACAAACTCTCATGCGTATTTATCCTTACCTTTGACCAATTCTCCAACAATTTAAGCACCTGGCAGATGTAGAATAGGCTTGCTAGGCTTTTTACTCGTTCTGCACCCACCGACGTTGGTCAACTGTCGACCGACACCGGTGGTATTGCCAACGTCGGTTCACTTAAACCGGCTTCTAACCCTCTTCCAAGGCTAATCGGTAATCACAATTTCCCCTGAATCACAATTTCTCACCTAAATCACAAAATCACGCGTCTAATCACGAATCTGGAATCTGGTGTTTTCAACCATCCACCAATCTGCTAATCTCTTAGCCAAGCCTCTTAATCTCTCCCTCAAGTACAGCAACAGGTATTCGGCATCAGGGTTCTACAACATCAAGCACAACAGGGACTCAGCATCAAGGTTCTACATCAACAGTAGGTACGACATCAACAGCACTCTTCTGGCAGGCACAGGTATGTATACTGCCTGTGTTTTCATTGTCTTTGAAATTATAGCTTTTAGATAATATCTCCCCCCTTCAACACTTTTATTTCCCTAGACAAGACTAGACCCGAATCTCATCTCCCTATTCCCTCTGTCCTCTGTCGGACCATATACTCTGCCCATTCAACCAGACTCTCAAGACCCAGATCTTAGACCATTCAACCAAGCCTAAAACAAGACTCTTTCAGACCATTTTACCAAGTCCAAACTCTGCCTCAGACCCGTCCACAAACCATTCTGCACAACCAAACCTTGTCCACAGACCAAAGCCCTGACCAGACCCCATCCAAGCCTACTGCCCCGACCGACGCCGGTCGCTTCCCCCACCGACATCGGTATAATAACTGACGTCGGCACTTTATCAACCGATGTTGATAGGACCACCGACATCAGTGACTGTGACCAATCTGACAGCATCTCTCAGGTAAGCTTTTGCTTCCTTTTCATTTCCATCTTTTATCACTTTCAGTCTTTTAATATTTTGCTATTTATTAGACACTTCTTTTTATCAATTAGTGGGTTGACCTCCCTTAAGAAAGTTTTCATACTTCTAGGAACAGGCTTTCACTTGGCAACCCACCGTCTCCTTATCTAACACCTCCTTTGTCCAAGTCTCTTTTCTTTTCAGGTGTCATTCCTCCACAGCCAAAGAGGAGTACTCATAGCGTCTGGATTATGGTGCGTAGTCTATATCTAGGTACACAACAAGCCTTGACCATTCTTTCTTAAGTTTATTAATTCTTCTCTTGAATATAGAAAGCAAAATTTGAATAGAAACATTCTGGCACGCCCGGTGGGACCCTTAAGGGCCTTCCTTGGGTTCCTTTCCTTTTTTTTTATATATAGGGTGCATAGGATTCTCCATTTTCACCTCGTTCTTATTTTCAAAACGACATCATAAGCAGGAATAAAAAGAATTTTCTTTCCTTTCTTGCATTTCTAGACTAGTCCAAAATCATTTTCTTCAACCCTTTCTCAACTTGTATTCATTCCAACTTCACATTTTGACTTGGGCATTAAAACACTTTGCATTCATTTTTGCCTGCTTGCATTTTCTTAGACCACACTTACTAATTAACAAACTGCATATTGAATTAATCTAGTCCACTACATGTTACACAACCGAACCACATGCACTAAATCAAACATCAAACTTACTTGAGACAAGGCCCGACTAGGATTTCATCCCCCAGCGGATACCTTACCCCTACCTGGCAATCTCACTTGGATTTCATCACTAAGGGGAAAGCCCACTCCGTTCTCTGGCAGAGGATAATCTCTAGGCAAGGTATATTTTGGCTAAGCGAGACCAGCTTACCACTGGAATTGTGAAGTGAGGGGAGCTTGCTCCTTAGCACCAGGCCACGTACCGAACCTAATACAGACTTCTTGAGCACCTTAACATACCTGAAACCATCTTTAGATTACCTATTTTAGGACCCTTATTAAAGCCAACCTCCTCAAACATCACATTAAGGCATAAGCCACACGATCTTAATAAAATTGTTTCTAGGGATTTAACGCTAGGATCTATCTATCATCATCTTATTTTCTATTTTTTATCTATCTTTTTTTGAGCTAGTAAGGACGTCTTCTTCATTTCCAAAAACTTTTTTCTGAGTTTTTGGAAAACACAGTAACCGACATCGGTCATGTAATCGACGTCGGCAACTTTTCTGTACCGGCATCGGTCATCTCACCGACATCAGCAGTTTTCTTCACCGACATTAGTTTTTATACCAACGTCAGTCACTGTCTAATTTCTTTTTTTCAAAAATAGCAAGCTTAAAATCCAACTTTTTGGCTGTCTAAACATTCATTCTAGTTTTTTTAGATAGAAAAACATAGTTTCTAAAACCTGACCCTCTTCTGGACCACATTCCCTCGTCCCTAACCAGTCCTATCATGGAGTTCCACTCAGAGACTGAAAGAAATCCTACAGGACCAACCCCGACTCAAACTCCCATCATCTCTGAAGGGGACCAATATTTCAAAAGATTCTTGAACCTCAACGTCACAACCCCCCAAAACTATCTCGCAAGAAACCCAATGCGAGACCTTTCAGGTGAAGCGGCAATGATATCGACAGCATTTGATACCCAACCTTTTTTGACCCAGCCTTTTGCCTCAACTGTTTACCCGACCATGACCAATATGCAAAGTTTAGCCTCCCCATCCATTTTTAGACCAACCTCCATCGGGGTTCCATTACCCCCTCAACCACACGCAAATCAACCAAGTTCTACATCATACCAGAACTTGATTGTCTCGACCCCTCACACTCTTACGCCCATGAATGCAGGAGTGCCAACCTATCCTTCTACCAGTGCCATCACGCAACCACCCTTGGCGGTATCTAGTCAACTTATACCCTCGACCTTCATAACTCAACCACTTTTGGCCTCCACTTATGTCCCTGCGACTAGTCATCCATACGTTGCCCCCTTACTGGTACAACTGACTACGTCGTATGCCTCCTCTAGCCTCTTTCAAGCACCCCACAACCTAGGGGGCACTCCATCCGCCAATCCGTCAGTAGACATCATTAAAATGCTGATGGATAAAATGTCCAGTCTCGAGACCTCTATCTCTGGTTCAAGCAATGCTTTGTCATATGAGCAAATTTGCAACGAGCCCATCCATCCTTCTGTCCCTATCTGACCATACCCCAACCAATGGGATCTTCCTAAATTCACTCACTTCTAGAGTAAGGAGGACCCGCAACAACATCTACGGGCATTCAGACATGCCTGCTATCTTATTGCCCACGACGATGTGTTACTTTTACGCACGTTCCCTATGTCCCTTTCTGGCTCCGCCCTTGACTGGTATAGCTCTCTTGCCAAACATTCTATCTTTTCATTCATTCAACTTGCCCAATTATTTGTCAACCATTTTTCTATCAACATCACCAAACAAGTCTCAATCACAGACCTTTACTCCATCAGGCAATTTGACGACGAATCAATAGTTGATTTTGTCGCCCGTTGGAGAGGCTTGATTAACCAGCTCTCCTTCTCCTTACCTCAACCTGAGCTCATCGAGCTCTTCTCTCGAGCATGTGCCAAGCACATCTCTTCTACCTTGCAGATTCAGACATTCCGCACTTTCAATGAAGCTTTCACCATGGCTCAAAATCTTGAACTCCGTGCCATTGAAGAGGATAAGGTCAAATTACGTAATACCAATGCAAAAACCAATGACCATTCTTCTTCCAGACCTTCTTCTTCTGCCAACTCCAAACCCAAAGGAGTGGCCAACACTATGGTCATTAGATCACCATCTTTGACGACAACTAATTACTCTCAACCTTCTACATCTCCAAGCATCACCAAACAATTCCAACAACGGTACATCCAGTGTTCATACACTCCACTTGGAGAATCATACGCTTCCATTTTGGAAAAACTACTCAATCAGGGAGTCCTCAATCTCCCTCCAATCCGACCACCTCAATTTGACCCTTCAAAAGCCCTCCGTACATGGTATAGGGAGGCCGACTTCTGTCACTTTCATCGCGTCCACAGCCATGACATCGATAATTACCGAACCTTCAAGAACATCATCCAAGACATGATCGACAAGGGGGATCTTATTTTAGATAACCCAAACACCCCGCCAAATCAAAACATCAACATCTTCAAACAACCATTCCCTAATCATCCACCCACTCAAAACAACATCCAAACCACGATTAATGACTCTCATGACAATAATATTCACACAATCAACACTATTTTGCCTCTTGTCCCTGACCAACCTCCTCCATCACAAGATGAAGAACTTTCTTCTCCTATTAGTCCTCCATCTACCTCTCTTATACTAGAGGACACCTTGACCATGCCTACGCCATTAGCCTTACCTTCATCTGAAGACCTTACCTTGCCTACTCCTCAAGCACAAGCAGAAGGCACGATCATCCCTGCCTTTTTCTCTCTTGAGGAGCCTCACTCTCCTATTTCTTATCCACCAAGAGAAGACCCAGTCTCTCCACCCATTTTGACTGAAGAAGACCCAGTCATGGTTTCCTCTTGCCTTTTGCCTGAGATTGTTACATCTCACTCACCTCTGTCCACATCTGAGCCCAAACCCGCACACGCGCCCACCTTACCAAAAGAGATTGAACCTCTTGGTGTTCACCCCACATCTAACCTCACCTCTCACAATAATGGCCCTCAAACCATATTGAAGAAGGCCACTAGACCACACCGGAGAACTCCTCCCCCACCTTCTTCATTACCTTCAATCTTGGGCCCACATCCATCCACTTTAGTAGGAGTTCTTCCTACTCCCATACTTCACAAAGGCAAGTCACCTCCATTACTCTCTCAACCCATTAGACATATATCTCTTCCAAACCATCAACCTATGCCTCTTACGCATCCCAAACCAAAGTCATCAATCCCCACTGCGAGGCTGACTTCTGTCACTTTCATCACGTCCATGGCCATGACATCGACAATTGCCGAACCTTCAAGAACATCATCCAAGACATGATCGACAAGGGGGATCTTATTTTAGATAACCCGAACGCCCCACCAAATCAAAACATCGACATATTCAAACAACCATTCCCTAATCATCCACCCACTCAAAACAACATCCAAACCATGATCAATGACTCTCATGACCATAATATTCACATAATCAACACTATTTTGCCTCTTGTCCCTGACCAACCTCCTCCATCACAAGATGAAGAACTTTCTTCTCCTATTAGTCCTCCATCTACCTCTCTTATACCAAAGGACACCTTGACCATGCCTACGCCATTAGCCTTACCTTCATCCGAAGACCTTACCTTGCCTACTCCTCAAGCACAAGCAGAAGGCACGATCATCCCTGCCTTTTTCTCTCTTGAGGAGCCTCACTCTCCTATTTCTTATCCACCAAGAGAAGACCCAGTCTCTCCACCCATTTTGACTGAAGAAGCCCCAGTCACGATTTCCTCTTGCCTTTTGCCTGAGATTGTTACATCTCACTCACCTCTGTCCACATCTAAGCCCAAACCCGCACATGCGCCCACCTTACCAAAAGAGATTGAACCTCTTGGTGTTCACCCCACATCTAACCTCACCTCTCACAATAATGGCCCTCAAACCATATTGAAGAAGGCCACTAGACCACACCGGAGAACTCCTCCCCCACCTTCTTCATTACCTTCAATCTTGGGCCTGCATCCATCCACTTTAGTAGGAGTTCTTCCTACTCCCATACTTCACAGAGGCAAGTCACCTCCATTACTCTCTCAACCCATTAGACATATATCTCTTCCAAACCATCGACCTATGCCTCTTACACATCCCAATCCAAAGTCATCAATCCCCACTGCGATAAAACATCCAGACCTGTTAGCAGGGTCTTATACCTTGCTCTTACGGCAATTGTTACAGTCCTCTCGTATCTATCTTCTGCCTCTTAAACCATATCAATCTCTCAGACCAAAACCACCCTAGTTCGATGACACTCACATTTGTGCATATCATCGCATGCCTGGGCATGACACTGAGCATTGTTGTGCCCTCAAGGTTGTCATTCGCCAATGTCTGGGAAATGACACCCTTCTTCTCGACCACATCATCAACAAACCTTCTTCACCACCCCACTCATCAACTCTCGAATCAAGGCCATCTTGGTTCGACAACTCTAAATTCTGTCATTATCATCACACTCTGGGACATGACATTGAGCATTGTTGTGCTCTCAAAGCTATCATTCGTCACCAACGAAGAAAGAATTCCCTTCTAATCAAGGACCCTCTTGACCACCTCTTTGACAAATTATCAACACCGACCCATGCCTCTCAAACCTCATCACCTAAATCGGGATCTCCACACCAGACTAGGGTCCCTTCACTGCCTTTAACCCCCTTATTCAACATCAACACAGTCCATTTAGCCACCAAGCCTCAACCAACCTTGACCAATTTATCCAACATTCTCCCTAAGCGACTGGGGGAATCCAACCTTATCATGACCCCAACCAAACAGTCAACCAAACATTCGACCAACTTTGACCAGACATTTGACCAAATTTTGACCAAGTCTCGACCAACCATCAATCAAACTTTTTATCATGACCCCGACCAACATCAACCAAACCTCGACCAAACAGTCAACCAAACATTCGACCAACTTTGACCAGACATTCGACCAACCTTCGACCAAGTCTCGACCAACCATCGATCAACCTTCTTATCATGACCCCGACCAGCATCAACCAAACCTCGACCAAACTTCAATTATCAAACATCGACCAACCAAACACCTATCATTTTTTCAAGCTGTCATCAATCACTTGACCAATTTGGAAAGAGGCAAATGGGGCACCTTTGCTCCCAATTGACTCAGACCTTACATCGTAACATAAGCATGGGTCAGGATTTTGTCAGAACCTGAGCCCTTTTATGTCTTGCATCTTCGACCAGTCTACTGTTAGTCAAATAATTATTCATTTGACGTTTAACTTGAGCTCGATCCCTTGAGCACTCCCTGTCACCATCATTCCTATTCCCTTCAACCCTCAATCCTAACCCTTTTGGCAAGCATGAACACTTTGTCTTAATAAAAGGGAAACCCTCTAAACCTCTATAGTCAAGTCCATGACCAAAAGTCCAGTCAATAAATCAATCAAATATATATAAAAATGGGATGCATATTCCAAGGTCATAAAACTATAAATGTAGACTGCTCCCTCGAAGGACAGCTGCATCATCATTGCTGTATTTACTAGACTACTCCCTTGAAGGATAGCTAAGTCAAAGTCATATCAAAAATATCAAAAGCAGAATATAGACCACTCCTTCGAAGGATGGCTATGCATAAATTTTGCTCCATACACAACATTATCCCTGAAGCTTCCCGCATCGATCAACTTCATGACATGACCACAAAGCAAGACAATATCCCACCGCAGGCTTCCTGCATTGATCAGTCTGCCTTCAAAAAAAAAAAAAAAATCAACCGACCAAACATTGACAAAACTTTAGAGTCATGGACTTGTCTATAGTCGTTATCGGGGTCACCTATAAATGGGGCAAAGTTGTTCCTGCCAAAAAGGGTTCCCCCTTCCTTCTCATATCAATCCTATCACCCCTACATACTCAAGGGATTTTGAGCTCACTTAACGTCAAGTGATTCGATTACCGCTCTAACACAACCACTGGTCAACGACACAATGCATGAACAGGTTTTTTGTTTCTAAACAACCCCTATCCATGCTCTCATTCTGGTCCTTGTCAATGAAAGAGCAATTCACCTTTCACTTTTAACACATCTTGGTCACGCCTCCAACCAAATCATTATCTATCCAACTCAAACCCAAACCAAACCAATCAAACATTTTTAGACTATTGACATGACCTGGTCCATTTCACATAGTTTCTATGGATACCAATACACATGGAAACTATCAACCTGACACAATTTATGTTAAGCATAAACCAATACTTGCTCAAGCATAAATAGACCTCAATTCATCTTTAGCATACATCCATCATGAATATGGAAAATTGCTAGGGATGAAAGACCACTCAACCAATGTTACAGAATACACTATTAGAAAAGGCTGTAACATCATTTTCTTCTCATCATTTAGACCTTGATCTTGACCAAAACCAGCCTATTGACCCCTTTGACCCTCTGTCCAAACTACATTGGTCTGAGGCCCTTCACACAAGGGCTATGTAGGCAGCACTCAGTCTTCTGAGGTTAGCTCGGCCATTCCTTTGTCCACCCATCTGCTCATTTATCTCTCTCAAAACATCAACTTTTCATCTTTCATCTCTCATTATGACCCATCAACCAGCCCCGCCAATGTCAAAGTCATTTCTGACTCCTCATGGGGCCCATTTGAGATCACTTATATCTCAACCTGACCAGCGACCATGGAGATCACGCATATCTCCTTAGACCCTGACCACTTTCGAGACAACTCTGTCTTGGTTTTGTTTGCACGCATGCTACCTCATGAATAGATAGCAAAAATTGTTTGCAGACCTTATTTTTGGACCCTCACAAGTATAGGATCGCAAGCCGGTTGATCCGCACTACTTGTGACTTTTTTTGTGTTTTTGGGAGCACTTCCTAAGCCTGGGATACCTGGAACATGACGACCATTTGGAGCTTTAGCTTAGATTGAATAACCCAATCAGCAGATGACTAAATGTTGGGGCCCAGTTATTTAAATTTTGGCACTCCTCGACCTTTTGACTATGACCATTTGACCTACCTGTCCCATGAAGTGGTATGCACGCAATCACAACTTTTGCAGCATTCACCCTCACCCTCTTTCTCATCCACCTTTTGTCAAATCGGCACCCGACATCAGGTTCCCTTCCCTCGACTCCCACTTTGAGGGGGAATACCTTATCCATACTTCAGGGCAATCCACATTATCCCACACTTGGGGCAACCACCTCCTATTTTTGTCTTACAGTTCATCTAGAACAACCAACAAGACAAAAAGGGGCAAATGTAGACACCTAAATCATGTCTACCCCTTGGTCCTTTCTCCCTCCTCTTCCCCCCTTGGTCCATTCCTAACCCATTCCTAAAACATGCAATTACTAATTTAAAATAATAAACTTATTTTAAATTAACCTCCCCCTCCTTGGACACATCACCCATGACACCTCGCCTAGGACACCTCACCTTGGACTAATTCTCATCCTATGACTCACCCAACACCTATTCCTACTTCTCTCTAACCGCCTAACAAACTCTCGTGCGTATTTATCCTTACCTTCGACCAATTCTCCAATAGTTTAAGCACCTGGTGGATGTAGAACAGGCTTGCTGGGCTTTTTACTCATTCTGCACCCATCGACGTCGGTTAACTGTCAGCCAATGCCGACAGTATTGCCAACATCGGTTCACTTAAACTGGCTTCTAACCCTCTTCCAAGGCTAATCGGTAATCACAATTTCCCCCGAATCACAATTTCTCACCTAAATCACAAAATCATGCATCTAATCACGAATCTAGAATCTAGTGTTTTCAACTATCTACCAATCTGCTAATCTCTCAGCCAAGCCTCTTCCTCTCTCCCTCAGGTGTAGCAATAGGTATTCGGCATCAAGGTTCTACAACATCAAGCACAACAGGGACTCAGCATCAGGGTTCTACATCAATAGCAGGTACGACATCAACAGCACTCTTTTGGCAGGCACAGGTATGTATACTGTCTGTGTTTTCATTGTCTTTGAAATTATAGCTTTCAGATAACATCTCCCCCCTTCAACACTTCTATTTCCCTAGACAAGACCAGACCCAAATCTCATCTCCCTATTCCCTCTGTCCTCTATCAGACCATATACTCTGCCCATTCAACCAGACTCTCAAGACCCAGATCTTAGACCATTCAACCAAGCCTAAAACAAGACTCTTTCAGACCATTTAACCAAGTCCAAACTCTGCCTCAGACCCATCCACAGACCATTCTACACAACTAGACCCTGTCCACAGAACAAAGCCCTGACCAGACCCCGTCCAAGCCTACTGCCCCGACCGACGCCAGTCACTTCCCCCACCGACGTCGGCAGAATAACCGATGTCGGCACTTTATCAACCGACGCCGGTAGGACCATCGATGCCAGTGACTGTGACCAGTCTGACAGCATCTCTCAGGTAAGCTTTTGCTTCCTTTTCATTTCCATCTTTTATCACTTTTAGTCTTTTAATATTTTGTTATTTATTAGACACTTCTTTTTATCAATTAGTGGGTTGACCTCCCTTAAGAAAGTTTTCATACTTCTGGGAACAGGATTTCGCTTGGCAACCCACCATCTCCTTATCTAACACCTCCTTTGTCCAAGTCTCTTTTCTTTGCAGGTGCCATTCCTCCATAGCCAAAGAGGAGTACTCATAGCGTCTGGATTATGGTGCGCAGTCTATATCCAGGTACACAAAAAGCCTTGACCATTCTTTCTTAAGTTTATTTATTCTTCTCTTGAATATAGAAAGCGAAATTTGAATAGAAACAGTAATCATATATATATATACCATTTCTATTCACCTAATAAATTGTTTTATCACCCATGAAATCAAGTTTATTTTTTGAAATGATGGTAGAGGGAATTCTAAACCCTGTAGAAATACCTTCATAGAACTCTGAAATAGAACACTCATTGGCCTCCTTTAATGAAACTTCCTCAACCCATATTTTATAGTAATAAATTATTGTAAGGATATAATTGTGGCCATCACTTGATGGAGGATTAATTATGCCAATAAAGTCATGACCCCATTTCATGAAGGACTAATCCACTTGAATTGCTCTCAATGACAGAGGTGCAAGTTTTGTTTGCCTACAAAGAAAGCACATTGAGGACACCTTCTTACCCAAGAATATAAATATTTGAATAGGATAGGCCAATATTATCCTACCCTCATGATCTTTTTAGCTATGTTCTTTGGAGAGAAATTGCCCCCTACTACTCCATTGTGAAAATTTTCAAGCAATACACCAAACTGATCACTGTTAATGCATCTCAACAATATAACATTTTTATCTCATATAAAAATCACACCATACAAAATATAATAAGTAATAGTTTTTAATCCAAAATACCTTCTTTTTTACCTTCTCAATCCATTAGGACACTCACTATTCTGGAATAATATGATGATGTCTTGTGTCCAACTTTGTAAGGGTATAAGATTAGCTGGTTGAGGGTAGTCTTGATTAGACAAAACTTAATATTTTGGTTGATGGAGATCTAAATCCAAGTGCTCACATAAACCATTATCCCTTACCAAATTGGCCACCTTGATGTCAATATCATACTCTATGACTTTTATAATCCATCCTACCCTCTTTTCATTAAGGTCTTTACTCAAGAAGAACTATTTAGTGCTAAGATGAGATACCATGAGGTGAAATTTGTTGTTGGAAACCATGTGCCTAAACTTATTTGGACCTATTAAAATAGAAATAACTTGTTTCTCCATAAATTTGTTTTTGAATTCATAGTCCTCCAAACCTTGACTAAATAATGTAATAGGTTATTCAACACCCTTATCATTCTTTTTCATAAGAATTAATGAGATAGTGTCAAGGTTAGTAAATGTATATAACATGAAGTATTTACAAAACTAGGATTTACAAGAGTGGGATCTTGGGAAATTTCTTTATTAATGGATTCAAAACTATTTTTACCTTCCTTAGTCTAAGTAAAAACCTGATTCTTCTTGAGTATGGTTATGGTAGGCTTCACCAAAGATGCAAAACTAGGCATGAATCTTCTCACAAAGTTTATCTTACCCAAGAATATTTATATTCATTTATTTTTAAAGAAAATTTATAGGCATATAATATCCTCTACCCTCTTAGGATCAATGGTTAATCCATCTTTGGAAATAATGTGTCCTAGAAGCTTACCTTTATAGATAGCAAAAAAACACTATTTGGGGTTAAGGGACACCTAATATTGTCTACATTTATCAAACACATGCCTAATATGTTTCATGTGGTCACTTTCATCCTTTTATAACATGTTTATATCATCAAGGTATACTATAAATATCTCATTGATTAGGCCATTAAAAGCCATGCCCATTGCTCTCTAGAAAGTGGCACTAACATTTAACAAACCAAAGGGAATTTTCCTATAAGCAAAGGTCCCCCATTTTTTAGTAAAGGGTAACTTGAACTGATAATCCTCATTCATAAAAATTTAACTATAACCAAAATACCCATCTAGGAGTGAGAAGCATTGGGAACCTGAACAACATGCAAGATCTACTCTAAAGGGGCTAAGGGATAATGATCTTTGAGTGACAGCCTATTTAGGTCCCTAAATTCCACACAAAGTCTTATTAACCCTCTCTTATTTATAACATACACAATATTAGATACCCAAGTTTATTTTTTGATAGGAAAATTATTTTAGACTCAATTAGTTTGGTGATTTCTATTCTCATGAATTGCTCAACTTTGGGATTAATAGGCCTTTGCTTTTTCCTAACTAGTTTAGCTTCAGGCTCTAATTAAATAGTATGATGGGATAGGTTAGGGTTAAATCCCTTTATATCCCTATAATCCCAAGAAAATATATCATTTAATTCTACACAACTTAATAAATTCTTGTTTTTCAGATGGAGAGCATACCTTGCCTAGTTTAAGGAGCTTTTCCTTGAAGATTAAGACCCTTTCATAGTTATCCTCCTTTATGGACACACCCACCTTATTTTTACTATTTTGGTCATCCTCACTAAATATTCTCTCTATAGTGACCAATAACTTGGTTATCTTTTTTGTTTTTAGATGCATAATCTGATCTTCATACTAATCATAGAGCTTTTTTTGATTTCTTGAGGAGAACTCTGCCTCCTCTTATAAGAATTATACAATATACTGGTTAATATAAAACACTTTCCAAAAGAATTAATTTTCAATAATTAAATGCCTCATAATGACCTTGATATGTGACTAATTTTCTCCTTTCTTTATATCAGTAGGTGTGTCAAATTGTGCCCTTATTACAGCCAACCTATTAACATGTTTATTTTGTTCTCTTGGGATTGGTTATATGTTGAATGCACTAAATTATTCAAGTGAATACCACACCATATGATTATAATAATTAAAAAAATGGTTCTTTGTGACACTCATATTCCTTACTTGATGTAAAATCAACTCATCATCCCCATACACTTGAAAATTATTGTTTCCCTTATTCTTTACCCATTGAAGACCATGAACAAGGCCTTCATACTCTACCAAATTATAGGTAAAACTAAAATGTAATATATATGATGAGTAATACTAATTTTTATATGGAAAAATAAAAATAACACCATATATTTCACCAATCTTTCTCCTTAAACCATCAAATAATATCTTCCACATTCCATCACTCTTATCTTCCTCCTTGGTAAGTGAGGGTATAGGTATTCCTTCCTCATGTAAGCAATACACCCCCAAATCAATATATTCTATGAAAGCATAGGGATCATAATCATAAGTTTTATCACCATATTCATCTAATAATAGATCATAAAAACCTTAAAGAGGGGAAGATGTTCCATCATATATGGCATGTTCTTCTTGCTCATTGATAGTGTAATTTAGATTGGAACTAGTTTCCACATATGGTTTAATGTGTAAATTGTCAAATAGTTGTGTTCTTATTGTAAATTTATATCCATACCTCATTATAAAATCTAATAAATACCAATCAGTAGCAATACACCCTCTTATCTTAGTAGTAAAGAATCTTGATAGGTAAATAGCAAAGTGTGTAGGTAGATCTACCACCACTATGTCTTATAGAATTGGAAAACTTGGGAAGTCATGAAATAAAAATTTCAAGCCTTTTATGAGCCATATTGGCTTGGATAGTGTTATATCAAGTTTTATCACTCCTTTAATATATGGCTCATACTTCAAGCCCAATTTTTATGCAACTAGTTTAGGCATAACTAAAGTGTTCACCCTACTATCCACAATGCAACTAAGGACTAACTTATCTCCCATAATGAGGGTAAGATAGAAATGTAGGAGGTTTTTAGACTTGGTATAAGTTCAAAAATATGAGTATGTGTGTTTGTGAGGGATACACAAATATTCTTTGTTCATTGGGGAAAAATATGGAGTTGAGACAACTGCTCTTGGAGTAACTTCTTTTGACTAGGCATATGGAATACCTCCCAAAAGTATATGCTTATTTTTATGTTCTTTATGAAGTCAATAATATTAAAATGGGAGACACTATCCTTTTATTACATAATTATATTTAATGTATATACTTGATCTTGAGGTAATGAAGGTTTGACCATCTTTCCCAAGTTCTAATTTTGAAGAGGTGCAAGACTTGTAGAGGCTTCAATACCTTGTTGCCTTAAATGGGGGTTATTTTTAGATCTATCCACATCTTTAGAATCTCCCAAATCTCTCATATTTGACCTTGTGTTGGCTAAAATTGAGGTGCTTTGATTTAAGACAAATCTATCCTCCATTTTTTTAGTTTATAAAGATCACTCCTAAATTACTACACTCTCAACTTGGTTTTGCTTGCATGGAGCTATCATCTTCTAATTTCAAATAAGTAGTCCCTCTTTGATCCACCAAGTCTTCAAATTCCCCCTCATTATCATTCATTTAATTACCTTGAGTCTACCCCCAATAATTTTTCCATTATTCTCCTTAAACTAGGTTACTATGGATTGGAACCATGGCTCTTGAGGTGGGAGAAAAATTTGTATTAGAGGCATTAGGTGACCTATTAAAATTAGGTTGACATTATCCCATACCTTGACCATTATACTAAGGTGGAAATATATTTTATTATGGAGAGTAATATTAGGAGTTTTCGTAAGTTCTAATATGTTGATTTGATTTCCTATTTGAAGCTTCTAAGGACTTACTTTTTGCTTACCAATCAATTGCATCTTTTGATTTATTTAGAACATATTTAGACTTGTTATTTAGATTTATAACTATAGCAAGGCTTGTAGGATTAGTAGGCATGTTAGTAAATATAGGCATTGATACCTTTACAAGGAGTTTATCATCTTATATCAAACCATTCTCAGCTCTAATAGCCACATCATATGCATCAAGAAAGGTATACACTCTCATGGATTACAACATGATAGCTATATTAATCCTAATAGCTCTGAGGTAAGTCAAGGAAACAAAACTTTCAGGGGGTTTTATGGGAGGTGGAAGCCTTTTTCATGTCCTTTGGAACCCTTCATTAAAATAATGCATGGATTCCTTAGGCCCTCTTTGGATGGCATTTAGTTGATGGATCAGTGATGTATGATCACTCTTATCCTCAAATATTTTAGTCAATAACTCCCCAAATTCATCCCACATAATAATGCATCCTCTTGACAAGGTTCTATACCAATCAAGGGATTTTCCCCTAAGGTGCATGGAAAGCAATCTAATTTTTATGTCAATTTATATGATATTATGTAAATTACAGAAGTTGGATTTGTCTCTAATGTTTTCACTTGGGGTGATAGGACCTTCCCCATTGAAATTAGGGATACTCTTGGTGGCATTGGGAGGGATATCATTATAGGCAACAAGGTTTATGAAAATCTTAGTATTTAAATTTGGGAAAGCATGTTGCCTATCCATGTTGCCTTCAATATATTCTTCACTTTCTTGTTCTTCTTGACTTTAAAAACCTTCTTGTTGTTTAGATTCCTTCTCAAGATTCTCCAGTATCTACAAAGACTCAAGGTATTAAATTTCAAGAGTAAGATTAGGATGAGAGATTAGATTTGTAAAATGATTACCTCTACTAATAGTTAATCTAGTAGTGACCATGAAGCATATAAATGAGAAATTGGTTTTCAAATAGATGTTTTAACTTTAGTGGAGTTACCAAATGTTGAGTAGGAAACACTTGTGTAGCTTTGGTCTTGTCAAAACCAACATTCACCTTGACAAGAAGTGTTTGGGAAAAATGTCTCATAGGGCATGAAAAAATTGTTGTCACTCAATTTTGCACCCTTGGAGAGGTAGTTCAAGCCTAATCCTATTGAGTGAAATAATGGGATTACCCCTAGACCTATGGGTTGTCTATAGTGGGGTTAAACCTCTAGTAAATAGGGATAACTCCCTAAATGGCCTTGATTGTCTTTTTAGTAACTAGTTGGTGTATAAAAAGGGATAAGAAACTATATAATTGTAATAAAATTGGAATAAAGGGATGATACACTAGAAATTTTTATCCAATATTATCCTACACTTACACTTAAAAAAAATAAAACTACAATCGAGTCTATGCTTCAAGAGGAAGCTTCTAACATAAGTATTTCAATCTCAAGACTATGTAAGTATAGAAGATAAGGTGAGAGATTCAAAGGAATGATAAGACACTAATAAAACTCTAAAAAACTTAGATACAATACCATAATTCAATGTAATCCAAGTGACCTATAAGAAGACAATGTATCCATACCTAAGTCTACACAAGTAGGACAAGATGTAAGGACAAGAAATTTTCTCACTAGCATCTATCAAAAACTCATTCAACACATTGAAATATGAACTTGAAAAGCTTGAAATAGTTTAAATTCATTTCTTAAGGAAAAATATGAGTAACAAAAATAGGAGGGCTTTTCCTACCTTTCTTATGGATAGGTTATAATGCCAAAACTAGAAATACTTAGAACACAAATGAGAGAGAAAGAGAAATCTCACACCAAAAATGGAATCTTGGGGGGTTAAAAGAATAGATAAAATATTTATTAGATTTAAAAGAGTTAGGAGGAAGCATATGAAGTCTTGAACAAGTATTACTTGATCTCTAAGTCTTTTGCAAACTACCTTCAAGTCAAAAAGAGCCAATCCTTGAGGAGTTCATAAGACTTCTTGAAAACTGATATGATCTTTTGTAGGAAACTTCTTTATCTATCTTGAAAGTGAATGAATATCCATGTACAAGGGTAGAGTGACAACTCTAACTAGAAGTCTATTCACAATCAGATATATTTCTCTTGATCAAAATGAATAAGGAAAGTTACCATAGACTTGTACCTTTTACCTCATTTAAATGTCAACCTAAGGACGTATACTTGATAGCATGACTTCACTATATGTGCACACTCAATCTCTAATTTGACCTTCTTGTAATTGTAATCTAAGATGTGAAATCATGTAGTAAATGAAATGCTAGAATTTAAACATGAACAGAATATTATGAAATAAATATTTACACATTGGAAGCTTCCTTAAACAAATCTAAGTAAGAATATAAATCACATAATTTAGAAATAAAACACACAATGCATAAAGAAATAAAATAACATGCTTAGCTATTTAAATGGGTTGGATTATTGCTACAAACTTCTAAAAGGGACCCTTCCTCATTTTGAATTTAACTCTAATCCTTCCTCTCACAACACTAAATTTAACTCAAAAATGCTTGTTCATATTAATCAAAAATACAACAATGAATTGCGACAAGAAATTACAATAACAATTGATTGACAAAATGTACTTTTGATAATCTCTAATTAACATATACTATATCTCAACTCTATTATTACACACACTCACACACACACACACACACAAAACACAAATGAGATTGTTTTATACATATATATATATATATATATATATATATATATATATATATATATATATATATATATATATATATATATATATATATATATATATATATATATATATATATATATATATATATATATATATATATATATATTCTAATCTAAGAAACATTCGATTTAGGAAAACCAAAATTGGCTCTTCTTGTTAAAGTCATCTTTCATGTGAATTTTGCAACATTGTTATAGGACAAATAAAGTTGTTTCATTATTCAATCACTTCTTTATTGGGATCCATAGAGGTTATAGTTATTTATATGAGTCGATTGAAATAAGAATCAAAATTTGTTCATTCATGAATTTGGTCATGTAGTGGCTACAAGATAGTCCATGTAATGAGATTCCATTGTTACAGGATGTTTCATGTTATATACCTATTTCTCCAAAACATCCTTAAAACACATTATATAAAAAGCATCTTAAAGAAATAGATAGCTATCATATTTTTAATTCTAATACATAATTATAACTTTTAAAAGAGTATAGAAACATAATTCTATTTTTAAGATTATGGATATTTATAGAAGGAAAATTTATGGGAAAGAATGGAAAATAAGAAGGATGAGAGTGATAGATGAGGACAAGAATAGGATATTTTTGGGGCTCATCACCCCCCCAACTTAAGATCTTGGTCGACCATGAGTAACAAACTTGTTCATTCTCATTTCATAAATAACTCTCAAATCCATGGTATTTATAGCACCATTGGAAAGGTGAGCATAAAATCCATGCCTCTAGTCAAACAATTGTTATATTTTGACCTCCCTAGTTTCATCTAATGGGGCTTTATCCTACCAATCTATAATATGATACCAAAACAAAGGGGGCTCAAATTTGATGTTTAGAAATTGAGATCCCATTTCACCTACAAGAAGAATATATCTTGTGATCCTATTAAATATTTCTTTCAATTTAAAAGGGGAATGTGTCTCTCTCTTTTTTAGTGTGAGAGTGAGCTCATTCCATTATTCAATTTAATATTCTTTGACTATAGGATCAATGTAAGTTCTCAATCCTAAATAAAAATCTTGGGCTTCATCACAATTCTTCATAAACCAAGCTCTAACTTCTTTTTTCAATATGATATTATCCCATTCAATTAATACAATATCAGGTGCCATTGATTCTTTCTTGATAAGGAGCTAGCTTTCATTTTCATTTTTCTTATATTCAATGACTTCTCTTCTTCTTCATTGCTCATTCAATAGATATGATGAAAATTCCTTTAGTTATACATCTTCAACATATAGATTAGGGTTCCACTCTCTATTTTAATGAATAACATCATTGCAAAGGTAGAAGTCGTACAATTGTGCTTGTTCTTCCTATGAAATTTCTTTATAGATAGAAATTAAGGAGAGGGAATAAATTACTTCATGAGGTATGTCACAATAAATTCTCATAAATTTTAACTTATGCCATTGCTCATCAAGGTAGACTAAATATACTCTTGCAAGAGGTTTGTAGTCAATGAGATCTTGGGTAAGACTAGCCATATCTTAAATTTTCTACTTCAGTTTGGATATTATTTCTTCTTTAAACTTATTCTCTTTCAATTTCTTAGTTTCTTTTCTTAATTCTTTTAGAATTTTAGATTGACTATCCATCCAATTCATCAATTTAAAAGATATTACAAATTAGGAATGATACCTAACTTCTTGGGTAGTTATAGGTTCTTCTTATTAATTTAACTCTATATAAGGATATGAAATAATGACTACAAGATGGTCTTCAATAGAGCATTATAGCTAAAAAGATACTACAGCAAGTGCATCCTTTCCACCTCCAAACTGATTCTATATCTTGTTTCTTAGTTTCTCAATTTCTTATAGGGCTTGCTCCAGAGTGGAAAATTCCACTTGTATGGCAATTTGATCTATTTTTTTTGCTTCCTCTGGAATTGGTTCTTCATGAAACTCTCTAAGACTATGCTCTACTTGTTCTACCCCTTGATTATATTCTAGAGAATGTTCTTCCTTATTTGTTTTAGTCTATAGAGATTCATCACTACTAGCAGTCTATTTCTCTATAGATTATTCATTAATTTCAATAATAAAAGAAGGTTTAGTTCTAATTTTTATTCTCAATCTATGGGATCTATGAGGAGTAGAGGTTACCTTGGCCTTTTTGGCAGAAGGTGACAGTTCCTCCTCTAAATCCTCTAAATTAGGCTAGAAAATGAGTTTCTTCCTTTTTCCTTTAGATTCCTTGGCTATGGAACTCCTTTCTTCAATCCTTACTATAGGTTATTGTGTTGTTATAGGAATATCTTATTTTATAGGTTCTTGTGTGGCTATAGGAAGATCTCCTTCTATAGATTTTTATGGAATTGCATGAAGGTCTTTTACTGTAGGTTCTTGTGGAGAGCTATAAGGGATTCTTATATCCTCTATTCTTCTACCTCCATTTCCTCTTTTATTTCACTTCCCTCTCTATCAATTTCCATGTTTATTGGTACTTAGATAAATTATTCCCAACTTATGTTGGGTCTAATCCTTTGTAAATAGTCTTCAATAATAAACTAGATTAAATAATGATGGGAAAGAGCTTTGGAGTTACCATTTTAAAATACCTCCACCATTTTTGTGATCATGTGGAGAAATAAGTTGGGGATGTTTATCTCTATACTATGTTATAAATGATTTATGAATTTAAAATGGATGCCATGCAACATGGAATACCTCCTTTTACAAGTGAAATATCTACAAATGAACTCAGCAGATTTGGCCCATCATCTTGGTAAAGATAACTATGTAGTGCCCTACTTTGAAGTTTCTAGGCTTTTATTTCCTTTGATTAATTTTTGCCTCTCTGTTTCTGCATCAATTTTTTTATGTCTATGCCTCCCCTATTCATAGAAATACTATTACTTTTCTAATGACAATCTTTGTCAACTTTATATCCATTTATCTTACTATTTCTAGGTTGTTATGTAATGAGCTAGTGAATTCATCTGTAATTCCATTATAGAGGGCCTATATCTTCTCAAAATACTATGCCCATCCTAAATTTTGGAATAGGTCTAGGATGTCTGGGCTATTGGTTAAAGGAGTGATATCAAGAGATTCATGTTTAAGCAATTCCCCTCCCATATTATGAGATGGAATTTGAGTTGCAGGTTGTGTTCTTATAGCAAGAATTTTGTGTTTTTGATGAAATGTTTGAGATTTTTACTTTGGGAGAAAAATAATATATTTGAATTATGGAAAATCTCCCACAAACTTAAATTATCACTTGTCCTCTAAGGATGAAGCTGACATGCACAAAATGGCTCATGGAAATAAAAAAGGGTGGAGATAGTAGTGCATCAAAGGTCACATCAATTAGTGAAGGAGAAGATATGATGAGTTGGCATGATAATAAAAATATATGGTGGCATGTTAATATAATTAAGACCCATCATATTTAGTAATAATTAAAATGTATGACATGAAATAAATATAAAATAATTACCTTATTAATTTTAGGTATACATTTTATTAATGCATAAATGATTAATCAAAGTGGTAGTCTTGGCATGTGTTATCATTTGATTGGGAATAAAAAGTTTTATGTAGGATGGAATGATAAGAATACATCCTTTAGCAATAAATTCTCATATAAAAACAAGTTTTATCTTATATCAATAAGTTTTATCATATAGTATCAAGTTTTATCCTACAACAAGTTTTATCCTATAGCATAAAATTATTCATCCTGTAGCAAAGAGGAAAATGTATTTTTTCTCCAATAGAATCAATCTGTGAGAAAAAAAATGAAAACAAAAAGTTTTATTATAGTAGTGTCTTTTCTCTTTTATTTTTTTCTTTTTTTTAATGAATTTTGATCAGCCAATGACTTGGTTTTCTAAGGCAACATCTGAAGGTTTTCATTACTGAATTTTTTGATTTATTTTATTTTCTTATCCAAACTCAACTAAAAGCATAGGAATCTAGGAGGTAGGATTTTATTTACCTTGAACCAAGACATTATGAATGGATTTTTCTTGGTTACAAGAAGCTTTTATTCTTCTTGAAAAATATTAGAAAGGGATGATAGAAATACCCTTTGGCTATAGGAACAGGTTGATTTGCTTCATGAAGAAGAGATAGATGTTGTTCTTCAAAAATTTCACAAGGGTTTCCTTAGAAAATGGTTTCTTATACAAATTGATCTTATGGATATTAACAAGTAATGAAAATTGAAGATTTATTGGTCATGAGCTTTACAGCTCGATTGTCAAAAACTTGTTTGATTTCATAAGGCCCAAGCCATCTAGATTATATATTTCCTTTATGATCCTTATATTTAGAGTCAAAAATGAGTGCCTAGTCACTAGGTTAGACATTTTTAGTCTTGATGTTCATGTCATTCAAACCCACATGTTGTCTTTTTACTATTTTAGTGTGATGAAGAGCTTCCTTTCTTAGTTCATCAAATGCATTTAGCTACATGATCCTATCTCATTGATTTTGGGAAAGATCTAAGCCCAAATCAAGTGTTGTCCTTAATGTTTTATTTTCAAAATAAATGGGTAGAAAAATATTTTTACCATAAATTAGTTCATGTTGAGTGAAACCAGTTGTGGTTTTCTAAGTGATTCTATAAGCCCAAGATGCTTATAGAATATGAGTTAACCAACATTTTCTATGCAAGCTGACAATCTTAGTGAGAATATTTTCCAATTCTTTATTTATCACTTTCACTTGACCATTTGACTAAGGATGGTAAGGGGTAGACTTTTGTGTCTGATTTCATATTCTTTGACCAAGGTAGTTTTGAGGTCTAATGTGAACTGTGGACCTTGGTATGTGACTATTTATCTTGGTACTCTAAAGTGGGTGAAAAATTCTTCATACAAGAACTTAAATAATTTTTCATCTCAGGCATGGGTTAAGGCTTTGACCTCTACCCATTTTATGATAGAATTAGTGCACACCAATATGTATTCCTTATTTTTGGATTTAGGATCAATGCGACCTACAAAATCTAATCTCCATTTGTCAAAGGGTTCCCAAACCAATTGTGGATGTAATGGAATTTCATCAAAGTGAGTGGATTTTCTAATACATTGGAATTGATCATATCTAAAGGTATACAACATGGAATCCTTATGAAAGTAAGGCCAATAGTATCTAGAAGTGAGTACTTTCATGGTAGTCTATTTGGTAGCAAAATGATCCCCATAGGGTTCATTATGGTAGGCTCTGAGAATGTCATAAGCTTCATCTTCTTGAATATATCTTCTCATAACTAAATTTGGTCTAGTGATAAAGAGATATCCTACAATTTAGGAATAATGTTTTCTCTTTTAGATCAGATATTTTTCCTTTGTTGAAAAATGTTGTGCTAGTGATCTTGCAACAAGATAGAAATATATGTGAACTAATGAGATTGAATTATTACAATAAATAAATGTTCATCAAGAAAATAATCATCAACAATAGGACTGTGTTCATCATTTTGTAATTGAGATAGAAAATCTACTACTACATTATCCTTACCTAGTCTATCCATAATGGTAATATCAAACTCCTATATAAAAAATAACCATCGAATTATCCTACCTATGATCGTAGGTTTATTCATTAAACACCTGATTACTACATGATTAGTGTGGATGAATACTTGGTAACCTATAATTTAGTGTCAAATTTTTTTGATGGCATAGATGATGGCAAGAAATTCCTTCTTTATTATAGTCTAGTTAAGTTCATCTCATTGAAAATTCTTGCTGATAAAATAGATTGCATAACTTAGAGATTCATCTTTTTGGCCAAGGATAACTCCTAAAGAGGTGTCAGATGCATTTGTGTGGATGTAAAAAGGTTTCTTCCAATCAAGCCCTCTTAGAATAGGATTTTTTATGAGAAGGTATTTGAGTTACTAAAAGGCAATCTGATAATCATTAATCCATATAAATTCAACATCCTTAGTAAGTAATCCAAATAATGGAGTGGCAATTTTACTAAAATCTTTGATGAATCATCTATAATAACCACCATGTCTTAAAAAAATTATAACATCTTTATATTTATTTAGTGTTGGTAGATCCTTAATGATACTTATCTTTGTTGGGTCAACTTGAATTCCAATAGGGGATATGTGATGCCCCAACATAATCCCTTTAGTCATAAGCATGTAACACTTTTCATTACTTAAAGATAATTGGTGGTCATAGAAACATTGAATAAATTTTTCTAGTTGGTCATTATTTATATGAATTCTTCCCATAAATAGTAAAATAATCCATGTAGATTTCAACATAGTCATGGGAGAGATCAAAAAATATGCTTAAAATAGCCCTTCGAAAAGTAGTTGGGACATTGCAAAGGCCAAATGATAAGATGGCATAGACATAGGTTCCCCAAGAGTAAGTAAAAGTGGTTTTATCTTGTTCTTGTGGAGTAATTCATATTTGATTATAACCACTATAGTCATCTAGGAAGGAAAAGTACTTTTTCCTTACTTATATATCCAATACTTGATTAATAAATGGAAGGGGAAAGTGATCCTTCTTGGTAGCAGTACTCAATTTTTGGTAGTCAATATAAATACACCATTTCCCCCCTTTTTTAGGGATAATAACTAGGGGAGAGACCCACTAGCTATCCAAAATAGGATAAACAAACCCGGCATCCAAGAGTTTTTATAACTTAGTTTTGAAAATATCTTTAACTGAAAGATTCATTCATCATTAGGATTAGAGAATAGGTTTTGATTCTTATTTAATGTAAATATGATGCATGCATAAATCTATGTGTATTCCTCTCATGTCATGGTAATCTCAAGAAAATATTTTTGTGTGCTTTCTCAGCATTATAAGTAACTTTCTTGTTGGGGAGTTAAGGAGGTGTTGATGTTGAGAGGTTTGTTTGGTAGAAAGTTTACTTCTTTTGTTAAAGAAAGAATTGTTTATACATTGGTTATTAAAGGAGCATATATGTATTGATGGGGAAGCAATTTATAGAATTTCCAAATGTATCTTATGGTTTCAACAAGGTCATTCTCAGGAAAGGTATTCTAAAGAGGGCATGGTGTACATTCTAAAAATTTGGTGTTTATAAGATCCTATTGATAGGTATTTTGTAGGATACCAGTAAGGATAGTGTCTTCTTCTTGTGCCTACAAATCTAGACTCCTATCAATTGGGTAGAGATTCTACAAGGAGATATTTTCCTCAAAGTAATCAATCCAAAGGGTTGAGCCATCATTTTGGGAAGGTTAAGTTGGTGGATATAAAACTAATTTATTGGTTTTAGCTCCATTATAAATTAGAATTTTTCATAACCTTAAGTGAATAAAATAATTAGTAGTGTCCAACCATGGGTAGCCAAGGATGAGAGGATAAACCCCCAAGTTTCTTTTTGGATACAATATAATAAACTCTACTAGATATTACCAAGAGTCCACAGCGATAACAAGTCCTCAACAATCCCCTCAAGCTTAATAGTTGATCTATTAGCCATCTGGAGGATGGTGGGTATTGGATAAAGAGTGGTAAGTTCATCTGTTGCATGGTCTCCATGGTCATCACATTTATGGTTGTACCCAATTTAATTAAAATATTGGAGATGGGTTGGCCATGGATGCTAACATTAACTACAAGACTTCTTAGATTAGAATATTTTGGGGGAACTATATTTCCCAACATAATATCCATTTTGGCCAATGACTTGAACTATTTTAGGATCCTTCTTCTTTATTTTTAATTTTTTAAACATATCTCTTTAACAGGATTGTTGTAGTAGGAACATCATTTATTTCTTGAAAGAGTGGGATTTTTATGCACACATTCTTGAGTTGTCCTATGATATCAAAGTTGGGCTTTGGTTTAGGACATGATATGTTCAATCTCTCTAGAAAATGAGGATTATTGTATTCTTTTTTATTTTTAGATGGACTCAACTAAAAATTGGCCATAGGTGGTTGTGGATTAGTATGAAGTGGGGTTAATTCAAAGTAGTCTATAATTATGGGTGAGGTGGGTTATGGAAGAACACAACCTAAAAAAAGTTAAACTTGATTAATATCCAAGATGTATGTTGGAAATTACATTATTTTAGTGGATTATGTTGGTTAAAATAACTTATTGGTAGGATTTGGGATGGGTTAGGTGGGTAATTTAGTGGTTTGAATAGCTTTCTGAGTGTTTGGCATTATAGCCTATTGTAGTTGTGGTTGTTGTATTTGCTAGGCAAAGCCTTGATTACCTCTTCATTGTTTTTTCCATAGATTAGAGGGAAAAAAACATTTTTGGTTTTGTAATTTCCCAAGTTGAGGTTTTTATCCATTCTATTACATCTATAATTTATTTTTTGGTAGCTACCAATTTGTTTGGGACCAATTTTGATTGGATATATTCATCCATGAACCATATTGAGGATTATTTGAGAATTAAGAATTTGTAAACATGGAGTTTGATGGCATACCTAGTCTTTTTGCCCATGGTTTCCATTAAGCCATGAAAAACAATTGATTCTCATCTTCTCTTATGGCATGTAGCTCCACTATCTCAAGATTTTCCTCAGTTATGCTGGCTACCTGAGATTTCATAGAATGACATGTGAAATATGCCTTCTTATTTCTACATTTAAGGAAATATGTAGCTAAGGCTTTCTTAGTTTCTTCTTGTTTACTCTATGTATGCAATGTATAAAGTTGAGTAGCTAAGTGGTTGATAATGTCTTACTTCATGTCCTAAAGTAGGTTGCTAACTTCACCTTTAGACATTCCTATTGTAAATGCTACAAGAAGGGTTCTTCTCCTACTTTTATTCATGGTTGATCTGGAGTAGTTTGTATATAGAATTATTAGTTCATCAAATGGCAAAGTAGAAACATCACCACCAGACATTTGATCTAGTGACTCTAGAAAATCATCTCTAATTCCTTTTAAGAATATTATCTTGATTGATTCCTTATCCATATATTCTTCTAATGACTCATCATCATCTTGTGTCATTCAAAATATGTCATCTCTCTTGTACTTCATGCCCCTCTAATAGTCTTAGTATTTCATCAAAAACTTCTTCATTTCTTCCCAAGTAGAAATGGCATCCTTTCCAAGTCTTGTGAACCATCTAAGTGTTGCATCTTTGAGTGTTTCTATAAAAAATTTGAGTTTATAAATATCTTAATTATAATCATAGTTGCAGCATAAGATATCAAACTCAAAAAGAAATGTGTTTGGATCCTCATATGCTTTTTCCATGAAATTATGGAGGATAGAGTGAAGGATATTCTTCATGGGTATATTTTTGTCAAGAGTAAGGATAGTAAATTTGAAAGTATCACACTCATTGGTAGTGTTTTCATTTTGGTGATCCCATATGAATACTCTTTGTGTTGGTAGATCGGAGGTTGTTTCAACCCACCACCCAAAATTCCTATCAATTATTTTATTTCCTAGGGTATAGAAGATGGAGACTTTATCTTTTTTCTTAGGAGTGTATGGATTAGTATACAATGGAGATGGTGTGGAGGTTTTATAAGATTCAACTATTGTCTCAATAAATATTCTTTCTAATTAAAAGATTTTATTGGCCTGGTGTTTCTTCTAAGAGTAAGAATAGCCTTGAATGCCTCCTTAGCAAGAAATTTGGATGACAAAAGGAAGTGAAATTAAAATTTATGAGTATGAGTTGATAAGGTGGATATTCTCAAAGGTGGTGCATGTGGGTCTCTACCAAGGTTATGAACTTCTTCAAGGTCTCCAATTTGTGTAACTAATCTAGCCAAAAATTCTTCCTTCTCTACCTCTTATATTGACAACTATGAGTGATCTTTAAGAATTCCTTCATGTTCCTCAATTTCTACAAGATGAATTTCTAATCTAGTAGCAATGATTAATTATTTAGGAAAAAATCTTCCTATATAGTCCCCTTCACTTTGCATACATTAACCACTTTTTTTTTAACTTTTTTCCCACCCTACCTACACAGGGTTAGTAATATAGGGATTTTGAAAATTTCCACTATCCTACTTGAAAAAAGGGAAATTTAAAATATGAAATAAATAAATATATAACCTAAATAAAATAAATATTTTTAAATAAAAACAATAAACATCCAAATACAATTGCTATCAAGATTGAAGATTATAAGTGTGTGACACCCTTTCCCAGCAATGGAATCAAAAATGACTAGCAATCGATTCACAATCAGATATATTTTTCTTGATCAAAATGAATAAAGAGAGTTACTATAGACTTTTACCTTATACCTTATTTAAATGTCAACCCAAGGATGTAGACTTGATAAGATGACTTCACTATATGTGCACACTCAATCTCTAATTTGACCTTTTACTAATTGTAATCTAAGATGTGAAGTCACACAGTAAATCAAATGCTAGAATTTAAACATGAAGAGAATACTATGAAATAAATGTTTAGACATTGGAATCTTCCTTAAAAAAATCTAAGCAAGAATGTAAATCACACAATTCAAAAATAAAACACATAATGCATAAAAAAATCAAATAACATGCTTAGCTATTTAAATGGGTTGGATTGTTGCTATATACTTATAAAGGGGGTCCTTCCTCCTTCTAAATTTAGCTTAAATCCTTCCTCTAACAACACTAAATTAAACTTAAAAATGCTTATTCATATTAATAAAAATATGCAGCAATGCATTACCACAAAAAAGTACAATAATAGTTGCTTGATAAAATGTACTGATAATCTCTAATCAACATCTACTATATCTCAACTCTACTATTACACATATATATACCATAGAGGATATTGTTTTATAAAAAATAATATATATTATAATCTAAGAAACATTTGACTTAGGATAATCAAAATTGGCTCCTTTTGTTGAAGTCATCCTTCATGTGAATTTTACAACATTATTATAAGACAAACAAATATATTTCATTATTAAATCACTTCCTTATTTGGATCCATAAAGGTTATATTTTTTTCTATGAGTCAGTTGAAAAAGGAATCAAAATCTATTCATTCGTGGCTTTGGTCATGCAGTGGTTGTAGGATAGTCCATGTAATGAGATTCCATTGTTGTAGGATGTTCCATGCTATATAACTATTTCTCTAAAACATCCTCAAAACACATTATATAAAAATCATCCTAAAGCAATATATATGTATCATATATTTAATTCTAATGCATAATTCTAACTATTAAAAGATCATAGAAAAATAATGCTATTTACAAGATTATGTCTACTTGCAGAAGGAAATTGTATGGGAAAGCATAGAAAATAAGAAGGATGAGTGTGATAGATGAGGAAAATAATAGGACATTTATGGGGTTCATCAACCTCACCAAGGTGCATGTATCATTGTCTACCCTTGAAATAGTCTTTCTTGGAAGAGGGAGTTAGTTAAGCTCATGAGGTGTAGTCTATCTTCTTAAGTAGTAGAGAGATCATCTAAATATTGATATGATATTGTAACTAACCAATTTGAGACTAATATATTATATCAACACCTATTCAGGTATTTTATGGCTCTAATTAACACCTTGAAACACTTTCCATACTTCTCAAGGAGTCACTTTAATATTGGTTGTCTAGTATTAGTTGGCAATTAGGCCTAGTTACACATGTTAGTCTATCTAAATGGCCATGAAAATTGAATAGATCCCTATAAAAAGGCCTAAAATAATTATATCATTCCAAACAAGTACTTAATTAAATTAACAATGATTTCAAGGCATCATAAACTTGTTTTTCTTGTCAAACTAGGTAGTTAAGTCTATTATTCCTAGTACACCTCAAATTGTATTTTTTATGTAGACTTATAGGAATAGTTTCATGAGTATAAGAAAGTATTTTATTACTTGAGAAGTTATAAAACATCCCATGGTACCTCTTACAATTATATTCAAGCATTCATCTATATCTATACCCCTCAATCTCATCCAAACTATCAAAAGGGAGAGCATTTAGTGTGTTCGTACATGTGACATCAACATCTAATTTCATAGTGAGGATCATCAGAGAAATTTTGGAAAGTTTAAAGTTTTTTTAGGTATAAAAAATACATTTTTATCCATTATAAATAAAATCTCCCATATGGCATTCACCCAAAGGTTTTAGTAGGGTTTAAGACCTATTTTATGTCTTAACGATCATTCTTAAAGCACCAACCACCAATTGGCCTCATTCCACTTATAGAACCTTCTTGATTGACCTCCCTAATTATTATAGATAGCTCAAATTCCCATTAAAATTTTTATATATGGTGTGAACATGTGAAATTTCTCCTTAGGTGGTAGAATTAGCTTTCTTAAACTCAAGACAGGTCTAATTTAGGTCTTAGGCATCAAAACTCAATACCATTGCTAGGAGAGATTTATAAACCTCCAAAACAATATTTATCATTATTATAAATTCTTTGTTAATTATTATTACTCATTTATATGCATTTATTTTACTGGTCAAGGGACTTAGGGTTTAAGGCCTATCACCTCCTTGCTAACCCTCAAGGGAACTTAGATTTTAAAATGAGGTTGTGTGTAACTTAAAAGTGTATTGATACCCTATCTATGCTTATGTATCATCTCAATGGAACTCCATCAGGTTTTTATATGCTTATTGTGTGTTTTGGGTTCAAACAAACCCCTTGGTATTAAGAATGCCCCTTATTAATGGAGTGAGCAAGGTATGAGACAAAATAGTAAGTATACCTATTGCATGTATGGATTTGAGATGAAAATGAATATATTGGTCCACTCATAATGATTATTTGTATATCCATTCAAAAAGTGTCACCATGCCTATCAAGGCCTCAAAACACAATATCTTTCATGACTAGTTGATCTAGGCTAGTGGTCTACAACTAGGTAATTATACCTTATGATGGGGTCCTTAAATCTATTTGAAAATATCATACTAGAAACTTGATAACTATAGGTTCTCATAATTTATTTTAGATATTCTTACCCTTTATATATTCAAAGCTCATAACTTCTACATGGGCTACAATGTATGAGACTCTTCTTGAAACCTCCAAACTGAGTTTATAACTTTAAGTGTTTTGCTTAGTCAAATAGTGGAACTTACTCCATATCATCAACACCCATTTCTCAATTAATAGTCTAATATTCACCCCATTCTCATTTTTTCACTTGAAGATCTACGACTTTTATCAATTTGTCTAGCCCATCTACTACATGTATCATTCGTAGGTGTCTTAAAAAGGCTAGTTGTAGGTGCACTCTCCCCTTGACCATTGAGTCATTAGGAAACCTATCATCATGAGACCTTATTGAAAATTTATAGGGTTTATGTGGGTCATTTTAGAGACTTTTTCATGTTCCAATAACATAAAGGATCTGAAAATGCTCATTGGTTACATTGATGACTACCACCCAATGAGATAAATCTATAGTCATGAAGAAACATAGAGGTCTCTTGCATTTGCATACACTAGATGATTTGATATGATAGGTTTATAAGACCTTAAGACTCTTTTCAATCTCCTAAAACATTTATTATTAAAAAATGAGTTCATATTTATAATAAGACCACCAATAAATCAAGGTGATGGGGTTTAGATCCTTCTCTTAGCACTTTACTTTCTTAGAATTTATTCATTAAGAATAGGATCATTACCCAAAAATGAATTACATTACTCTCAATCCCATTGGGTTTCTCATACCTAGTGAAGAGCTTAGGAGCCATAGCTCTATATTCTATATGAAACAAGCATTTAGACATGACCCTTGCAAGGATGCCATGGGACTTGATGAAGTAAAAATTGAATAAATTGTCATTTTTTGACCTATAAAAACTCTCTAAACATTTAAAAGGCTTGAGGAGTGTAGTTATTTAATTCTCATTGTTCACACTTGACTATTTATATACAAGTGATCATAAATGCCCCATTTATCTCAATTTCTCCTTCCTTGAGTGTTGAACCTAAAGGTCTGACTAACCTCTAACTTTATTTGACATTAGGAATATTAGAAAACATATTTACATTATTTACAAATATCACTTATATGTACCATACTTCAGACTCATCTTGTAAATGACTTTATAATCCTTAAGAAGCAATTTTCAAGTGTAGAGAAGGCTAGTAAAACTAGATGACCTCATGTAGTGGACACTTCATTGACCAAGACCCTAAAAAACCTCATGTGGACTCTTGTTAACCTCTTTTGAAAACCATGCAAGAAATAATATTTTAAAATACCCCTATTATCTATAATATAAACTTTAACATCCCCAAATACCTTAATTTCTACTAAGAAACCTTAACTTCTTCGAGGTGATTAGAAATGGGTTTGAACTCATGATTTTTCAATGCAAGGGCATGGGTAAGCTATGATAACCCATAGACACTTATATGAAACATAAACATGAGAAAAAACTAGAATCATAGAGGTAAAAATGATGTCACAGTTTTATAAAAATTACTTCATATGAAGGCTATGGTAGATGGGATAACTTGAAGGTGATGGGTGAGAAGTTTGCTCCAATACACTACTAACTAGATTACATGTCAAACATAGTTACTAACATTTATACACATCATATGACCTATTTAGGATAATTTTAAAGTAGATAGGTGAGAACAAGGACCTATAAATTGGATAAGAATTCACCACTTCTGTAAATCAACAAGCATATAACACACTAAACTAGCAAGAGAATCTAAAATAGTACTTTTATTTAATTCAAAAGGTTATAAGGCATAATTTGAGTAGAGTTTAATCATACCTAGATGAGGGGTACATATAATGTCATTCTAGCCTCAATTTATCAAACAAGAAAAGATAAAGAGAGGGTAATCTAGCATGAAAGTGTGGATAAGAGGTCATGGTGATCCTCATTTACTCCACCATCAGTTACAAGCATCAATAATAGTTTCATGCTCTCTCTCAATACATTGCCTTGGCATGGTTGGAGGTCTTCAATGAGATTTTGGGGATGAATATGTAGTGGATAGGAGTTAATTTATCCTTATTTTAACCCATTCAAAACATGGCACACCAACTTGGTCAACCACCTCTCCTCATGATAGTTATAAAGGTAGAAATGTGGTCTAATTAGGCCTTCATAAAGCATTTATTAGCCTACTCCTTTATTACATTCCAATAAGACTTAGAAAACTACCCCATCCTTCTCTATATATATGAAAAAAAATTTCTCACCTTCATGAGTTAGTTACAAGGTTTATCAATAACATTTCTCTATACCAACAATCATCTTCTCTTATTGACCAAATAAACTTACTTGGCAACTAGGCCTAGTCAATTAGTATTAGCTTCTTGGATGATCATGAGGCTTTCATAATAAATTAAAGGATGGAAAATTGAGAATTTTTTAGGTCTATAAAAACATAATATACCATGAATTATGCCTTTTAATTAGTATACACCTGCAACTCTTGTTTAATTAAGTGACTAGGTCACCTCTCACTAGCATTTTTGGACTGCCTCTTTAGCTCAGACCTATAGAATCATTTTCAAGAGGATTTTAGAGTATTTTGTGATCTAAATTTTTTTAAAACACCTCACATAAACTTATTTAATGATCTACAATTCTTCATCTATCCTTGTTCCTTGAAATTATCACTAAATCTTGTAAAAATAGTGTTTCTAGTGGATCCATACAACTATCCGTACATACCAATACTATGTCTAGGACCTTATCAAAGTGAACAAGGTATTTTAAGTGTAATATAATCCATTTCAATTAATTTTAATGCAAATTCCTTAATATTTCCTCCATTGGGTCTTTATTAGGGTTTTAGAGAGGTTTAGAAGAGTTTGAACTCTTAACGATAGTTCATAAAGATTAGGCCTTCAACCTATGAAATAATGCAAATAACTTATAGTTTACAAGGCCCCTTAATATTCCCCACATTTTCAAGAATCCATGAATATCCTCCATATAGTTTTGAGCATAATAAGGTGTTCCTCAAGTGACTATCTTATCTTTTATGCATTCTCAAGGTAGTTTTATGCCAAAAATGGTCTTTCTTGAGATTTTATCTACAAGAAAACACCTCTTTCACATATAAAACTCATGTAAGTGTGATTAAATAATGGTCTAAGGTCTTATTACCCCTTCTTATCATTTGTCCTTAGTCTTCAAATAGTCATGTCTTGAGAAGGATATCAAGCTAACATGCCTAATGATAGGGTTCCTAGGTTTTGCCTTTAAAATGGAGTCATGAGAGAACTTGGTCACCTTTTATATCATGTATTCTACCCCTTATGTCCCTTGGGTCACTTTTTTTGTCTTATTTAAGACACTTGCTTCCTCTTCATGCATACACAATCATCTAACTAGGCACTTAGGCATGCCTACAAGTGATCATTAGATGTGGGTACCCTATAGGTGGTAATTATGCAATATTATTAACCTCTTGATGTCTTTTACCCTTTATACCTATGAAAAACATGTATACTTTCTTCAATTCTCTACACATATGCTTGGATCCATCCTTTCTATGCTTGTCATAGTTATATTTAGGCTTGATCTGTACAACATACAATTTGTATGTGTCAATCAGTAGACCATTTGGGTGCCCATGTGACTTTTTAAGACTATTATGACAATTTCCATACTCAAATACCTCATTTTAAGGAATTTTAGGGGGAAAAATCCTTTGTTAGGTCATTATCAGGGTTTAAAAAGGGTTTTAGTAGCCTACCATCTTAACAATGGTTCATAGATTACATGATTTAATTCCAAAACATATTTACATGGATTTTTATCCCATATATCCCTCAAAAACTCCCAAATATCTCTTAGTCCCGGGTACTTTGTATGATGAGTTAAGTGAAATTTGGCAGTGTTTGATTCTTTGCTAAACATTCTAGGTGGGTTAACAGTGTTAAGGATTGTTAATATATTTGAGCTCCTAAATGAAAATATTTTCCCCATTGATAGTAAGTGAATAATGGCCCCTAACTCCCCTTAATATCACTAAGACCCACTCATCTTCTGATGTGATATGTGATCATTGGAGTTGGTAGCTAAAAATGGTAGACTAGGGTAGTGGAACTTGAGAGGGTTAATAAGACTAAATTTGACCACTTCCTCCCCTTCTTCCAGTCAAAAAACATTCTTTAAGGCCTATATCATCATCATAATCTTATTCATGACCTTAGGTTTATTATTATGGTTTTATTATATCACTAAGATGAAGATGGGGTCTTGAGGGTTTAAGGAGGGCTTAAGGCCTTATAGGCTTAGACTGAGTTTCAAGACCTTGAGTCACCTTTATGTGTATTTTTGGATTAAATGTTATAATAGTACCCTTATTCATCTAATTTAAAACTTTTTCACTTGTCCTCATCTTCCTATACCACCATCTTTATCTCTCTCTCTCTTATAGGCCTACCATGAGCATCATTACCCAACTTGAGTGTTTA
Source organism: Torreya grandis (assembly GCA_037957365.1). Taxonomy (NCBI): domain Eukaryota; kingdom Viridiplantae; phylum Streptophyta; class Pinopsida; order Cupressales; family Taxaceae; genus Torreya; species Torreya grandis. The sequence goes on along the minus strand of JARHVA010001093.1, from coordinate 1,228,930 downwards.
AATCAGTTATTCCACTAGAGATCTGATTATTCTTTTATTTCCTTCTATAGTGTTGATGGAGTTATAATCTCATGTAATATACTCTTATGGTTTTGGGTCCATATTTAATATAAGTATGGTTCCACACCAACTTTATAGACATCTTAGTGTGAGGTAATCACTTAGCATGATTGTTATTTTGGTATCTTTTATCTCATCTAAAGGAATCATCACAGACCTAATAGTAGATAATAGGTAGTTAACTAATACCTAGATTTTTAAGACATCCTCATGAGTGGATACATATGGTGATCACAACACAAGGGATCCAAATTGATGGAACTATAAAAATGATCAACAAAGGCTCCAACTCAGCACTTGGTGTGCACTCTCTACCCTGGCACAAAGATGCTCTTGTGTGTTATAAAGCTGAGCTCAAACCAATTAAAAAGGAGATGCAATATAATGTAGCTAAGATATATATAATTGACTCTATATATAGATTCTATTAACATAGGATTTATCATGGATTCCACTAAGGCTCCATTTTATGTAAGCCCAAGCTCACCTGTGAGCCCCTAGGTAGATAATTAGTTTATGAAGCTTGTACTCTACCTTATGTAATCTATATTTAAATCTTTAAATACATGAATAATAATGGTTGATGTGATACATAGTTTCATTTGATTTAATGTCTTTCACTTTTTTGTTGAATTATGTAATTACTATTACTAATTATAATGGTGTAATTTTAAATATGAATGTTTTTTTGAGTGAAGTTCTGGTCTAGGTCATTAATGGCATCCCTGTGTAAAAGATGATGTCATCATCATACTCTTCTAAAATAACCTAAGTTTAAGAAAATCCATTCACCCAAGCTTTGATTTACTTACAAAAAGCATGAGATATAGTATGACATTGAGCTAAGACATTTCATTGACCCCTCAAAGTGTTGAATGATGATAAGCTTAGTAACACAAAGGCTTAACCCTTGAGATCATAGAATCAACCTGATATAGGCTTACACTCCACCTAGTTCCCCAAATCAGATTTGTGCCTAAATACTAATATACTCCACCTATAAATGACTTGCACCAATGAATCTTCCAAAATCCTTATCTAAATGACCAAGTCTTACATATAATTCATTGTTCCATAACACAACTAGCCCAACACAAGCCCTGCTTATTTATCAATTTCACTTGAGGTGAGTGCATAAGTCTTATGCCTTATGTGAATTGATTCTAGTGTAGTTGAGTGATAAATGTTGAGTGTTATGGGGTATACTATGTTTTCACCTAGTTATAATAAGTCTAGAATTGACTCAAATAATTGAATGAGTACCTAACCCAATAAATGAATGAATTAAAACCATAATTAAACTAGGACCCATGTTGAATTTTTTTGTTATAATGGTGAAACATAATAATGCTTTTAATCTCCATTGAGAATTTCAAGTTCTAGCTATACTAGGTGGAAGATAGATTTACACTAAAGCATCCATCCTTTAAAGGACAAAAGTCAAGGAAGTGGGTTCAAAACAACCTGTATGATTCTCTATATGAGGTCTTCTTTTGTGAACTACCCACAAAATTCAAAGCTATGAACAATACCTTGAGTTGATAAAATATCACCTTGAGAGGCTTGAGAACCTAGATGCCACTTGGACTAGAGATACCAATAAATGGTGCTAAGGAGTGTTGAATAGTTATGTGCTTAATTTCATAGTGTCAATATACTCTTACCCTAAAGAAGTAGAATATTAGTTTTTACATGAGGCCAGAGACACATTTATGAAAGAGTTAAATTTAGAGCTTAAGAAATTTATGGTGGATTATGACTTTGAAACCATGAAAATGGAAGGCTAAGTCATTTCATGTATGAGCAGTGCAATGCAGAAGAATGGTATGTATAGGTGAAGTGTAATGGAAGGGGATAAGTAGATTAACACCTAAGAGCTTAGGTGATAGAACTATAACAAGAGGAGATGAAATATGATGAAACATCTAGAACCTAAAAGTACTAAGAGAATCTGTAGCAAATAGGAAGGTCATGGGGAAGGATCTCTTGAGTTGCAGTAGCATGAGAGGAACAATGAAGCCATAGATCAATCTCAATTATTTATGGGTGAAGAATGTGATGTGTCCCTAAAATATTTGACCATTAAATATATGTTGAAAGTGCCTACCACCTTTGAACCTATAGTGTTAACTCATCTCTAGATCCCCCACATAAAGAAAGAAGAGGGATAACTAACCCTATTTTCCACATAAACTTTGAAATTTTGTAGACTTGGACTATAATTTTGTGATTGAACAAGTTATTCCTTATGAAGAGTTAAGAGGGAATGTTTCTATCTAATTTTTTATGTTCTTAATTTTTTTTTGAAAAGAAAGAAACTAGAAATAGGTGTGTGTATACAAAACCAATTAAAAATGTGTGTGTTGAATCCAAGTGATTGTGGAGAGCTCCTGTTTGGCTTGGGAGGATGACCTTTAAATAATAAAACACTAAAATAAACTTGTTTTTTAGACAAGTAGATTACCTAGCATGAGCTAGATCCTAGAAGCGAAAGCTTTCTAGGAGGCTATCAATCCACCTTCTTTGAAACACTTAAGTTGGAATGATAAAAAAGTAGATTTTGAATAAAAATAGAAAATAAATGATACTAAAATAACAAATAGCTAAATTTGATACAATAAAGTTAAATGCTTTGAAAAAGATAACTAAATGAACACAATAGTTTAATTAATACTAATACTTAAAAATTGGTAAAGGTTATGGTTTTGGTTGGTAAAGTGGTGAGGGTCAAAAAGATTATTTTTTTGGTTTGGGTAGATGGTCAAGTTTGAAAGTATACAAAGAGATGAATAGATAAATGAGGAAAATAATTAAATATGGCAAAGGAAAAAAGAAAGGTAAAGATGTCAAAGAGGGAAAAGAGGTAAATGAGGAAAAGAGGTGAATGGGATAAAGGGGATAAATGAAATGGAAATAACCAAAGGGATTAAATGGGAGATAAAGAAGAAGAGGTTTAGGGCTCAAGAGTATGGAGGCTAAGAAAATAAAAGGCTAAAGGGAAATAAATAAATAACTAAAATTACAAAACAAAGTAAATTACCTCAATGTTGTTGGAGTGGCTTAAAGATGTTGATGATGGTTGAATGTTGATAAATCTTGAAGAAATTTTGGTAGAGTGTAATTTATTTGATATTTTATCCTCTAAGATGATTATGACCTCCAAGATGATTAACTCCTCTAAAAACATACAAAAATATGTTAAAAATCAAAGACTAACTTCCAACTTAACCTTTGGTGAAGGAGAGGGGGGGTATTTATAGCATTTGATGTTGGGAAACATTATAAAAGAGTGGGATAGTGAAGTAATTCAAATTTTTCCAAGTGGTGTATGATTTAGTCAAGGTGAGGTTGGTGGGGATTCCCATGTGGGTTGTAAAATCTCCCTCATTGCACATGAACCAAGTTTGAATGGAAATCATGTACATGGATTTGAATGAGACTGAAGACTTTTACCACCCTTATTTGTCTTCATTTAAGCACTTAAAGAGGTGGTACACAAAATGTGGCATCATTTTCTATGTGGGGGATGAAAATTCCAAGGTGAGGTTGGTGGGGATTCCCATGTGGGTTGGAAAGTCTCCCATTTGGGTTGGTGAGCCTTCATTTGGGTTAAAAAGTCAAAAATGGGTGCCCTTTATCTTTCCTAAAGTCTTAAAGGGGTAGGTGTCTATTTTAAAGTATAATTTCATGTGAGAAGACAAAAATACATGCTGAATAATGACCTCTTAAGTGGAAATTCACCACATTTCAACGGGGGCCCTTGTGATGCTTGAATGAGGTCATCAAGCACTTTGAGAAGGGTCACAAGTGGGGTATGATCTCACATCAAGCCACATCATTTCCAAGCCACATCACTTACCATATCACCTCCCAAATCACCTCCCATGTCACTTGACATGTCACTTACCATGTCATCATGAATAGTGATAGTGGGTCCCATAGTGAATAGTGATGGTGAATAGGACTTTAAAATAGTGAATTTGAATGATATTTGTGACTAGGAGAATAGTGATTTAGTTAGGTTAAGGGGAGTTTTGTGAAGGTTTAAGAATTTTTAGGGGATATTAAGGCATTTAGTCATTTAAAACTATAAATGTGTAGTTTTATAGTGTCTACATTTTGCCCCTTTATTATGTGGCTTTGAACTAACAAGCTACAAAACAAAAATAAATCACTTAGTTGAAGGTTAGGATGCCCTAAGTATGGGAGGTGTTCCCCCTAAAACTGATAGTTGATGAGGAAAGATTTAATTAGGTGTAGGTTTGATAAGTAATTGATGGGGAGGTACTAGGTGGTACCACAAGGTAGCTAGGTATGTGAAATGCCTGTGGGTTCATAAAATATGACTAAGTACAATAGTCAAGATAATGTAGAGACTAAAGTTACAAATGTTGATAAAGAGAAGGTCAGGTTATAAGATAAATGACAAGCTAATTGGTCCCTAATGTTAGTTATAGTTGATCGAGTTAGTCTTATCAAGGTTCCTAGATAAGGTCAGTGTTGACTCAAGTATCTAGGGTAGGAAGTGATCCTGAGAAAACACAAATGGTATGGTTTTGCACAAGGTGGTGTAAATATTTAAATGTTCAACATGGCAAGGTTGTTAATTGTGGTCAAAATTTATTGCAAAAAACACCAATATTTTGGGTCAAAAATAATTGACGTCAAGGTGGACATGGTGAAATCATGGGTAGATTGGGTATGGGTTAGAAGGGGATGGTTGAGCTGACTCTAGATGCACATGGTAAGTGGATGATACTTACATAGTTCTATGGCCAAGAATCCAAAAATAATTTTAGGCTAAATGTAGTTATTTTGAGGTAAATGGTGTTGGTTAACTTGGTCATCCCAATTTTATATCAATTAGGTAGGTCTAGAGGAAGGACATTGGATAAAGGGAAGTGTCAAAGGGTGAAAAAGATAGTTATCAAATATTTTCTAATGGGTGTGGTAGAAATGGTGGATGATATTACCTAGGATGTAACTAGATTATTGTGTCAACTATGTAAAAATAATTTGCAACCATGGATAAGCAGGTTGAATCATGAAGTTTCTACCACCATCATAAATAAAAGGAAAGGTTGAAATATGTGGTACCAAGATTTGGAAAATCTAGAACTACTAAAATTATTATGGGGATCCAACGAGTTCTTTCATCACCATCCAAATATGCTGACATTGTGCATATTCTACAATAATATCATTAATAGGCTATGGAAGATTATTATTTAAAGGTTTAGGGAAGCAAAGTAGTAGAGTGGGTAAATGAGAAGTGGCAAAGATTCTAACCCTTGACCCTTGAGTCATTGGGGCCCCAAAATAAGTAAGCATTGATTTTTTGAGGGAATTTAGAGAAATACATTGAGGGTTTTTAGAATATGGAGTGAGGTGAATAATAATAACATTAATTAATTGAGGGAGTAGGTTGTGGATTGTAGTTAAAGGGAAGGGCTATTATAAGGTGTAAGAAGATGTAGTCTAAAAGGGAGAATCAAGGGAAATTGTTGGTTGGAAGGTTAGGGCATATGAGATGGTGTAGCTATCATCCCCATGTGTATATCCCAAATCTTCCATTTATAGGTGGTTTTAGTAATGATTATAACATTTTCAAAGGCTGAAGTAAAAGGGGTTTAAAATAGGTAAGACCAGAGGAGGTGGGGAAGGAATTTTCATCCTGAAGGTTGAATGATGCTCAAGTTTATTGGTTAGTCGTATGAGCCTACGATCCTATCCAATTGTGTTATAAATTCATAAGATTGGTATATATCTCATAATAAACCAAAATTGAGTGGAAGACCTTGGAGGCCATAGCATGCTCAAAATGGGTAGAGGGTTGAAAAGGAAAAAGGTGATAGGGAGGGTGAAGGGAGTAGTTGGACAAGGAAAAAAAGAGAGTCCAAGTACAACATATAGAGGCATTAAAGGAAGAAAGGGATGTTCTTAAAGTAAGTAACATGACTAAATTTCATGCATAAAGAAAGGGTATGGAGGATACAAGGAAGTAGACAAGGAGATGTATGAAAAATTAGTACAACTAGTGACCGCATTCTAAAGAGGTAGAGGTGAAATTGGAGAACATAAAGGAGATCGAACAAGGGATGATGTAAAGGTGGACCTAGAGATGGATGAAGAGAAAATAATGAGGTTGTAGATAAAGATGAAGGCAAAAAAATATGGAAGAAGCCAGGAATGGTCATATAGATTAGGAATAATAAGGAAGAACATCAAGGGAGACCGAAAAAATGAAATGAAATGAAGAAAAGAGAAGAAAAATAAAAGGTAGAAGATGGGGGGTGAGAGATGCACTAAAGAATGATAGATTGGAGAATTGAAAAGGATGGGGAGAGAAGCGTAATAATCATGAAGGGTATGGGGAAGATGAGGGAAAGGGGCAGCCATGAAAGGTTTGAAAACAAGTCTAAAAAAGATGAAGGAAAAAATAGTTTGATGATGAAAATGAAAAACAAGGAAATAAACAAAAGAAAAGGAAACAAAGAGGATGACATGAGAGGGAAAAAGCAGGTGGTATCTTGACCAAGTAAGCATGGATGATGATATGTAATAAAGCAAAGTAGATGGTGGTTTTGGAGATGAGAATGGGATGGAAAATGGGAAAAGGGGTTAAGGGGAAGCAAAGGATGGGTATTAATTAGCTTGTTAGAAGAGTTTGACAAGCTGAAAAAGGGTGAGGTGGTGAAGAAATAGGGGAACACAATGAAAGGGAGTGAGATGAAACTAAAAGATGAAGATCAGGGATGATAAGGACAAAAAGGAATAATTGAAGTAGGGATACAAAGCATGGATACTCACACAGATACAAAATATGATTGAGTATCAAGAGGGAAAGAAGAAAAGGGGAATGCAAAAGGGGAAAATGCAAAAAGAGATAAGAAGAAAAGGGAAATTATGGAAGGCTTCTCAAAGGATAAAGGCCCAGTTAGAAGCTAGTGGTGCATGAAAAAAATAAGAGAAAAAGGATGAAAGGATGGGAAAAAATCAAACAAAAATAATGGAAAATGGGAAAGGTGGAAAGAGTGGTAGAATGGTAGAGAGTGGTGGTACACGTAAAGAAAAAGTGTAGAAACAAAAAAAGTAGAAAGCCTGCAAGATACATAGTATGATGTGGAATGGGTGATGGAAAGAGAGTGATAAATAGGCTATAACAAGTATCAAAGGGTGAGGGGAGATGATGAGGATGAAATAAATAAGTTGAATAGGATAAAGGGCAAGGTTGGTAATAAGGTGAAAAAGAGGCAAAAAATGCAAAAGGTGGGTGGGGAAGTGGTCTATGAAGCATATGCAAGGAAAGATGATGGGGAGGATAATGAAGCTAATTAGGAGGTGGATTTAAGGGAGGTAAGGGGGGCCTATGGGGAATGTTGTCAACACTTGTGTTAAAAGAGACTGACAAGCTGGAAAAATGATTAAAAGAGATTGACAAGATAGAGGCAGGGAGATTGTTAGGAGATAGGTAAAGAAGTAGAGGAAGAGATTTTAGGTGAGAAGGGAAAATAAAGTAAAGGATGTGGTTAATTTGACCTCAGTAACTGAGTGCTACCTATATATTCCAAAAATACCTCAGGCCAATATAGTTCTCCCAATAATGGGGGAAAGACTTAAGAAGAAGTATTAGATGGTGTTAAAACATAAGGATGTTGAAGAAATAATTAAAATCTTCCTTGATGTAAGATAACCTAAGAAAGAGGGCACTATTAGTAGTGGAAATGAGTGAGAAGAAAAAAAGGGGATGGGAATTAGTTTTTGGTGGCTGAGCTACCCCTAGAGCAGCACCTACATAGTCTGTGGACATCATGCCAATGTAGTTCAACAAGGTTTGGGTGAGTGGTGTTCAAATTGGCTGCTCCAATTTGATGGACCACATGGGCTAGTTTGAGATGATGGAGAAGGTTTTGTAAAACAAAGCTTTTGGGTTTTGGTGAAGGTGTCAGTGAAAGTGAATGGGGTATGTTGGTAAATAGTTACCATAATGATCTCACATTTAGTAGGATGAGAGATATAGATGGGAAAGGTAAGATAAATTAGAAGGTAACATAATGTTCAATACCACAAATAGTCTTCAATGGATCTAATCTAAATAAGAGGTGATTTTGTGAGGAGGTTTCACCTTCTAAAATTATGTGAGGGTAAGAATTTGGAGATAGTGTCTACCACTATGAGCTGAGTTTTAGGAGGTGGGGGTCTATCCAGATCTATAGAGTCATTGTGGCCAACGTTCACCACCACTACAAGTTGAGTTTTACAGGCAGTAACAAAGTGATGACCTACAAAGAATTTATTTGATATTCAAGGAGATTCTACAAGGAATTTAGTAGCATGGTGAGTAACAAAGGATGGAGCTTGCTTGACCCAAGAGCTACATGTATAGGCTAGACAAATGGGGGCCATTTATGTATCTTATACCCTAGTTGCTTGGAACCATAGACATGGGGTCCCATTTAGAAGAGGCCCTGGTATTAGGGAGATATGTGGTCTAAGATATTAGTTATATAATTAGATCATATGGTCATTCCCCTGTTATGGATGGACTATTAGTTGATATAAAATAAAATACTACCATGTTTGAGCAGACACTACCAATGGTTTGGGTTTGATGCTCAGAGCATGTGGTAATGGGTTGGTAGGAATAGGAGGGAAATATGGGAAATAAGGTTAATGTATCACTGTGGAAGACCTAGATTAGAGTATGATTCTCACCCTATGGGGATGAATGTGGAAGAGGAGAACAGAGTATACCCTTTAGTGGTTACTAAGATAGGGAATGCTACGAATGTTAGTTTTGGGAGTAATTAAGTAGAAGGCTGGTTGAACACAAATCCAGAGTCACCAAATAATTGGTCTAATGCTTAGGTATAAAATAATGTATGCCTATGTGTTAGGGAATGTGTGTGTAATCTAATGATTATGTATGTGTCATGTTACTCTTTTCACCCTAAATAAAATATTACATAATTTGCTATAAACATGTACAAAATGTGTTGGATATCACTAGTTGAATGTTTTCATGCTTAATATTATGTGGATACTTATGAATGTTATGGTTATGGTTATGATTGGTATGGTTATGGTTATTGTAATCTAACTTAATGTAAAAAAAATGACTATTGTTATTTTAATTTTGGATGGTACAAGTCATGGTGAAAACATTAATCATGCACATTAAGATAAGAATAGAGAATGATGCTTTATTTTTGACAAAGACTAAAATAGACCTAAAGTGAGATCAGCTTAATGAATATAAGCCCTTCAAATGTTGTGCATGAGCAGTAATTAGTTTATAAAAAAGGTTTCATGATCACAGGGTGTTAAGTAAGCTCTAAATCCCTTGATTTATAGATAATCGAAAGGGAAGATGAGTGATAGGTGGTGTAAAGGGTAACATGTGATATGTATGATAACCTCATGTGAATTAGTTTGCCCCTTCTATAGGTGGCCTAAGAATAGTAATAGATAAATCCATGTCGTATACTAGATGTAGACTGATCAATGTGGGAAGTCTACATGTGAAAGTTGATTACAACTTTAGATTTTTTGTGATAGTGGGTATTTTTCTTTATTGTTGTATATGGGAAGTTGATCGATGTGGGAAGCTTCCATGAAATTTCTCTACTTTTTAAAAAGTTAACTCAGCCATCCTTTGAGGGATTGGTCTAAGCTTATTGGCTTTATTTTAATGTTCTTGATAGTTGTGCTTCAAGGGAGCAGTCTACCTTACATGTGGCAATTTTTATTTTGTTTTTGGGTAGCTATCCTTTCAGGGAGAAGTCTACAATGCTTAAGATATTGACCCAATTATTTTTTTCAATATTCAATGTGTTTAGACATATACTAGTGTAATTAGGTTTAGAGTTTTACCTTTATGAGGGAAAAACTTTACACGAGAAGGTCAGTGATATGTGAAAGGGTGTGGTTTTGAGAGACAATGACCATGGGATTCCATCTTGTTAGAGATGAAAAGTATCCATGAGAACCATGCTATGGGTAGAGCTGTGGTACCCATATTTAGGATTAGGCCATGAATGTTACGGTTAATCACATGGTTTTATGTTGTAATCAATTGTCCTCAAAATGGGAGGAGGAAGGTGGGTGAAGATGAAAATATCATAATCAAGGGATGAGCTTAAGTTGACAAATGAGTGAGGTTGATCCTTATTTAATAGAAAAATAGATGTAGATGCAAAGCATTGAGAGGCTCAAGTTTAGGTTTACATTTGAGAGAGGACAAATAATAAGATATTGATCCATACTTATGGGTGATGATGTAAGATACAAGCCAATTGAAATCAAACTTGTCTCATTTACTCCTCTCCATGTTTGTCACATGTTGGTTTTATTTTAGGATGAGATCTCTAATATTGAATTCATGTTGTTTGAGGTGGTTATTATAAGCATGTGTGATATGTTCTTGATAGATATAGAGGTGGGTGAGAGCTACTAAATGATGCTCATCAAGTAGCTCAAGTTGAGCTTAAATGATGCTGATGAAAATCTTCCTCAAAAATGAATTCCTTCAAAGATATGAAAAGAGAGAGGATTTGGACTTCAATAGGTAAGACTACTTCTGATCTAAAGACTAGAGAGAAAGGGGTAGCACCAATGGAGGTTTGAATGCTAGTATGATATGCCCATAAGGCGAATAGGATGTACAAGTGCTAATCCTAACCTGAAGCACTGACAACTTTGGTTAATATTTTGGTGAGGGTTTTATTAGAGGCTTTTGATTATCCATTTGATTGTGGTTGGTAAGGAGAGGAAAATCTTAAATCAATGCTAATTGCATCACATAAACCTTGGAGTTGATTATTCTTAAAGGATTTGCCATTATCAGTGATGATCTTATGAGGAACACCAAAGTGGTAGATGATATTCTGGTTAATAAAGTCAAAAATATTTTATGCTTTGGTGGAGATTAGAGGAATATATTTCACCCACTTGGTGAAGTATTTGATGGCTGTGATGATGGAGCTATGCCACTGCAAAGAATGGGGGTTAATTTCCCCAATGAAATCGAGCCCCCATTGAGAGAAAAGCAAAAACTCCTTAGATACTTGGAGGCTATTGGCGGTGCATGATGTAAATTACCATGTTGTTGAAATTTAACACACTTTTTTACATAATCATAATAGTCTTGGTTGAGGGTGGGCCAATAGTAACCAAGGTGAAGATATGTTTAGTGACCGCTAGGCCACTAAAGTGTCCCTCACATATTCCATCATGTGTTTCCTTGATGGCATGGGAAGCTTCATGGCTACGTAGGCAATGAAGAAGGAGACCATCAAAACCACTTTTTTAAAGGATTCCCCATATTATGGTGTAACGAGAGGTACCCTAAATAGACTCTCTTTAGGAATTCCTAGAGAGGTTGGGAGGAACAATGCCTAGGTAGTTGAAAGTTTGGTCATACCAAATGTTGGATGGGGATTCCTCTAAATTAAAAATAGTAGGGAGGTTAGATTGGCCATAAGAGGGTGTGGTAAAATTATGAATGGTGACAAATATTTTGGAATTGGAAGGCTAAGAAGGGATATAAGAAGCAAGGCAAGCCATTGTATCCACAAATTTATTGGTAGATCGGGGAATGGATTGGACTAGGTAATGTTCAAATGATTTTAAGAGTTTGTCAACTAAAAGTTTATATTTTAGCAAGACATCATTCTTACATTGATAGGATCCATTGACCTGGTTGACCACAAATTTGGAATCACCAAAGACAGATTCTTTTAATTCCCAAGCTTTGAGCAGTTCGGAGACCTATCACTAGGGCTTCATACTAAGCCATATTATTGTTGCATTTAAAGTCAAGTTTGAAGGAGAGAGGAGAGGGTTCACTATTGAAAGTAATGATAATAACTCTATCACCCCCTCATTTTTGGAATTTTGAGCCATTGAAGAACATGGTCATTTGGTAGGTTATGTCATCTTCTTGAAAAAGAGTCATGATAGACTTATTTAGGAAGGTAAGAGGGGGTGGTTGGTTATTTGTTAAAATATCTTTGACCAATTGATCAGCAATGACCTAAATTTTAATAAACTTATATTAGAGGAATTCAAGGTCACATTTAGCCAAGAACATGAGCCACTTAGCCATATGCTAATTTTGGTATGGTTTATAGTGCATATATTTGAGCGGGTCAGTATTAGTGATGACATAGGTTTTATGGTTAAGAAGGTAGTGATAGAGTTTGGTGGCTATGAAGTTCAATGTTAAGTAGAGTTTCTTAGTATGTGTATATTGAGTTTAGTATTCTACAAGTGTATGACTAATATAGTATATGGCTTGTTCTTTAATTTTTCATCTCGATGAGCCAACATTTCCCCTAGGGAATGGATAGTGGCAGAGATACATAGGTAAAATGGGTGGTCATCCTTTAGAGGTTGAGGATAGGTGGTGACAAAATGTACTATTTGAGAAAATCAAAGGCCTTTTAAAAATCACTACTCCATTTGAAAGAGGCACCCTTATTTAGAAGGTGATAGAAAGGCTGGCACCAATTTGAAAGTTAGGAAATGAAATAGTGAATGGATTGAAGTTTTCATTAAAGGTTGTGAAGTTGTTTAAGTTTGGTTAGAGTAGGCATCTCCAAAATTACTCTAACTTTAGCAAGGTCTACATCAATTCTATGAAGAGAGATGATGAATCTAAGAAAATTTCTTGAATGGACCCCAAAAGTGCATTTCTTAAGATTTAGATGAACATGAAAATGGATGAGGCATTCAAATATAATCATAAGAGTAGTCAAGTGATCTGTTCAAAGTTTAAATTTCCTAAGAAGGTCATCCACATAGTATTCTACAATATTATGGATGATATCATGGAAAATATAAGTCATGCCACGTTGGTAGGTTGTACCAACACTCTATAACTTAAAAGGCATGACTCTATAGCAAAAATTTCCCCAAGGGGTCATAAAAGTAGTTTTATGTTGATCTTCAAGAGCAATCAAGATCTGATTATAACCCAAAAACCCATCCATGAGAGATAATATCGCGTGGCCAGACATAAGATCAACAATTTGTTTAATGCTAGGTAAAGGGAAGTCATCCTTAGGTAAGGTGAGGTTAAGGTCATGAAAGTCCACACAAATGTATAGACCCTTAGTGGCTTTGGTGATAAGTATAATGTTTAAGAATCATTGGGGGTAGTTAATGGGTTAAATGAAGTTTATAGATAAGATGCACTAAAGTTATTTTTTGATGAGAAGGGATATGAGAGGATGCATGCATCAAATTTTCTATTTAATAGGCTTGACATCACGGTGAGTGACTATGATATGGGTAGAAATGGTGGGGTCAATCCTAGGCATATCATTGTAAGACCAAGCAAATGCTATGCTATGTTCTTGGAGGAAAGAGGAGAAATCTTGAAGTTCCTTGGTATTCAATGATTGGCTCAATTTGAAAATATTGGGCTTATCTAGAGTGCCCAAGTTGATATCGATGGTAGATTCATTCAACATAGTTGGGGCCTTAGGAAAAAGGGATTTATGGATAGAAGAATCCCCTACACTAAGGTAAGTAAGAATGGAATCATCATCTTGTTGTTGGATGGTGTTGATGGTGTGATAATCATTTTCTACCATTTCAGGATGTACGAGTGGAAGGACTTTGGTTTGGCCACTCTTTTGGTTTATGAAAGATACCAGACTTATAGTATTAATCCAAAAAAAAGTTAGGAGGGATAATATCAGGGTCTTTAGGTGGAGAAAGTGGTTGGGTTGGTAAGGATGGGATATCTTCCTCTGTGGTGGTAATGGGTTTGGGTGAATTGGTGGATTCTTAAGGTGGTTCATACCCAAGGCCAAATGACTCATTAGGTTGTAAAGTTTTGAGATGGGGAAACTTATGAGGCCCTTTTTCATAGTGATCATGGCCAAATCCTTTTCAAGCACACCTATAGAGATATAGTCTAGCAAACTCTAGTTTGCAAAGATAGGAAAAGTTAGAGGTAAATGGTTAGATGGATGATGTAGTGGTAAGGGCTAGAAGTGGTTGATCAAATCCCCCATAAATGATATTCATTTGATGGTTAGGGAGACCAATGGGGATGATGGTTCTAATGTTAGGGTCATAAGAAGGGTCATGTCTGAAATTCCCATATTCTTGGGGGATAAGTAGGGAATCTAAGGCTAATATTATATATTCCCTATAATAAATATGTTGGAATGTGGTTGTCATATGGTCTTCTATAGGAATTTGGGAAGAGGTGATAGATGAGCTAGTGGAAGTTTCATCAACATTAGGTGTGGAAATGTTATAGGTGTTGGTTGGTGAGGTTGTGTTGTTGGAAGATGGTTATGTGATGGATAAAGGAGGAAGAAGGACATAATTAGGCTTATATGTCATATTTCAAGATGTAAAAGGACTAGGGTTAGCTTGTATAGTCACAACTTGCCCTTCTTGTTCAAACTTGAAACATTGATATAGGGTGGAAGGGACACAACTCATGGCACAAATCCAAGGGCATCTGAATAAAATGTTGGATTGAAATTATCCTTCTATAATGTAAAAGAGTTTGGGAATAGTATGAGGCCTTACATATATGTGGAGGACAAATTTGCCCAAGGTGGTAGCCATAGTATGATTGAAATAATGGACTATTAAGCTTTCAAAAATGATGTTTTTAGGTAATTATAGCTAGCTATAAGCATGGGAGGAGATAATATTGATTATAGTTCCCCCATCGATCATCACCCTTTTGATGTGGGTTTGATTGATGTATGTTTTAATGAAGAGGGGAGGATTAGGATCCTCTAAATGAATAGAAGTTATTTATGAATTCTTGAAGGTGACAAGGTTATAAGTTTGAAGGGCACCAACAAAAGTGGCTATAGGTTGAGGATCATCAAGTTGGACCTTGATGGATTGTAGAGCATCTATAAGTACTTGACAGTGATGGGGAGAGTTAGAGATTGACTCATACAAGCTCATCTTTGTTGGATTTTGGTGAAGTTTCCTGAGGATAGCTTTTCAAATGGATATTGCATATGGGTTAGTATATGGATGGTTAGATGGGGAGGCACCTAAGATATACACCTTGGGTTTATTTGAAGATAGAGAAGGTTGGGTATTATTTTCTTGGGAGTTCAGAGAGGGGTAAGTCCAAAGAATGGATTTTTTGTCTTCCATTTATCCTTTTGTTGGGCTCAAGATCAGGTAATCATGTGAATAGTGTGGATAATGGGGTTCTCTAGATTGAGTGTTTTCTTCAGTTCCTCTTCTTCACTTTTGGGTGAGATCAAATATCAAATGGGTTGAGTCGGTGGTTGGATTGGTAATGGGGATGAAGGAGGTTTGTCTAATAATAGATCATCATCTTCATATAAGTTATAAACAAGTGCTTGGAGAGATTTATAGTTCTCGGTGTCATGTCTTAGTGCCCTATGATATGCACCTATCAAGTTATCATTAAACTAAGAGGCTTTGGTATAAGTTTAAAAGGGTTTGATGGGTGGTAATCTCAAGGAAGAAGTTTGAAATAACCACTAGAGAATGGTTAAGTAAGATTCAAATAAAGGTGGTAGATGTTTAGTGGTTTTTGCTTTGGGTGTTAAAGTGGGAGGTTGTGTGGATGTAGGTTTGGTGTTAGGTGTCTTGGATAAAGTGGTATTATTGGTTGATGATTTTGGTTTAGGCATGATGGTTGATGGGTTGGTGGTAGAGGAGGGTAAGGTAGGTAACTTAGGAAATGCTAGTGTAGTGGGGAAATGTGCTTTAGAAGAAAGTATGAAAGTGTGACCAATAAAGGTGGTGGGGTTTTGGTAAAAATGATGGTCTTTAAGTTAGAGGGATGGGGACCTAGAATGGAGGGAAAGGTTAAGGGAGGTAAAATTCAAGGTTTTGGGCCCTTTGGTGATTTTACCTCATTGGTTATTTTAGTTGTTGGTTTTGGAGGGGATTTGGTCGCTTTACTTATATTGGTGGGTTTAGGTGTTTGAGGGTCAATAAATTGGGAAGAAGTTTTGGTTAGTTAGGTGGAGGTTTTAGTTGGTTTAGAATAGATAGAGTGGTCTATCAAAAAAGGGGTTAGAAGTTCCATTTTGGTTCCCTTACTTTTATCTTTACCTCTCATAGAAGGTTTTACAATTAGAGGTTAGGTGGATGGA
This sequence comes from Torreya grandis, assembly GCA_037957365.1. Taxonomy (NCBI): domain Eukaryota; kingdom Viridiplantae; phylum Streptophyta; class Pinopsida; order Cupressales; family Taxaceae; genus Torreya; species Torreya grandis. Next base: position 1,212,749 of record JARHVA010001093.1, on the reverse strand, counting down.
GTCATCTTCTCTTGTGAGATAACTTCTAAAGGGGGGTGGATGGTTTTATGATAGGGGAGGTAGGTGTGGTGTCCTCTAATGGAGGAATAGATATGGTTTCTTCCCTTGTTTGGGTGTCTAAAGGAATATAAGGCATTATTTTTTCTTCCATTAGGGGAATGGGGAGAGAAGTGGTTAAGGTAACATTTTCTTCATCAATTGGTTCACTAGTAACCACATTAATAGTATGTGCCTCATGAGATGATTCAATTTTATTTTCATGATGAGGGGTAGAAGGAGAATTATTAGGGAAAGGCTTATAGAATATGTCAAGGGCTTGGTTTGGTGGTGCATTAGGATTGTCCAATGTAAGCTCCCCCTTATCAATGAGGGATTGGATAAGGTATTTAAAGGTATTGTACTTGTTGATGTCATGTCCTATGACTCAGTGAAAATCATAATGGTCATTCTCATTATACCAACCAGGTATAGTATGAGAGGTATCAAACTATTAGGGTGGTGTAATTGGTGGAAGTTGGATGATATTGGCTTTTAGTAACTTTTCCAAAATAGAAAGATAAGGCTCCCCAAGAGGAGTTAATGGTTTATGGTTATTCCAAGTTTGGTTCCTTTGGTTTTGATTTGGATAGTTGAGGGGGTTAGAGGTTTGGTTTCTTGGGTTCTATTGGCTGGTAGATGGTAGAGATGTGGCTTTGAGGACAATAGCATTGGTGGTGGCTTTACTCTTAAAATTAGTATTTCTTGGGTTGTTTACTTTAGAAGAAGAGGGCTTATTAGTTTTTTAACTTGGGTTTTTGATATTTAACTTTAATCTTCCCTCATCAATGGCTCTATTCTCTAGTTTGTGAGCCATGGTAAAATCTTCATCAAATATCCAAAAGCTTTGGATGTGTAATGGGGATGAGATGTGTTTTGCACATGTCTAGGTAAAGAGCTATATAAGCTCAGTTTGAGGTAATGAAAAATAAATTTTCTTGATTAGGCTTCTCCAATGAGCCATGAAATTGGCAATAAATTCATATTCAAATTACCAAATGGAGTATAGGTTGGTAATATAAACTTTCTTGGATATATTGATCAAAAAGTGATCCAAGAAATTTCGGGTTAGTTTGGTGAAGGAGAAGATGGAGTGTTTTGGGATGGCTCTATACCAATCTAGTGTTGGTCTAGATAAGGACATAGGAAAGGTATAGAGGAAAAGTGCATCATCATGGGAAATCAAGTAACATGTGTGCTTAAATTCTCTTAAGTGTTGTTGGGGGTCCTCCTTGCTTTGAAATTTAGAGAATTTTGGCAATTCCCATTGTAGAGGATATCATCAGAGAAGGACAGATGGATGGATGGGTTCATTGTAAATTTGGTCATAAGAAATAAGGTTATGTGATCCTAATATGGATGAATCAAGGGTAGTCATCTTATCCATTATCATCTTTACCAAGTCTATTTGGGGTTGTTGGGTGGGATAGATATATGACACATTTTATTGGGGTTGGGTGAAATGGAAATAACTAGTGGATGTTTGGGATGATGTTATGTGTGTGTAAGGTCATGTAAGGTTGGGTGGAAGGTGAAGGTATGTATACTTGTGTGCTAGTAATATATTTATAAGATGTCATGGGTATGTGTTGGAAGGTTGAGGTTAGGGGTTTTATGTGTGGCATCAAAGTGATTAGTGGGTTAGTTGGTTAAATATGGGTAGTGACCAAAGTGCTTATAGGGGGAAGTGTTTGTAGTATAAAGAGAACTATATTTTGAGATTGGGTTGTGGTTGAGGTATTATTTACTACTAAATGGAGTATGGAAGTAGGAGTGGAGGATAATGCCATATTAGGTGGGGTGTAGGTGACTAAGGGTAAGTTTAAACCCACTTGGGGTGTGACAGGAGGTGTTTGGTTAGGGGGTGGAAGGTTAGTTTGGGTTTGGGTGGATGGGATGTTGGAAGAGGTATGGGTCAATAATGGTTGGGTTTAAGTGGTACCCACCATAAGGTGGGGTGGTATTCCAAGAGGGGGTTTGGTAGACAAAACTAAAGCAAAAGAGGTGTGGTGTGGCATGGTATTGAGGTAGTGTTATAAAGCCACCTGATTCTTATCAAGGAAGGAATCAAAGTTAGGATCTCCTTTAGATATGATTGGGACCCTAGAAGGAGAGGGAGGAGGGGAACTCTCAATGTGATGGGAAATATCAACATCCAGGGTATATTCTATATGTTTGAAAGAAGATGGGGGTTGGTTAACTTGATTTTTGAGATGTTGTTTGCTAATGACAATATGAGAAAACAAGGAATGAAAAGGTGAAGCTCTCAACTCAAACGAGAAGAAACCAAAAAGATTTCAAAGAAATCAACACAAACACTAGAAATGCATTTATCCTAAGATTAATTTTAAATCACTTTTTCTTATGCCTTAAAGAGTGTGAAGGGGATGTTGGTTTGATATAAGTACTAAAAAGGTAAGCTATGGTTGCTTTAAAGTTATTTAGGTGCTTAAAAGAAAGATATATGTTGAAATTTAGTACATGGCTTGGTATTAGGGCCTACCACCTCACTTCACAGTCTCTCAATGATAAGGGTGATAGGTGTTTAGCCAAGATATATCGAGTCCAAAGTTTATACTCAACTAGATACTTGAGTTGGTTCTCCCCTTAGTGGTGAATTCTAAGTGGGATAGCCAAGAGGGGGTAAGGTTACCACCAAGTGGTGAAATCCCAATCAGTCCTTATCTCAAGTATTTATTTGAAGTGTTGATTATTTAGTGATTTGGCTTAGTGTTGAATTCAAGTGAAAGCTATGATAAAATTATTGTTCCTCCTAGTTACTAGATGAACTAAGATTAGCAAGCAATTCAATGGATGTAAAGTGTTTGTTTTATAAAAAAAAAATAGATGAATAAAAAATATCTAAATTCAATATAAATACAAGATGAAAATTCAAGTCCTAATCTTAGGATCATTTCTCTTTTTATTTATTTTAAAGATGCAAGGAAAATAAATTTTAAATTTTCTAAAAATGCAACTAAAACTTGTGTTTTTGTTTTTTTTATTAAGAAAGAAAGCTTAATTTCCATAGAAAGTAACTAAATTAATTTGACTAATGAAATTATAAATTTCATAAAACATCTATGAACCCAATAAAATTAAAGGGTCCCAACAGGCATGCCAAAATGTTTCTATCTAATTTTTGCTTTTCTTAATTTTTTTTGAAAAGAAAGAAACTAGGAATAGGGGTGTGTAGAAAAACCTATTAAAAATACACACATTGAATCCAAGTGATTGTGAAGAGATATTATTTGGATTGGTATGATGACCTATAATTAATAAAATACTAAAATAAACTTGTTTGTTAGACAAGTAGATAGCCTAGTATGAGCTATATCCTAGAAGCAAAAGCTTTCCAGGAGGTTGTCAATCCACCTTCTTCGAAATACTTAAGTTGGAATGATAAAAGAATTATATTTTCAATAAAAATATAAAATAAATGATACTAAAATATAAAATAGCTAAATTTTATACAATAAATTTAAATTCTTTGCAAAAGATAAATAAATGAATGCAATAGTTTAATTAATACTAATGCTGAAAATTTGGTAAAGGTTATGGTTATTGTTTTAGTTTGGTAAAGTGGTTAGGGTCAAAAGGATTATTTTTTTGGTTTGATTATATGGTAAATTATAAAATTATAAAAATATATTAATATATAAATGACGCAAAAAAGTAAATATGTCAAAGTAAAAAGAAAGGTAAAGATGGCACAGAGAGAAAAGAGGTAAATGAGGCAAAGAGGTGAATGGGATAAAGGGGATAAATGAAATGGAAATATCCAAAGGGATTAAATGGTATGAATGGGATAAAGAGTAATAATAGGTTAAGGTATCAATATTATGAAGGTTAATAAAAGAAAATTCCAAAGGGAAATAAATAAAAAATTGAAATTACAAAATAAAGTAAACTACCTCAATGTTGCTAAAGTGGCTTGAAGATGTTGATGATGGTTGAATGTTGATGAAGCTTGAAGAAATTTTGGTAGATCTTAATTGCTTTGATATTTTATCTTCCAATATTATGATTACCTCCAAGATGATGGCCTCCTCTAAAAATATATAAAAATATGTTAAAAACTAAAGACTAACTTCCAACTTAACCTTTGGTGAAGGAAAGGAGGGGTATTTATAGCATTTGATGTTGGGAAACATTCCAAAAGAGTTGGATAGTGAAGCAATTCTAATTTTTCCAAGTGGTTCATGATTTAGTCAAGGTGAGTTTTTTAGGGATTCCTATGTGGGTTGGAAAATGTCTCTATTTTCACATAAATCCAAGTTTAAATGGAAATCATGCACATGGGTTTACATCAGACCAAAGACTTTTTACCACCTCTATTTGTATTCATTAAATCACTTAAATATGTGGCACATCAAATTTGTTACCATTTTCCATGTGTGGGATGAAAATTACAAGGTGAGGTTGGTGGGGATTCCCATGTGGCTTGGAAAGTCTCCCATTTGGGTTGGTGAGCCTTTATTTGGGTTAAAAATTTAAAAATGAGTTCCCTTTGTATTTACCAAAGTCTTAAATGGGTAAGTGTCTCTTTTAAATTCTAATTTCATGTTGGAAGACAAAAATACATGTTAAAATAATGACCCCTTAAGGGGAAATTTGCCACATTTCAAGGGGTGGGCCTTGTGATGCTTGAATGAGGTCATCAACACTTTGAAAAGGATCCCAAGTGGGGTATGATGTCTCACATCAAGCCACATCACTTCTAAGCCACGTCACTTGTCATATCACCTCATAAATCACCTCCCATGTCACATGCCATGTCATCATGAATAGTGATAGTGGGTCCCATAATGAATAGTGATGGTGAATAGTACTTTCAAATAGTGATTTAGTTGGGTTAAGGGGGGTTTGGGGAAGGTTTAAGAAGTTTTAAGGGATATTGAAGCATTTAGTCAATGAAAACTATAAATGTGCAATTTTTTGGTGTTTACAAAGGATACCTCTAAAAGTTTGGGTGCTAGTTCAATAACACAAAACATGAGTGTAAGTATTCTATTTCAACCAATGTTAGTTTCATAGATTAGGCAATATCCCACAATAAGTGGCCCAACACCACAATTCAGTAGTATAGTACCTTCATTATCTTTGACACTAGTAGTAATAATAGGGTGAATACCTAACCTAGTGGATGAATGCATTGGAGGACCACCACTAAGACAAGTACCAAGGGGCAAGAACCTCATATGCTAGTGTCCCCCATAGAAAATTTACTATGAGATGGCCATGCACTTGCTAGAATATTGTGGCATGGTAAATGACATAGAGCATCTACTAAAATGTGAACTACAATGGTGTGCTTAGGGTATAACCCAGTTAGAGTGTAAGGAAGCATAATTAATGACAACTTTGCTTGATCATGCTCATACCTGGTATAGGAAATTTGATCCTAACTAGGCTATGATTGACTATGACACCTTGAAGGAAGCATTCCTGAAGGAATTCTACATACCCAAGTTTGAACAATAGATCATCACCACACTCAAAGAAATGAACCAAGGACTCTTTGAAAGCATGTGCCTATATGATTCTAGATTAAAAACACTTCTTTCTAATCTTATTTATGACATTCACCCCTCTTAGCATGTGAAATGATTCATTAGAGGATTGTTAGTACCATTTTGAAGAGCATTGTCCATGAAGACATTCGCTAAACCTTATGAAGCACTTGAAGCTATGCTCAGAGCCAAGGTAGTCAGGAGCCACCAATATTGGAATTATCCTATTTATGGAGGTACAAATTGCATCCATGGCTAGCTAGCTCTAAAATCTAACTACTAGTTCAATGAAATATGCTTAAAGTAGATTATGGCATATATAGTGAGACATAAGGCCATAACAAGAATAAATACCCTTGAATGAATGTGCATACATTAATTCTAAGCTATGAGGTTTGTCACAAAGCACATGATGTTTGTAACTACCCTTTTTTGTAATGCACCAATAAAGTTAACACAACCATCTACTACCTATTATGCAATTCTTACACCCATACCACATTTGATTATTATGTGATCAATGAGATGCATGAAAACATGGAGAGAGATGCCAAATAAGTAACTATAGTAGTTGAGGGGTAGGTGAACCAAAGATATGATGGCTATGTCCAATATAATATAGGATATGGAATGTAAAGAGGCACTAGAGGGTGAGGTGGAGGATGTGATGGAGGAATATTCCCATCACATTCATGTTACAAGTGTGGTTCAATAAATAATTATCAGCATGACTACCCTATACATTCAATGTATGGGTATTGTCGAGGAACACATAAGGTTGAAGAATGCCCCAACTTATATAATAAATTAACCTAATGTCAGCTTATCATAAATAATGGTGTAATAATGATCAATCTTGAGCTAAAAATGGAGAAGTTAGGCTCTAAAGGCATAACGGATTTGTATGAATCCAATCAAACTACAAGAAACTACTCGTAATGGGTTTACCACTTAGCTGCTAGTTATGCTAGTACTTGAGTTGTGCCTAGAATATGGGGAATAGAGCTAAACTAAGTGCTTAATGTAACCTAAACCCAAATTATGCCTTACTTAGACCCTACATGTCAAAAATATGTATTATAGTAGGCTATGAGTGTGATTTAGAACCTGTAAGGGGAGTTCTAACTAGTGTGAGACCTAGAACCACAAGTTTTTGCCTCTCACCATAAGAAAGATATCTAAGAGGTTGAGGTACAAGAGCTAATGGAGATATTTCACCTCTTATATATATAAGGGATGTTACCCCTATTAAAGAACTTTCTTTTAGAACATGTAAGATAGAAGCTAATTGAAGTCGTTATGTCATGCATAGAAAGGGTGTGATAATTTAGGCATACACAAAATGTAGAGTATGGTCAAAACTCTTGGTAAATTCTACCATTAATGTATGGTGTATATGTAAGGTCCTCATGGAAATAGGTGTTAAGGTTAATATCTTAATAAATAACACATGGGAAAAGATGGGTAGGCCAGCCTTTAGGCCTTCCCCTTCCCCTTATGTAATTTTCATGGCCAACAAATCTAGGATGCAACTAATCATAATTTTAAAAAGTGTCATTATAGATATCATGGGCACTGAGTTTCATGTTGACTTCAAAGTGATCAATCTAGTTGAATAAGATAATTATTTAGTGTTATTGGGAAGACCATGGTGCTATGTAAATAATGTTGAGAGGGTAGTGATCCCCATTTCAAGTTACCAAGGATCCCCCTATGTATAAAGTGTTGATTTAGAGGATGAGATCAATTATATCTACAACATCATAGTGCAAGGTACTAAGCTCCACCCCAATGACCAAGGAGTGTTTTCTTGGTATGATGGATAGTCAACCTCAGACACCACTAACATTTATTGTAACTAATATGCTGAATAAACTTATGAGATGACTAGTCAGAGGTATCACTTAGTGAGCATGAAGATGCCAAGACCTATGAGAACCAGCTGATTCTATATTGATCATACTTCAAAGAAATGGGTCCCTTACAATAGAAAGAAGGGAAAGAGAGAATTTTGATTGAGAAAAGTTAAACTTATCATAATCTCAAGGTATGAGGGGAACAATCTTGTGGAAGAATATGTTCACAACCTTGAGTCATACATCCAAAGGAGGTAGAAAATATGGGCACACTAGTGTATACTTTAAGGAGTATTATTTCTCATTGGTGGGTAGCATAAAAGTGTAGCTTATCAACCTAGCAAGATGTAAAAGAAGAAATATGCTCTATATTTGGTAAAATCAATGAGGATTTGGACATTTTTACATAATCTAGTGATTTATACCCATTATCACACATGCACTTGTGCAAATAAACTTTTACTAACTATGATACAAACACCCTAAGGAACTTATGGGTGCATACCTTCTACATAACCTTAAATACATGGGCATGAGTGTGGTATATTGTTAATGAGATGTGCCATGAGAAAAATTATTGGGATGTACTCAAGGAGAGGTTCATGCACACCTTCTCCTTTTCTTTATAGAACTTGTAATTGATCGAGCCACTATAAGTAATTTGAATGGAAATGTTCTAGGACACTCAAATTCTAAAGGAGAATTTAAAGAACATGTTCAAGGAAAATGGATTGGCACTCCCAACTTTATTTGAGGATAATACACTTAATAGTGACTCGAGTGAAGAAGATGATGAAACCTAGAAGGAACACAACTGGATGACCTTGACAGGCAAGAAGAAACTAGTGCACCAAATAGAGGATAATACCCCTAATGAAGAAGACCTAACTCATCTTCACATAGAGACAATTCAGGTGAGTAGGTAAGTTAATGATTCCTATTAAGAGAGGAATGAGACCTACTACATGCCACTCAAGACTACCAAGTTAGACATCAGCATAGAAGGAGAACCAAAGATGGCTATTCTGGATGCATATTAGTCTGACATGGAGATGACATGAATTATATATCTCCTAAAGGAGTTTCAAGACTTGTTCCCTTAAAATTATCAAGACATGAAGGGAACCCACCCATCCTTTGAGAAGATGAGCATAATTCTATTTGATGGTGCAATACCTATCAAGAAGCACCCCTATATATTGAACCCTAATCTTTATGCCAAGGTCAAGATGGAGATTAATAGTATGCTAGTTGTAGGCATTATCTACCCAATGTAGGAATCTAAATGGGTAATTCCTATCATGATTAACATCAATAAGGATGGTCACATTCACATTTACATCAATTATATAATGTATAACATTTCTTATGTCACTGACCCCTTCCCAACTTTATTCATTGATGAAGTCTTTGATGGCATTGTAGGTTTTGATATCTACACCTTCACTAATGGGTTATTTGGATACCATCAGTTCTAGATTGAAGAGGACAAACTCAAAACAACCTTTGTGACTGAATTGTCTTGTTTCACTTATAACATGATTCCCTTTAGACTCAATAATGCACCAAATATGTTCTCTATAGAGGTGATCATTGCATTTAAGGACTTCATCCACAAGTTCCTCAAAGTGTGCATAAATGACTAGACTATGTATGGGCTCATAAAGGACCATTATGATAAACTATAATTGATATGTGAAAGGTAAAGGTAGATAAAAATATCCTTAAACCTCAATAAGTGTATCTTCACAACACCATTTTAAACCTTACTCAGGCACATTATCTCTAAAGATGGTCTACTCATAGATCCTATGAAAATTATAATAATCATTTAGCTCTAGACCCCTTCAATGTAAAAAGGTGTTTGTGCCTTTCTAGCCCATTACAAATACTATAATAAATTCATAAGGAACTATGCAAATATTTTGGTTCCACTAGAGGATCTCTTTCACAAGGATGGCCCATTCTAGTGGGACACAGTGTATGAGGATGCCTTTGAAACTCCAAAGCTCAAATTGGCTCGCATGCCTATTTTAAAATTTTATAATTGGATGACCCCATTCCACATCCATGTTGATGCATCTATCTCTATAATTAGCATGATTTTGACACAACTCAATGAAGGCAAAATAGATCATCCCATCTCTTTCATAAGTAGAAAATTGACCCAAGTAGAGTAGGACTATACAACAACTTAGTGCAAGGTGTTGGCCATGGTCTATGCCTTATAAAAATTTAGGAAATACTTGGGTTTAGTCAAATTATATATTAGAGGAGATGAGTGAATATGATTTTGAGAATCATCAAGTAATCTTGGTAAAGTTTAACTTTCTAAGTAAGTCATCGATGTAGTCTTCCATAATTTGTGTAGGAGATCATGGAACATGTAAGTCATGGTTTATTGGTAGGTGGCACGAGTGTTCTTTATCCCAAAAGGTATGACCTCATAATAGAAATTCCCCCATGGGGTAATGAAAGTTGTCTTGTGTTGATCCTTAAGAGCAACCAAGATTTAATTATATCTTGAGAACCCATCCATAAGTGATAGCATCTCATGGATGGCTATTAGATCATTAATTTGGTTGATACTTGGCAAAGGGAAGTCATCTTTTTGAAGAGCAAGGTTTAACTCATAGTAGTTGATGTAAATGCATATTCCTCTAGTCAATTTTTTGACAAGGATAATATTAGAAACCCATTACAGGTAGTCGATGGGTTGGATAAAGTTAACATAAAGGATGTGTTGGAACTCTTCTTTGACAAGAAGAAAAATATGAGGATGCATTTTGTGAAGCTTATAATTAATATGTTTAGCATCTTGATTGGTGATAATGTTATGGGTGATGATAAAGGGGTCAATACCAAGCATGTCATTATAAGACCAAATGAAGGCTTTGCTATGTTTATTAAGAAATGTGGCATAATTATATTGCTCATAGGAATCCAAATATTAGCTAATCTTGAGGATGTATGGGTTATCATGAGAGGGAAAATTAAAGTCAATGGTTGATTCATTTAACATATCTTCTGTTTCAGATGGAAGTGATCATTTGATATAGGAATCATCTACACCAATGTATGTGAGAATATAATCATCATCTTGACATTAGATAGTGTTAATAGTGGGAGAGTCTTCATCAATAATTTTAAGATAAATGAGAGGAAGGGACCTTGTTTCCTTACCCTCGTGATAGGTGAGAGGCCCCAAATGGATGGCATTTATTGGAAAAAAAATAGGAGGTAAAGATACCTCCAATTTGGTAGGTTATGGTGGAGAAGGAGAAACTGTCTCTTCAATAATTGGTACATGGGAAGTTTTAGTGAGTTTAGTTGGTTTGTCATAACCCACTCCATGCCTCTTTTTGGCCATTTTCAATGGTTTTGCTAGTGGGATATTCAATGGGAACATGAACACCCTACTTGTAATAACCTAAACAAAATCCTTTCCAAGCACACTTATAAATATAGGTGTGATTGAAGCTATGCTTACTTAGGAAAGATAAGTCATAGGTAAATGGTTGTGGTGAAGAGGATGGATTACCGATAGTGGGAGCCTGATCAATTCCCCCATATGTGAAATTAGTTTGAAGGTTAGAGGGACCATAAGGGATGACCATCCCAATACAAGGATCATAATTTAGGTGAATATGAAGCTTTCCATACTCTTATGGAGTATGGAACATGTCAATCATTAAAAGATTATATTATTTGAGTGACAAACACTTGAAATTTTCCTCCATTGGATCTTTGTCAAGAATTTGTATTATCAGTATCTATGTAACTGGGGTAGTGGAGCTTATGGAAGATTTCAAAGTATCATGTGGAGAAGATGATGTCTTTAATGGAATGAGAACATCATTGGGACTATAATTCATGTTGCATGTTTTAAATAAATGTGGGTCGATGAGTATAACATGCACTTGCCCATTGTGCTCAAACTTGACACAATGGTGCAAAGTTGAAGGCACATATGTTATAGCATGTATCCAAGGTCATCCAAGTAGTATCTTATACTAGAACTCTCCTATAACATATAAGAGATTATAAATTTTGTGGTGACATAAATAGATATGTAAGACAAAAATGTCCACTGTAGTAGATATGGTATCGTTAAAGGAGTGGAGCACCACATCGATTTGAGACATGTAATTATTAGGAAGAGCTAGTTATTTGTAGGCATGGGTGGACATAATATTAATAATATCTCCCCAATTTATCATGACCCTTTTCACATGAGTTTGATCAATATATGTGATAATAAAAAGGGCAAAATCTTGATCTTCAAGGTGTTGACATGGAATTTCTAAATCACTAAAGGAAATTATGAAGATGGAGTTAAGAGAGCTGACCAAAGCTACAAGAGGTTGGGGATCATCAGGTTGTACCTTAACTACTTGCAAGGAACTACTCAAAACTTGATGGTGTTGGGGTGAGTTTTATATTAACTCATACCAAGGATATTTTCACAAGATTTTGGTGAAGTGTTCACCATCGAGCTTTGAATAACTTTTAAAGACATTAGTTTCAAGACACCCAAGATGGAAATCTTAGGATTCAAAGGAGGAGTGTCTTTGGAGAAGGTATGATCCCAAGGAGAAGTGACCTTTTCCTTACCCTTATCCTTTTTATTTTATGACCATGTGGCCACATTAACTACGTTGATCTAAAACATAGGTAAAGGAGGTGGCAAAGGGAGTATGACATCTTTGGGTTTGAATTCAGGTAGAATGGTATGAGGCATTATAGATGTCAGAGGTGTAATAGTAGGAAGGTTAATGGGAGTATCAACAAAGAGAGTGTTGACATCAAACTATTTCTAAATTATTATTATGAGAGCTTTATAACTCTCACTATCATGTTCAGGTGAATGATGATATAGACACACTTGTGTATCATTAAACCAAGATGGTTTCAATCCAAGAGGGATATAAGGCTTAATGGGAGGAAGAGTTATTATGGAAATTTTCAAAAAATAACATAGGAAAATTTTCTAAGAGCCTGTGAGTGGGCTAACACATGTTGTGGTAATAGGAGTGGACACCTTCTTTTATTTAGGAGTCATAGGAGTGATTTTGCATGGCACCTTTTTAGGTGGTAATGGAGTTACATGTTTTTTTAACACTTTATTAGTGTTAGGTATCATGGTATTAGATGTCAAAGGCCTACCAAGTGGTAAAGGGAGTATTAGAGGTAACTTATCCTTTGGTTTTGCTTGGATTAGTGATACTCCAACTAAAATAGAGGGGTGTGGTCCTAAAATTGATGAAATATTTGTGGGTTAAAAAGGGAAGGATCAGTGAGATCTAAGAAGATTAACATTTTTTTGTAGTTCAAGCCATGAAACTCCAACTTGTGGTTGGGGAGTTATATCTAATTTCACCTATGGATGAATTAGATTAGATACCAAACATATGCCTAAAGACTTGATCTACTTTAATATGGTAGATGCCTGCAAGGGTGAGGGTTCGTACATAGATGGATGAGCTTTTGGTGATTTTCATGAAGAATTTTTTACTTTGTCAAAGACCTTGGGGTAAAGGGTAGTGAGAGTTTTGGTGGTAAATGTCAACACTCATTGTGTAGGATAAGGAGTTTTAAGTCAGTCCTAAAATGTTGTGTGATCTAGCTTCATGAAGTCAAGAAATTTTAGACTTTTCACCAACCGTGAGAAGGGTTTAGATGAAGTTGATGTAGGCCTTATGGTTGCTTTTTTATAATTTTGAGGTTATTTAGAAAGAGGGAATTTATTGGTCTTTTCTAACTCAGGCCAAAGATGAGAAAGAGCTACAATAGGGTCTTCTTCAATAGAGATAGGAGAAGAGGCATGGTCTTCCATGGGTGGAGGAGAAGTAGGTGAAGAGGGTTCCTTAAGGGGGTAGAGCATAGGTATAATTTCTACCTCAACATGTGGGAAAGGAAGAGGTAAAGTATGATCTTTTATAGGTAAAATAAGTGGTAAAATTGGTTGAATTGGAGTAGGCACAATAGGTCTCTCATCTAATATACGAGTAGATAACACTAACTCTTCTAGGTGCAAAGGTGGAGTATATGGCGTAATAATTTATATCAATGGAGGAGAGGTAGGAAAAGAGGGTTCCTCAAGAGGGTATAACATAGGAATGATGTTCCCCTCAACATGTGGTTATGGAATGGGTAAGGTGTGGTCTTCAAGTGGTAAGAGGATAGGTAACATTGGTGGAAAAGGAACTGGCAATATAGGCTCCTCTAGTGTAAAAAGGAGTAGTAAAGGAGGCTCTTCCCCATGTGGGAGTGGAATAGGTGAAATAGGCTCTTCTACCTAAGGAAGAAGAATGGTCAAAACAAATGCCACTAATTTTGGGGGAGGAATAGGTAAAATGGGTGCTTCTTATTGTGGGAGAGGTTGAACTAGATGTAAAGGAATTACCATATTAACCATATGGATATTATGATCACATGAGTTATTATTCATGGTCTAAAAAATATTTTGATTGGGTGAATGGTTAAGAAAAGGCTATTTGAACACATCCATATTTTGATTAGTAGGTGCATTAGGGTTATCCAAGATGATATCACCCCTATCAAGCATGTCTTGAATAATGTTCTTGAATGTTTTACAGTTCTTAAAATTATGGCCTTTAACTTGATGGTAGCCACAAAACTCATCCTCCTTATAACAAGTTGGAATGGGATGGGAGGGGTCAAACTATATAGGATGCTTGATTTGAGAAAGGGTTATGGCACATTGTTGTAATAGTTTTTCCAAAATGGAAGTATATGACTCCCCAATAGGAGTGTATTATCTTTGTTCATATCATTGTTGGAATTACTTGGATGGATTTTGGGAAGTTGAGGAATTAAGTTGGTTTGTGGTTGTGGAAGAAGCTAATTTAATGACCACTACATTGGTGGAGCCTTTATATTTTTGGTTATAAGGAGAATTTTTAGAATAAGAGGAGTCATTCAATTTGGAATTGGAATTCTTACTATGCAACTTGACTCTGCCTTCATCTATAGCTTGAATATTGAGTTTCTATGCTATTATAAAGGCCTCATCAAATATGTGGAAAGTTTGTAATTAGAGTGTGGACAAAATGTGCTTATCACATGCCCTTGAGAAGAGATCAAAAATCTCAAGTTAGGGTAAGGATAAAGACAGTTGACTGATTAATCCTCTCTAGTGAGTGACAAAATTTGTGATATACTCATCATCAAATTGTCTAATAGAATAAAAGTCTGTAATAGAAACCTTTTTAGAAATGTTAATAAAGAAATGGTCTAGGAATAGTTGTGTGAGTTGTGTAAATGAGAAAAGGGAGTGTTGAGTTATAGAGATATACCAATCCAGGGCAGCACCTAAAAGAGATAGGGAAAGTGCAAAGTAATAACACATCATCATGCCCTATTAAATAACAAGCATGTCTAAATACTCACAAATGCTATTGTGGGTCCTCTTTACTCTATAAATAAGTAAATTTGGGGAGTTTCCATTAGCTTGGATAAGAGTGAATAGGCAAAAAAGGATGGAAGGGTTCATTGTATATCTAATCATAAGATAACACATTCTTTGAACCTGACATGGATGTCTCTAGATTAGACATCTTATCCTTTAGCATCTTAATGAGGTCTAGAGGGGGATTGGTTTGGGAGATACCCCCTAAGTTATAGGGAACTTGATAGGAAGCAGAGGGAGTGTATGACATAAATTTTTGAGGTTATGTTGACATAACATAGGGATAATGAGTCATAGGTTGGGTATATAAAGAAAAGGGGCTTGTCCCATTAGGTTAGAGACTATGCTTTGGTTAGATGTTATTATTATAGTTTGGGTTATTGGCATGGTTATACTAGGTGAAGGGTGAGTCATAAATCAGGTAATTATAGGTGCAAGATTAGATGGAATAGGTACCACCAAATTTTAAAATGGGGTGAGACTTGACTGAACTACTCATGATTGTGAAAGTAGGGAAGTCATGCCAGTATTTAGGTGGGATTGGGTAGTTGGTGATGTTAAGCTTTGGACATTATTTATGGTTGGGTTACTTGTCAAAGTGATGGTTTGAGTAACCATGGGGAAAATAGTGGAGATAACTAAAACTAAAGTTATCTCCATAAGAGAAGTTAGCATACCATATAATGGATCATGCAAATAATTATGGGTTCAGCTCATGACAAGGTAATACTAAAGGGACACCATATTATAATCAATAAATTTTATAAATTTTTGATCTCCTTCAGGCACAATGGGAATTTGTTTAGGGCTAAGAGTATGCTCTGTATTTAAAGTATGCTCCATGACAAAACTAGTAACAAGAGGGGAAGGTGGAAGTGGTTGTTGGCTTACATAATTGGCAAGAATTTTGGCTTGGGCTCATGTCAATACCATGTAAAAATAAGTATAAACAGTCTTAATACTCTATGTTAATGATAGAATAAGGAAAAACTAGGTTTGGGTGTAGGTAAGTAGGTTGTTTTATCTTGTTATTTTGAGTAAACTAAAATTACACAGTCGTTGATGTTGGTCATCTGACTGATGTTGGTAGTTAAAGTCTACCGATGTTAGTGGGATTAATTGATGTTGATATTCTGATCTCTATTGATGTTGGTTGGATTAATCAATGTCGATCACTATGATATCTTGGGATATGTAAAATCTAATGTTTTAGAAACCTAGAGGTAGAATCTAGGTAAAATAGAGGATGTAAGAGGTATGTGTAAGGAGAATGAACACTCAGAGAACCTTATATAATAGGTTATACAACTTGAGTATTATAAATGGTGTTGATTTTATAAATCAATGGAAAAACATCCTTACCAACTCCAAAATATAGAAGGAAATAAAAAAGTAGAAAAAGAACATGTAGCCACTAATTATTAAATTTTAGAGATTAATTTTAGTCTCATGTTGGCATATGCCTTAATTAGATAGTGAGAAGAGAATTTGGTTACCAAAGGGACTAGAAAGCAATCTAAAGCTAGTTTCAAGTTAGTTTTAGTGCTTAAGAGGAAATTTGTGTTAGACTAAGTACATGGCTTGTTATACGAGATTGCTCCCTACACTTTATGGACCTAAAGCCAAGCTAAGATTCTTAGACAAAATATACCTTCTACCTAGAGTTTATACTATGCCAGAGAATGGAGTGGGTTCTCCCCTTGGTGGTGAAATCTAAGTAGGATAGCTGGGTAGGGTAAGGTGATCCACCAGGTGATGAAATCTTGATGATCCTTGGCTCAAGTGAGTTTAGATGTTTGTTTTTATGAGTTTTATATGTTTGTGTAACATAAGTGTACTAAAATTCATTTATTATGCTTATAATTAACTAGGTGAGTTAATATACAACAAGCAAATAATGATGTGCAGTAAGTTGTAAACCCAAATATAAAATGTTTAGATTCAAATGAAAACAATGATGAAAATAGGATAAGATAATAAAATTAACTATCCTAATGTTCATGTAAGAAATAAATAAAAAAGAGATTCTTTTAACTTGTAAGAAAAATGAAGAGTTGCTTTTAGAGGCAAAGAGAAAAGAAGAGTGGCAAGGAAGAAGAAATTTTAGTTTATTGCCCTTAAATAAAATATAAAATGTTGAATATTTTGATTTGAGGGAGAAATAAAGGATAAATTGTGAGGAATGAAATTTTCACTATAATGCACCTATATGAACACTTAAAACAAGCAATGAACCTAAGGAAAACTCCAGGGTCCCATCGGACATGCCAAAAATGTTTTACTAAATTTTAAATTTATTTGATGTTGAATATTTTGCTTTAGATATTAGAGAGAACTTGGATTGGTTGCACATCATATATAGATGATGTTGAATACTCCTTTTTGGCTGAGGAGGAGTACTTGTGAATAAGAAAGTACTAATACTAAAAATATTTGTTAGTAGATATATGAGTGGGCTACCAAGCTACATGCTTATTCCTAAAAGTGTCAAACTTACTTATGGATGAAATTACACTTTTTAAAACAAAATTGGTAATGAATAAAAAATTAAAGAGAGATATTTTTGTACTATTCTTATAGTCTAAGTGCAGTAGGGGGTGACACAGTGTGGATAATGTGAGTTGTTGATGTTTTTGAAGGTGGTTAAGGTAGGTTCAAGGAGGTTTGTGGAAATCCATAGTTGTCAATGTTGGTTAGGATATCTATTTCAGTAAGTAGGTATGGTTGATGTCAATTATATGACCAACATTAATTATATGACTGATGTTAGTAGGGGTAGTAGGTCTTAGGGGGTTACAAGAGAGTTTTCTGAGTTGGGAGGTGGATGTTGTCAGGTTTATGAGATTGGGAAGAGTCGTAAGGGACTGTGTAAGACTCAAGTGGGTCTAAACATAAGGTTGGTATGTTTAGAGTAGAGGAAAATAGGTGGAGTTTTACAACCCCTCTATGGGGAGAGTTGAGATGTTCATGAAATGATAAATAGTACACTGTAAAGTAACTATAAAATGACTATTTTAAGAGAATTACCAAAAAATAAAGATATACTTAGCTGATGAGATGGATGAACTGTGGGTGCTAGATAGATGGCTCTAATGAGGCATGTTAAAGTAATAGGTGAATAGAAATACAAGCATGTGCTATCAATTTTGAAGAATCCAAGCTCTATATAATATATCAATTCTTGGTTTGGACTAATTTGTGTAGAGTAATAGTAAGCTTGAATGTAGAAAGTTGAATGCCAAAAGCTTGTATGCGAATAATTGAGTTTTCATTATTTATAATAATTTGAACATTAGTTTGGAGTTTGGATTAAGTAACCAATGTCAGTGATCCCACCAATGTCAGCCATGGGTTGATTGATGTCAGTGGCATGAGAATAGGTAAAAGGGATATTTTTAGCCTATTTTCTATTTTTTATTGTGCCAAGTTTGGTATCCATTAGGAAATGGTAGAAATGGGAGGCTAAAAAGGACATAGTTGGTTAGGAATTTATTTTTGGGGTAAGAACAAGTCATGGGTAGTTAGGATTAGGGGACTAAGTCTTGAGGTAACTCAAAGGGTAAGAATTAGTATTAGGATAAGGTGGTCAGGTAAGGTGGCATAAGTAATTTTTAATTAACTTAATTAAATATTTTAAATTAATTAAATGTGTGAGGGGTAAAATCATGGGTTAGGAAAGCTAATTATTAAAAAAAGGCTCAAGGGATGTTTTGACATAGGGAGTTATGCACATGTGTGACATCTTTTTGGTGTCTACAATATGAATACTTTGATAAGTGATGTTCTAGTCCAGGTTATTAATGGCAACCCTATGTAAAATATGATACCAACATCATACTCTACTAAAATAGCCTACGTGTAATAAAATTCATACACCCAAGCTTTGATGTCCTTGTATGAAGCATGAGATATAGTATGAACTTGATATAAGTCATTTCAATGACCCCTCAAAGAACTTAATGATCCTAATCTTAGTAACATAAATTCTTGCACCCTTGAGATCATAAAACCAACCCAATATAGGCTTGCACTCCTATGACTAGAACTAGTTCCCCAAATAAGCTTTGTACCTACAAACTAATAGACTCCACACATAAATAGATTGTTCTAATGAATCTTCTAAAAGCCTTCACTAAATAACCAAGTCTTACATATGATGCATTATTCCATAGCACCACTAGCCTAATGTATCCCCTATTTTTATTTTATTTCACTTTGGGTGAGAATATAAGGCTTGCACCTTATGTGAATTGATGTCAGTGTAGTCAAGTGATAAATGTTGAGTGCTACAGGGGTATACTACATTTAAACCTAGTTTTAATAAGTTTAAAATTAACTCTTATAACTAAATGAGTTTCTAACACCATAAATGAATGAATTGAAAACCTAATTAAACTATAACACATGTTTCGGTTACACCCTTTAGACAAGACTTCCCTTAACTCAGCTATTAAATATCATTTAAACATTCATGCATATATGCCTTTGTGTCATGGGTGTTTAACCCAGACTAGGTAGCTCTCAAGCTTGATCATACCCTTAGGGATCCTAAGGAAGATGAATAACATCAATAAAATGGGGGTGATCTGAGCATTTTTTTCCATTGTTATTCACATAAGTTAGACATCCTAACTAGCTAAGCAGACTTAGATACACCTAGGCCATTGTTCATGCTCGAGTCAAATTATTTTGGCTATCCCTTCTAGTTTCCTTATATTTAAACAACCTGATATCTATTTTATTACTTTATTCTTGATATCTCTCTTTCATGTGCCTATAGAATTTTATATCCAATGTTGAAGGCAAATTGCATGTAGTCTAGTAGCTGATGGTCTAGGTGTCTGACTATCAATGGAGTTCTTATATAGGCCCAAGAGTAAGAGCAGGTCTTCCATACTAGGTTGGAAACCCAAATGACCTTCCCTAAATCTAAATAAAACTCTTAAATTAGTCATCTTCATAACATATGGCCCATCCTTGCATTTTGTAGGTTTTATTATATGGTGGTTTTAGAAAACCCTTTGAAGGTTGGGCTTGAGGTTACCTTCTAAACTTGGTTGTAACCTATCAATAATATCCACATTTTAATGGACCCTTATTATCATAGTTACATTGACCCTTGATATATTATGCAACATTTGACCTTGTTTTCATGCCTTAATCTTGGGCATAAGGGCTTAAACCTATAGGTGATGTTTATAGGGTCTTATGGAGTTTTGAGTTTGGAAACCAGAGCCTATGTAGAGTTGAATGGATTGATGGACCATTACACAATTGAGGTTCCTTGAGAGGTTCCATATGAACTATTGACTCTTGTTCAAGATAACCTATGGGGGCCCTAAACACCCTTATTCATATACTTAATAATTAAAAACATTTGGAATTCATTAATCAAACACATGAAGGGAGAAACTAAAACCTAAGATTTCATAAATACCTTAAACAATGCTAATGAACCTTAAACTTTGCTAAAGAGGTCCATAAAAGCCTTGGGAGCTAGTTCATGATTTCTTGGTCCTTAAGAACCATAATAAGGCTTGGCCCTTCTAAGAGAGGTACTCCTCCACATGAATACAACACCTTTGCATGCTCCATAATGTTTTAATGATCTTCAATAGCCATCACCATGAAACAATTTGTTCCCTCTTGTAATGAAGTTCAAATTACACATGTAGTTTTACTAAAGGATAGAATCTTGGGAGATTTTAAGGTTCATTTGATCATCAAGTACACCATTAATAATTATAAAACTTTAATGGGTCTTTTAAGAATACATTATTACAATCAACAAATTATCTTTGACATATATAATGCATTTAAGGTCCTAAAATGCCATGAACTACTATTTGCAACTTACAAGTGTAACCATATTAATATTTCCTTACTCCCACAAGCTCACATGTGCAAATTTGGATTCTTAGGTGAAGTGGAAATACCTTGAAGGCTTGAAAAAGATATACACAATCACCATTTTCTTCAACCAAGTCAAAAATGCATTAAAATTATTCCAAGATTGACCTTATGTAGATTAATAAGATCATTTTGACTACCTCTATTATTAACCATTGTTCATAAAGCATGGTTCATCATTATTCAAACCAATTCCAAGTATTGGAAGGCCATCATACCACCTTCCTCTATCCAAGAGCTCAAGTCACCATTTTCTTTCTCTTATTTGTACTAAACAAGAACCTGAGAGGATATCCAAGGTTTCCAAGGAGGATGATGGAAAGGAGGGGTTGGTTTTTTACCTTTTTGACTTTAAATTCATGTATTATCTTACATTATTTCTATACTAAGTTCCCTCTACATATCCTTGACCTTTTCTAACTATTATCATATAGTATGGATCTAGACAAGCTTTAAAACACTTAAAAAACACCATTTTCTTGTATTTTCTCAAGTTTTCAGATCTTGAAACATTATTATTGGGTAAGAGGAGGGAAATTAGGGATTAAAATACATTTAAAATATGGATTATTGGTGGAAGAAAGGTGAAAATGCATTATTTCCCATGTGTGGGCCCCTTTAGTGGTGAATAAAAGCATTTAACTTATAAAAGGACAACCTTTTGAATATGAAACCATTTTATAATGGCATTATGGTAATAATTGAGATGTTTGAAGGTGTAATTTATGGTCTTGGTGGTGTTTTTGGGGCCAAAATAGCATCATTCACATGGTTAGACACCTTTTTTAGAGGTAATACATGCATAATTCTAAGTGAAACATTAATTGAAGAAGATACCTTAATATTTGATAAAAAACCTTAAATTATGCTAAGGTTTCAAACAAGGCTCAAACATATTCCTTCATATTTGTCTCCAATCTCTTCAATTCTTCCTCATGTTGCAAGTCATTGGCATGCTTACATGGTTGGCTATGGTAGAAACATCATAAGTCACCCCTTTCATGAATGATTTGGGTCATAAGGACCATATTAATAATTTTCATGGCCTCTTATACATAGATAACATATATTAGATACTTTATAAATGCTCTATAAGAGTGATCAAATAACCACCATGACACTCCTTGACATAGCACACCACTTGAACCTACTACCTTAACTTGATGACAAGTGATCCCTTTTTTGAACTACCTTGGCACTTCAAGAGATGTAAGAAGGTGACCAAGATTGATATCAATTACTCATGGGTAAAGGTTGACCCCTTTCTAATCCCAAGCATATAAATACATCAACAATGTCTTTTCAAAATCTAATAATTTCTTGATCAACTAACTATGTAAGCTTTTGCTCAAGGGAAAAATAATCATTATCTTGGTGACCATTTATACCATGGTAAGTTAAAAAGTGTTTCCCTTCTACCTTTTCAAATATATGTGTTTGGTAATGATAATTAGTATGATCTTTATCATTTTATTATCCAATAATGTGCACAATATATCATGTGGTCTATCTTGATACCAATCAAATTGAAGTGGTTGCTTTTTATATAGGCATATTGTTTAAATGTAGGAGGTATTCTATAAATATGATCCTTTCCTTTATTTGATACTTTTACTATTTTTTATTCTGTATGAATTATTGGTTTTGAAGAGGGTTTTTGAAGTGGTTCATGACCCTTCTTAGTTTGCATGTTTGCTTTTATAATGTTAATTGTACCATGTTTGCCTCTAGGTGGTGAAGTAGGTAACTCAGCATTTTTATTTGCTAAAACATGTGCATATTTATTCACATCCCAATAGAAAATATTAAATGAATCAAATGTTTTATGTAATACTCTTTCTCTAAGAGGATAAATAATACCCCTACTAAATATAAATTGCACTTCCAAATCTAAGTGGGTATAATTTAAGAAATACAATATGTCCTTAAATCTGATAACATAGTCTGGAATGGACTCATTCTCATTTTTTCTTAATATTTGTAAATGTTCAAATGGTTAATTCATTAAGATGTATTGATGAAAATTGGATAATAACACATCTTTGAGTTTTTTAAATGTTGATAAGGAACCATTTAGGAGGCTAAAAAATCAATCTATAGCCTCTTGAGCTAAACTTCAATGGAAGGCCTTCAATACCAGGTATACATCCCTAGCCTAATGTTCAAAGTAATGATTATATTATTTTAATTGAATAGTAGGATATATGTGACCATTTAAGCATGATAACTTAGGCATGATGAAAGTGGATAGATAATGAGACTCAAACACATCTCGAATAAGAGATTATTCCTTTAACATATTCTCCTCAAAGGTAACCTCATGAGATAAAACTTGAAACTTAAGAATATTAAAAACTTTTTTAATATATCTTATGGTAGTCATGATGGATAAAATATCACAAGGAGAGAATGGTGAAGAATTTGAATATTTTCTTAGAGGTTGTAAAATACAATTCATACAAAACATAAGAATGATAGATTCTTGATCACCTTCTAAAAGAGGATCATCACATGGTTATGTAATATTTGGTAAAGGAGTATCCATTTATAAAGAGATAATTTTATCATTTTTTATGTCATGAAGGTTGATATCATCCTCATTTCAATGTGTTATGTTATTTGAATTTGTTTAACAAATAATGGGAGTAGGGGAGACGTTCACTTGTAAACACATGTTATGTTTGAGCAAAAAAGGCAAAGGAGGGAGGAAAATAAACATTTTATAATCCATTTGCAATATTAGGAGAGGTAAAAATATAATTTTAACTTTTATTTATATCAAATGTACTTAGAAAATTCACTGTATCTTCACATAATGTATCTGATATAACCACTTTCTTAGTATTTTCACATGCATTTTCATTTTGTCATTCAATCAAGGGAGGATAGTAAGTAGTACATGCATTTTACTCATTACAATTTTTATAAAGAGAAATACTTTCACTATTTTCATTTGAGTGAGATAAATAAGGGATAAGATTTTCAATATTATCATCACTTGAACAAGAAGCCACACACTCAATTTCTTCAATATTTTCATTATTAGAAGGAGAAGAGGGACATTCAAATTTTGATGCATATATATAATTTACAACATCTTACTTGATGAATAATAACTTATTGCTTTTCCATGGTATCATTTGGTTGTAAGGCACCAAAAAAATGTATTATGTTTGACTTTTTAGACCTTCATCATTAAAAAGAGAATAAATAAGAGAACTAGTCTCCACATACCCAAGAGGAATATCATTATAATCATAACCATATGAAAGCATACTATGATCATTACCATGTTCATTTATATTTGTATTTTCATCATTACTTCTTTTATTGTCATAGTTATAAGCAAAAGAAGAGGTGTTAGCCTATTTTTGATTTGACATAAGATCTTCATATGTAATACATTGATCATTAGGAATATTGAAGAAACAATCCAAATGGTGGGGATTTATGGGGCCTTATGTAAGAAAATCCATAATAACTTTAACTTTATTACGAATCACAAAGAGAGCAATAAAAATGCCTTAATAAAATATATAAATAATCATTCCTTAAATAATGCCCAAGAAAGAAATCAGATCCAAAAAAATAATACAAGGATCTAAATTAAATTTTAGGAGAAAAAAATCTACATGTAAACTAAGGTTTGGTTTAACAAATAGAGGATGGGTTCACCAAAATGTTTTATGTTATTTTGGGTTTTACACAAACACACTTCACAAAATAAAATTATTTGAGAGGAGTAAGATTAAATTTAGATTTACATTTACAATCAATAATACAAATTTACCTAATTTAGCATGTACAAAAAATATAATTAAATATAGTAAAACTAATAGATAGAGAGATCATACATTATTTAAAGTTTGGCTCTAGGAGGTGACAGTGATTTAGAATTATCTTAGGTCATTAATCAAGTTTTGGAATCTACTCACTCTATGTTTTGTCTATTTTTTCGTACATGACACTTTCATCGATCATAGATATTTGTGTCAATGCATATGTTCAACTTTGACATAGATTTCTAGCCTAAAATAGGCATAGAAGTGGATCAAAACTCATGTCAAACCTACATTATCCCCTATGTACTTTTTTGGTACCTCAAAATATGTTCAATTGTGTGTGAGACTTAGGAAATAATTAAATCCCTAATATTATTGCCTTTTGACCTTATGTAACTTGGTAAAAAGGTGTTAACATGTGAGAAAAACTAACCCTAGCAACCCTGACTATTGATAAGTTATACCTATATAGCCAATACTCCAAAGAGGGCCTTAGACTCACATGTATTTCTCCCTCCTAGGCATGTGTGTGAAATTATAATAGTGAAACTATATGTTCTTTCTCCTATAGTAACCCTTGGTAAAAATAATGCAAGAGTGTCATGACCTTTTGAGTGATTGAGATATTCAACATAGAAATGTAGTGCGATTTGATAACTTAGAATATAAATTATTTGATAATTAGAAACTTTATTGATCAAAATTATAGGTAATATAATTTGACCATAACCTTTATATATATATGGATCTCTTGATTTCAAATTAGGATCTAGTGGCATGTGAAAATATGATAATATGATGAGCAAAGGATACAAAATAAATGCCAATATGAATTTAGGTTTCTAGAGGATAAAAAACATAGGGATGATAAAAAAACATAGGTGAGTATCTCTAGGCTACACTAGATAAAAGACAATTTGTAAAATATAGTCCCATAGGGGCATATAAAGCAATTGAAATAAGATGGAACCAAAAATGTCCAAATGAGATCATGCCACTAGATATCTAACTCTTAGTCAAAATATGTATATGTGCAAAAGGCTATGAAACTATGGTTTTATCAAATATGGGTATCTAAAGCTCCAAATTTTGAATTGGGGAACTATTGGCATACACAAGTTGGCCCAACAAGACCCAACAAGATAAAGTAAATTGACCCACAGGGTGTCATACTTCAAATATACATAAAAGTCACACTAGAACATTGACAGAAACATCAAACCTTATTGATGACTGATTCAATCTAGATTCACCTATGAAAAACCCAAAAATCATAGAGAAAGCTCAGACGCAAATCATAAAATTAGACAAAGTAGACAAGAGAGTGTAATACCAAGATAAAAGCACCAATAAATTCTTAATTCATAAGTTAGAGTCTATATATGTAAAATTATATGAAATCATTGTAAAAATAATGCTCATACTAAATTTGGGTGTCTAAAAATTCCTCCCCTTTAATCTAGTATTTAAATTCTATGTTAAATACTATTTTTATGGGATTAAAGAGAATGTGAACTTGCACTGGCATTTTTAAACTTAGACCTTCTATATGCAATGTAGAATGTAGTAGATCTATAAATCAATCCTAGCTCAGAGAAGATAAATCCTACTTACATTTCCAATTGGGGATACATCATATAATTGGGGTCATGACCAATATGGATCTAATAAACCTAATCAAGGTATCTCTTACCATAATAAAATCACTGGGAAAGGTTCTAAAGCCTCTAATCAAGCAAAACTATGCAATAAACCTCACTAGGTCCTATGTTTTCACATTCACTAAACTAATAACAAGTAAAGTAAAAGTTTATTCTAGTTCTCACCAAAGCTTGTGGCACAAAATGAGGGAAATAAACACTAAAATTAAAAATGCATAGAAGACATATACTCACATCAATGTATATGGAATCTTAATGCATGGAATAGAACTACAAATGCATATCTATCTACTCTTACAAAGGAAGAACAAATTTAGGAATACTTACCTTTGAAGATGAACCCACCAAGCCTCAATCTCTCCCTTGGCCAAGGTGATTCACAAAAAGCTATTGTGGTATGTAAGGATGACAAGGATAAACCATCTCTAGGTTATAGAACCTATCAATGCATCTAAAATATTTCTCCACAAGATAAGATATGTATCTCTAAATAAAGTATGAAACCTTAAGCTTATTCCTCAAGTATAATGGTGGATAAATATATGTGAAATATATCTTACTTATTATCTTTATAAAAAATTATGGAAAGGGATGTGTTTACATAAGCAGATCTAACATTAAACCCTTTTTAAAATCTAGGCCAACAAGGTCGATCCAATCAACCTAGTATCGTAATTAACAAAAATAAACTAGATCATGGACTAGGTCAACCATGGGTTGACCTAGTCCCTAATAAGATTTGTCAATAAAGATACAAGGTAGATGTGGTTGATTATGTCATGTAAACTATCAAAAAGGGGTTTAGGCTATAAAAAAGGCTAATGAAGGTGGTAAAATAATAGAGTACGGTGAAAAATAGGAGGCAAATCTTAGGGGAATGTTTTAGGAGACAAGTGTGTGTATAGAAAGTGGAAAAAATGGACAATAATCCTATGAATCACTAATGGTCTACCCAACCCTTTCCCAGTGTACCCCTTATGGCATAGACTCAAAGATATTTAGACTCAAAGGGTTCCTAAAAGAGATATAGCATCAGTAATTGATAAAATTTTAAAATATTATGTGTATACATCTACCCCACTCAAATCTCATCACGTGTCATTTAGTTTCAACATGAGATGGTGTCTTAGGAAAAGAACATAACAACACAAAATACTAAAGCTAAATAAAGTGCAATACGGAGCAAATAAGATAAATGAAAGGATAAAATTTAAAAATGCATACCTTTACTTACCTTAGTGTCTAATGTGAGGAACATTAGGTGAACCTATATAAATTAGAACAAAAGAGTGAATAATCAAAAAATTTGTAACATATACATATGATAGTTCAAAATATTCTCTATGACATTAGGATTCTAGAATATTTTATCGTTTGGAAAAAGATTTAGTATAGACAAAGATATGAGAAAAATAAGAAATTTGATTGTAAATTTTTTAAAGGTAATGGGGATACCATAGAGGTAAGTATCATACTAGAGGACATCCATGTATTACTTAGACTACTTATAAGAGAGACACCAATGATCATAGGGATATCATATGATATGGAGGAGAGATGAGCACTATCTAGGTGGGAAACATGTTCAGATAAGATCTACCTAGGGCTAAGGGTGAACTTATTTGATGTTTATATTACACCTATTTTGGATATCTAGAAGGCTATGATTGGAATTATGATAGTATGAGTGTTGTGTCACAAGTTGGATGGCAAGCTACCATTATATATGATATCCTTGTGCTAGTCCATTTTGGATAAGGGGTACTCTATGATTTTGGATTTGTCATATGGGTCAATCTCATGCATGGCATGTATGGGATGATATCTAGAGGGTGAAATACAATGTTAATTATGGTGTTGTTGAGTGCATATATATATGAGATCTTCTTGGTGTATCATCTAGTTGGGTTTCCCCATGTGGTCGATGATAGGTTACCTTGGGTTACTAGATGGAGAAAGGACCAGGTAGTGCATGTCATGCCCCACATGCTAGTACTATAAAAAATCACATAAGGAGATGTTTTTTATCATCCTTACACACATATTTATACTATTTTGTTTAGTTATGAGACTATGGTGATAGGTTTGGTTTGAGTTTGGATCATGGGCCATTATACTTGGTGGGTAGATCCATAGCTAATGACATGCTTGTTAGAATAGTTTGGACTCTCACACTAGTAACTCTAATATTAGTTCCTATATTTTCATCATGGCATGTGGGAGAGTTTATGGGGAGAGGAGGAGTAAGAGTGATAATTGAGAGACTAGATATTAGGCCATGGCATGTGAGATCATTGACTAATTGAGTACAACATTTGCTAGCCAGAAGAGGAGAGAGAATGGATATGGATGTAGGGGTGCATTAGGCACCATAGTAGGAGAATAATTGACCACCTTGGTCATACCATCAATTGAGATTCCATTGATGGGATTGTGCATAGAGGGTGGTTATATAGGATGACCCAATAGTCAACCTAGGGTAAAGTTGGTTGATAGAGGCACCACTAAGGAAAGGCTCAATGTATGCATGGGTGGTAACTCTAGGTTTTTATTTGATATGGATACATCCCATAGATGAGGTACTCAAGGGATGGGTTGATGGAGAGACTGTACTCATAATATGATTATATTTGGAGATGGTGGTTAGTGACATCAAGATATGTAAGAAATGTTATAATTTTAAGTTTATGAGATAAAATACTTGTTGGATATGATTGTAGGTATATAGATAGATTATGATATATATATATATATATATATATATATATATATGTGTGTGTGTGTGTGTGTGTGTGTGTGTGTGTGTGTGTGTGTGTGTGTGTGTGTGTGTGTGTGTGTGTGTGTGTGTGTGTGTGTGATCTGATATCTATCTAGGTTTTGGTTTTTTTAGAACCTATGATAGAGGAGGTCAGATGAGGATCCTTAGTCATGGAAACACACTATGACATTTTGGATGGAATGCTGACACCATACAACCCTACCATGATGGATGATCCTATGGTACTATCTACCATAGCTCAAGAAAGTTGGTTTAGACTAGTGGGGAAGGCTAAAAAGTATCTATAGACATATGGGGATGGATTGTAGCCACTAGCAGGGGTGGTATTAAGAGTATCACATGCTTGGTATGCCCTAGCTTAAGAAAGAGCCGCACACATGGCTACCATGATCCAAATGGAATAGGTACATGACCTAGTGGCCAACCTATAAGGATAGGTAGTAGGTTTAAGATCTCAAATATCCTCATTATAGTGTACTATGTAGAGGGAATGGTCTGAGGTAGCTATGGGTAGCATTACTAGGCCACGAGATAGGCATGATAGAGCCCAGACATAGAGCTAGAGTGATGTAATTTTATATTTTGTATAAAATCACATGATATATAGAGATATATTATTTTAACAGTTAGATTTTATTCTCTTGATTTTTGTTTTAGTTATGGTTGTTGATGAATGGATATATTTATTTATAGCACATGTATTTTGCTTTTGTGGTATATGATATAGGAAATATATGTGGGGTGTTTTCTTTTTTAGTAGTATGTAGTACATAAGCATGTTTAAAAAAACAAGCAAAAAGGACTTGGAAAAGTATAATCAATAAAAAAAATACATTAAACACTATATCAAGATGGTATATGTGTAATAATAAAACATTACTAAGTATAATAAACCAAAAAGTGGAAATAAGAGGACAAAAAATGTTTTTGAACCATGAAAAATATTGGCACCAAATTAAAACAAGTAAAATCACACTATATCATGTTGGGAAGTATGATAATAATGTTAAAAAATGAAAATCATGTGAAAGACCAATGGTAGAAAAACAAATCAATTAATTCAATCAATCATACTAAATCATGTTGGGATGTATAAAAGAGAAACAAAATTGGCAAAATGGTCATAAATTTAATCACATTAATTCAAGTTGGGAACTATGAAAAATGTTAAGAAAAATAGTTGGATTCTTACATGTAATTGGAAAATAAGAAGATAAAAGTGAAATATTAATGAATTAATCATAATACATACTAAATAAATATGGGAATCATGTCAATAATGTGTAACTCATAATCAATCACATCTTATCTCAAATTTGGCACATGTAATTTCATTATGACTTGGGTATTGGAAAATTTTGTAAGGAAGGCTAGGTCCTATCCATTCTCTTACACCTCAACTCAAAAAAAGAATGAAAATGAGGTGGAAAAAATATTAAAATGATAAAATATGGTAAAAAGTGATTTTTGGAGTGGTAATTTGAAAATTTGGTAATTTGTGAGGAAGGCCTAGTCCTTTCCAAGGTCTTACACTGTAACTCATAAAAAGAATCCTTAAGGGGCAGTGATCAGTGAACAAAATAATATTTTTCAAGAGGAAATACTAGGGTTTTAGGGAATGAAAAAGGGAATGTAATAATCATAACATAGCCATCTTATGAGAATACCTTAGGAGACATGAGGCACACTAAGGACATAGAAAGACACTAAGTGACTAGTGATCATCAACATACAAAGGATACCTATTCACAGTAGGCATAAAGCTATGTAGGAAAATAATTGTGGTGCTAAGAATAAATCATGTTGGTTGTTGATGTTGGTTGTTTTGAACAAGAAAATTAAAATGTACCTACCTTCACACAATGTGTTCCTTATTCCTTAGGACCCCTTACAGAGCCATTGATCTACTGTGAAGATTGGTTACTTGTGTGAGAAAGTAGGTAGCATTAAAAGATTTTATTTTATTCTCCTTTTCCAATATATTGGCCTACCTCACCCCAATGGACCTTGAATCTATCATGAGGCCAATTATGGATTTTGATCTTCAATTATAAAAGGAGATGTGCTTATAATCACATCTTTTAGTGTGATTTTACTTTTGAAATTTTTTAATTTTGTCTTTGAGATCATTGCCTTTTGTTAAATGAGTTAGATTTTAAATTATTTTGGATTTTGAGATTCCTTCCTCCATATAGACTAAAAATTACCAATAATGAGAGATAAAGTGATACACAAAAATCATATTTAAGCTTAGTTTAGAGTAATCCAAGTATCTAAAGACATGATTGACTAGAACACTTAGGCTAAACTATGAACTAGCATGTTATCTCAAGTCTCAACCATGTGTAGATTTATTTTGAGAAATGAAATAAGGGGAATAAGGGGAGATTCAAAGTGGATTGGTAAAATGAGATTATAATGAGATGAATTATTTTCTAACTAATCACATGGTAAATAAAGAATGACTAAAGGGTGCAAGGTTTGTATAACAAAGTCACAATAATAATTATCTATGTTTATAGAGATAAGATAACAAACAATCATGAAAGAGAACAAGATAACCATAGAAAAAGGAACTCATGAAGAATAATAAGTATGTAATCAAGAAAAATAATCCATAAGAGAACATAAGGAAAATAATGACATCATAAGCAACATTTAGTATGAAACAAAAGTCATCATGTAAGATAGATAAGAATTTGGCAAAATGTCAAATGATATAAGATATATAAATGTAAATTTGTAGCACACATCCAATCCAAGTGAAGAAAAAAATGAAAGAACACCATTATTATGTTCATAAATATTGATATATTTGTCCACACACATTATCCATGATATTTGATTAGTCTCTATGAAGTTAAACTTGGACTACAGCCAAAATCTCATCAATCTTTAGTGAGAGCTGATAAAATACTTAACTTTGAATCTTCTCGATGGAAAATATAATAATGCCTAAAGGATCATACTGATGAGGAATATTTTATAAGGGATCCTTAGGAGAAGGAATGGGAATGGACACTATAGGATATGAAATCTTTAGTGAGAATTGATAAAATACTTGACTTTGAATCTTCTCAATGGAAAATATAATAATGCCTAAAGGATCATACTGATGAGGAATATTGTGCAAGGGATCCATAGGAGAAGGAATGGGAATGGACACTATAGGATATGAATGGGTTATTAGTGGGGAATGGACCATAAGTGAAGGAGGATCCATGGGTGATGGAATCATAGGTGGAGAAATGGTAGGTGGATAAGGGACCATAGGTGGTAGAGCCATGGGGGAAGAAGGGGGAGCCTTCTTATGAGGGTGACCTGTGGGAGGAATGGTAGTAGGAAAAGGAATGGTTATGAGGTGATCTTTGAGATGTTGTTCAAGAATGTGATAATGACCAATATGATGAGTACCACATTGGTGCTAGAGATAATATACCTCTCCATATTTAGGAAGATATTTAGGTAATAATTTTAGGGGAGGTATAACCTTATTTTTGGGTTGAAGAATGGTGAGACACAAGGTGTTAATATATTATCATAGATTATAATAATGCATGGATGAATGATTATCTATGTCATTGAAGCAATATATATGATTTTTAGTAGACTTTGTAGGTGTACTAATAGAAGTAGTGGAAATGGATTTCAAAGAAGGATGGTGTAATGAAAAGTCTTTAGTATAATGACTATAAGCTTTGTGAATATCACAATAGAGTTGATTATCCCATTTAGCAGGTAAAGGAGCAAGCTATAGTAAAGGGAGCAAACCATCACCAAGGGAAGGTGGGACTAGTGGAAATATTAGGCAAGACTCGACTGAAGGAGTAATAGGATCAAAAATAGGAAGAGGCTCATCTAGAGAGGGAGTGGGAAGAGGATCCAAACTAGACTCAGCTAAGGGAGGGGTGGGATACACATAAATTTGAAGGATAGTCGTAAGCATCTCAGGGATAAGTCAGTTAGAGGGGTCTTAGTATATAGAAAAGTGATAGGGACCAATCATAATATGATCTATAAGCATACTCCTATGAGGCTCTTCAAAAATTAGAGGTGTGTGCATCATCTCTACCCTTTGAATAAGAGGAAAAATTATAAAATTATGAGTTTTATAAGATGAAATTCTAGAAGATGTATAGAAAGACTGAAGTAAAGAGGAATGTTAATGAATAATTTTAGAATCTTAGGTTTAAACAAGACCTCTTAAGAATGGATCATCTAAGGTTTATCCATCATCATAGTTAGGTGTATGAAGATCAATGGTGTAGTGTAGGTAGGGATGACCTTGTCATCTGATGTGGTGTGATGAATAGAGTGTTGAGTCTTAGTTAATACAATGCGTATATCATCACTAGGTGTTTGATGGGCACATGGTTTTAAATAATTTGGAATTTTTGAAATGAGATGAGGTGAGATATCAAAGGTTTTAATATTGATATTGATATTATCATGCTCATCATCATAAGAATCTATGAGGTTAGGTGGTATAGTCTTGATGAGTTCAGGGTGACCATTGTAACCTTGGGTGGAGTTGATAAGAAAGTTAAACCATTGATATTCATTAAATGGAATGCTCAAAAAGATTTCAAGGGTGAGATCATTTAATACACCATGGTCTTGGAATTATTCAAAATTCCAAGGGTTAGTGTCACCTTTAACCCTATTTATTGCTCCATTATGAGGAATTTGACACATTGGCAAGCAAAATAGGTAATTGCTCTCATGTGATGAGTCCATGGCCTAGCAATCAAAATTTAATAAGATATATTAAATTTGAATACCATCACCTTTACTTGAATGGTGATAGGTGGGATGATGATAGGAATCCACACACAGCCTTAGGGAGGCATTTGCCTTCGATCATAGCCTTGACACATGTTATGTGTAGACTTAAGATTACATTTGAAAAATCCAAGGGTTTTAATAAAACAAGAGAGGCAACATAATTGTTTGAACCCTTGTTAATCAAGGAATGCTTAAATTGGATATCACTAATTTGGATAATGATAAAAAGGGAAGATCATTTGCATAAAGAAAAATCTCATCAGGGATCATAGTAACAATGGGGAATTTGAGGGAAAGAGAAGTATCTATTATTTCATCAATGTGTTTGGACATATCTTCACATTATTTTAAAATTATATCTTATGATTTAGATAGGGTGGCTTCATGTCCTATGAGGGGAGGATGAGGGATGTTCATTTTGAACAAGAGTTGCCTAATATGATTACGATGATGTGGAGAAGTTTGTATAAGTTTAAGAAATGGGATTTGAGATGGGATATTAGTAAGCTTTGTAACAAGATCCCATTCATCATAACCCAAAGGGGAATAATGGAAAGAGGTGCATATTTTTGAAAGAGATCCTCAAAAGGAGGAGCTAAAGTGCATGTGAATTTATGTTGATAAGATGTGAGAGTTTTAATTGGAGGAAAAGTTTGTTGATTGTCTTGAGAAGATGGAGTAGTTGATGCAGGTTTGGTTTGAGATAAATTGGAAGGAGTGTTAATAAAATTTTGAGTATCATTGGTGATGGGTAAATAATTTATAGGAGTGGTAAAAATGGTATGGGAAGTGTTAATAAAGGAAGGATATAGAATTGGTTCATCAAAAGATATAAGGTCTTCTTGACCCAACTTTGTTAAGTGAGTTGGGTAAGAATCTTGGATAACATGAAAATTTTAGGATAAATGAGGAGTGTGGATTTTATGAGGATCAATGAAGGTAACCACCCTTTTCGTATTATTCATATTGACCACATTTTATTTTGGATTTGGGTCAATAAGACTATCAACATTATTGGTAGAAGTAGGATTATATTGATTATCTTGGTGGTTTGGAAGAGGATCTTTGTAGATGGCCAAATGATCATTGGCCTCATTCAAAGCTTAAGATTTGGTTTGTGTTTCATGGGATAGAATCATGTTCAAAATTAGGACTGAGAAGGAAATTCATAACCAAATTATGAATTTGACTACAAGTCTCATGAGAATGACCACAACTAGAATGAAACCAAAAAAAATTATTGGGATTGTACTAGGATGAGTGGGATGAGTGGGATTAATTTCTTGTAGAAGTGGCCTTGGTAGATGCTTTTGTAATTTCACTAAGGATAAAGTTTTTTTAACATTGATGTTATTTTTTGAAGATAGATGAGGATTAGTGATGTGGTTAGGAGGGGAAGGTTGTTCCATAACCTGGTTGGGAACAATAGCTTGTATAGTATGAATGGTATCATAATGATCAATGACACCATCATTTATATCATGATTATTCTTGTTTTTGATTAACATACAAGTACCCATAAAAGGTTGGGATGGCTCAAATTTATGTATAAGGAAATATTGGCACTTGGCTTGATCAATAGCCTCTTCTAACATGCATAGAGAGAGTCCAAACTCGATATTAAAACTTGGAATAAAGATCATTGGTAAACAAATGGAAGAGGTTATCATTTACCATATTGTGTTCATAGTTTTTAGATGGTCTTTCATATTTTGATAAAATGTTGTGCAATTTTGGTCTCAAGTTACTTATAATTAATAAAATAGGCCAAAGTATTTTCAGTGAGATCACTAGTTTGAAATTCTTGGACTAGAGCATTGACTAAATCTTCCAAACTAGTGATGGAATGAAATTTGATTTGGTTATACCAATATAAATCATCACCCATGAGAATTTTTGCTAATAACTTGGTAGTGGAAAAAGTATTTAACTTGATCCAATATTTGTATAGACTTCCAAATGTTTGTTAGTGGATAGTAGGATTGGTTGACCCACTGTAAGTAATGGTAGGGGTGATGCCTCCTATATTGATGTTAGAAATTTGAGGTGTAAGATCCTGATTTTGAAGGTGCTTGATTATTTTGTTAACAATAGGAGGTTAAGGGATGAGATTACCATGGGAATCCCAAAAAAGAGGTGGCAGACATTTTGGTTATGTTCCCCATATAACTTATTGAGGGTGATTTTGAAGATGAATAAGATGATTTTGCATTTGCATCATTTTTTTAGTGTTATTAGCTCGGAAATTATTCATTTGATTAAGAGTTTATAATAGAATTTGATGGGTTTGAGTGGTGTTATTGGTATTATATGAAGTATAAAAATTGGTAGTAGTGGCTTGGGTAACACTATGGGTGTTAGTAATAGCTTGAGAATAATTGTTGTTAAGTTAGGAACTACTAGTATGATTTGCTTGTGTGTCAAAATATGTACTAGTAGAGGTATGAGAAGAAGTAGAAGGCATGATTACCATGGGTATAAAACAATGCACTAGTGGAATAATTAAGAAAAGTGGGTTGTAAAAGAAGCCCACTAAATGTAGAACCAACAATGGTAGTAGATATAATAGGCATGGAGGTGGAGGAAATCAAAGAGGAAGATGTCATGGTATGAAAAGGGGTCAAAATAAATGGAATGGGTTGAGAAGAAAAGAAACTAGTGTCCCCAAATCCATGTGAGAATGTGGGATAAGGTGAATTGGGATCCTCAATTTGACCACTTATCATGAGATGGTAAATAGTAAAAAGATATTTTCCTTTATGTTAAGGAAATTAATTGATGAAGAAGAGAATTTTTGGGGTATACTCTTATTTAGGTTGATCTTATAATGATAGTATAGGGTTATGAATTGAAGAGGAATGAAGAGGGGTCCCATATTTTGTAGTGCTAGTGGATACATGAACATTAATTTATCTAAGGTAGGAGCCATAATCTAATTATGGGAGAACCTATTAGGGTTGTTAAAGTTCATCATATCTACTTAATTTAACTTAGTTTTGTTTTCAAACAAGAATTTCATGATGATGGAGAAATACTAAAGAAGATTTATCTGATATAAAGACAAAGAGGTGAAAAAGATACATAGTCAACTAGGTCAACTATGTTCTATAATCCAAGAGGTAGATAAAGGTATAAAATCATGTATGTTGACTCTATACTAAAAATAGGGTGTGAAATTGAGCCTGATAAGGATATAAGGTTGACCAAGTCAACTTAGTATTATGATCTAAAAGGTAGATAAGAGTATAGAGTCATATAAGTCGACTCTATATTATAGATAGGGTATGAAACTAAGATAAGGATATAGGGTTGACTAGGTTGACTTAGTATTGTAACCTGACTAGCTGAAAGGGATACAAAGTCATATAGGTCAACTTTGTATTATAGATAGGGAAGAAATTAGGAAGAATGGGATACATAATTGTATAAATTGACTATGTACTATTGGCAAGGGAAGACACAATATATAAGATACTATACTAGATAGAATTATAGTGTGCTAATAAAGGGGAAAATATTGTAATATAATTGAACCAAGAAATGGAAGCAAACACATAAATAATTGGATCAATGTGAGTGATCCAAATAGGGCACAGAGCATAAAACCTTGCACCAACATTGGCCAATGCAATTTTTTGTAATACAACACATAATGGTCAAAAAGAAAGCAATTAACTAAAAGGTAAGGGATAACTAACCGGTCATCTTGATTGTTATTAGATTATTAGAAAGTGTTATTTTAAGTATGATAGAAAATTTGGCTAAAAATAGGGAACTAAAAAGTAATATATGGATGGTTGCAAGATGTTTAGGATGAAATGGATCTATGTTGGTAATGGTAGTGGCTTGGTATTAGGGCCTACCCCGTCACTTCAAAATCTTAAAGTGATAAAGGTGTTGGGTGTTTTGACAATATATACCATTAACCATGTATTTATACTTGGCAAGAAAACCAAGTCAGCTTCACCCTTGGTGATGAAATCCAAGTAGGTAGGCCTTAGGAAGACAAATGTTAAATGTGTTTTGAATATTATGTGATTTGGTAGTATGTGAAAAAAGATAAAAATAGTGTAACTAAATGATAATTTGAAAAACCACCTAATTAGACTATGTGAGCTACTCTAAGCATGTAGATAACTAAAAATGAAAGTGTGAATTAATTATTAGCAAATAGTTGTTAATTTCTAAATTTAAAATGATAAAAAGTCAGTTTAGATGACACTATATAAACATAATATAGAATAGATTTGATTGGGTTGCTACTATTGTGCAAAAGTAAAAGTCTTTAAGGATAGATTTGAATAGGTCAACTCAATCTTTTAGATAAAAGACAGGTTATAGAACTACATTGACCAGGTCGAATTAGTTTGTTGTAGGGTTGTAGTTTTAAATATTGTTAGCTTGTAAAAAATAAAACTTAAATGAAGTAATAAAATGACAAAGAGAGAGAGAGAGGAACCTTGGTGGGTTGGAAGATGATTAGGATTGTAAATTTAATGTTAAAATTCCTTGAATGTTGTTTTCAAACTCTATAAACTAAGTTGACATGTTTGACCCAGTTTTTCAAAACCCTATGTGTTGAAGAAGGATAAGATGACTAAGTCAAACTATTCAACCTAGTTTACTGATATGGATGTTAACTAAAAGACTAAATGAACTTGATCGACCTAGTTTGTTAATATGGATGTTGATTGAAAGACTAAGTCAACATGTTTGACCTAGTTTATTGATCTAGATTCTAGTAAAGAGAATATGATGATAGGGTTGACATGTCTGGCCTTGTATTCTTATCTAAGACTAAATAAGAGTATTGTGTTAACCTATTTGATCCAATAACCTATATCTAATGAATACCTACATAAAAATAATAGTCATTTTGATACGACTTTGTGTTAAACTTACCCACAAAAAGTTAAAACTATACTGATTGGTTCGATACAATATCACAAATATAGAAAAATAATAATATGATAGAAATGAAAGCATGAAATAAAACCTAAAAGGGTTAGATTCATGTCAATTTCACAATAATGTATGCTATGGGAAATGCATTAGATCTATAAATTAATTCTAGCTCAGAAAAGATAAATCCTACTTACACTTTTGATTGGGGATACATTAGATAATATGGATCATGACCAATATCAATCCACTAAAACTAATCAAGGGAACTCTTACCACAATAACATCACTAGGGAGGGTTCCAAAGCCTTTAATCAAGAAAACTATGAAATAACCTTAACTAGGTCCTATGTTTTCATATTCACTAAACTAATAACAAGTAAAATAAAAGTCTAATCCAATGTTCACCAAAGCTTGTGGCATAAAGTGGGGATAATAAACACTAAAATTAAACATGCATATAATAAATATACTCACATTAATTTATATGAAATCCTAATTCATATAAAATAAGTTCAAATTCATATCTATCTAATCTTACAAAGGAGGAACAAAGTTAGGAATACTTACCTTCAAAGATAAACCCCGTCGAGCTTCAATATCTCCCTTGGCCAAGGTGCTTTGAAAGAGGTTGTTGTGGTATGTAAGGATGATAAGGATAAATAATCTTTAGGCTACACAACACATCAATTCATCCAAAAGATTTTTTCACAAGACAAGATATGTATTTCCAAAGAAACTATAAAAACCTTAGCTTGTTCCTCAAGTAGAATGGTGGATAAGCTGATGCATAATATATCTCAATTATTTTTATCTTCATAATAAATGATGCAAATGGATGTGCTTATATATGTGGATATAACCCTAAAACCTTCTACAATTTTAAGCCAACAAGGTCAACCCAGTCAACCTAGTATCATAATTGAAAAAAACAAACTAGATCATGGACTAGGTCGACCATGGGCTGACCTAGTCCCTAATAAGCTTTGTCAATAAGGATACAAGGATGATGTGGGTGAATCTGTTATGTAAACTATCAAAAATGGGTTTAGGTGATAAAAAGGGCAAATGAAGGTGGTAAAATACTAGAGGATGGTGAAAAATAGGAGGAAAACTTATGGGAATGTTTTTAGGAGACAAGTGTGTAAATAACAAGTGGAAAAAAGGGACACCAATCTTGCAATGCACCAATGGTATACCCACCCCTTTTTCGGTGTACCCCTTAGGGCATGCACTCAGAGAGATTGAGATTTGATGTGTTCCTACAAGATAAATAGCATTAGTAATTGATAAAGTTTGAAAATATTATATGTATACACCTTCCACTGGACCAATGTTTCATAATGTCTAATGTGTACCTACAAACAATCATGTACATTACTAGATAGATTATTATTCTAAATAAATAATATTATAGTCGAAATGAAAAATTAAAGAGAGAAAGAGAGAGAGAGAGAGAGAGAGAGAGAGAGAGACCACCTATTGGTGTGTGGTCTTTTTTTTACTCCTAGAGTGTACTCATCATATTTTAAATGGAGATGGAATGGATCTAAAATGACCCAACCCATATGGATAAGGTGCTCTTATCCTTGGTTTTTTCTTCACTAGAGAATCGAACAAGGTGTCAAACATTGTTTATTATTATGGAACCCCATAAAATGATCATTTATATAGGATAAATCCCAAAATAGGTTCATATGTAAAAGGTGGATATGTAAAATAGGATTGTATATAAAAAGTGTAACCTTGAAATAGGTTTGTATGTAAAGTTAGAACCCCAAAACATGTTTATATGTAAATTGAAACTTTGAATCAACTGTTATAGATAGATTTTAGATCCAAAATTATTATGTAATAGGTCATTTTTCCCCATCAATCCTCAATATAGAAAATAGACAAAGTGTTCACATGAACATCATCCATGCCTCAAATCTAATCTATCTATATAGAATGCCATAATTTATTTATCATGATGTCATAGAATTGTCTATTGATTTATTCAATTTGATAAACTTGTTCAATCTAACCTATATAATATGATAAATCTACTCAATCTGACCTATATAATTTGATAAATCTACTCAATCTACCTTGTATAATTTGATAAATCTATTAAATTTGACCTATAAAATATGATACATCTACTCAGTTTAACCTGTATAGTATGATAAAGCTAATCAATTTGACTCATGTAATATGTCTTCAAATGACATAGAATATCTCAATTATTCATCATAATCAAGTAGAATTCCCCACATACACCTCAATATTTCTACCTTGTCTCATATGGACCATATAATATGTCTTAGAATACCACTGCTCAACTTGATATGGCTTGAATATGTGAAACAAGCCTAATATATGCTCTTATTTGATATGAGGGATGAATCATATGAATCACTCATCTAAAGATACCAAGTTATACACATCGTGTGTCATTGAGAAAAATATAATCATGTAAATTACATATACCCACATGAAATAATATGTTATTATACAAAAAATTGATCTTTGCAAGAAAATATATAATCCCTAAAAAGTAATTTGTTTAGCTTTCCTTGATATAAAAATTATACTCGAGCAAGTAAAGGTGTTAATTTAATTAAACATCAAATGTTTTTTACCAGCCTTTAATATTTATATGCTCATTTAATTTTTTAATTTGCATGATATGTTTATTTCCTTTATGCATATGGATGCATTGTTATTAGTTGAATCACATTGATTTCCCCTAATGTGTAGTCAAATAATTATAATTAATTGATATCCACTAGATAATATTCCTTGAAATTTAAATGATTTACATAAAAAAATTGATTCATTTCATAATATGTTCATTAAATTTCCAAAAACTTTTACCCTGGTCATTATTAAGTAATGTGTGTATACCTTAGAAATAGGTATATAATATGTCATATTGTAGTGTAGTAATAAATTACTCCAAAAGTCTCACCATATAGAAGAACATCCCATACATGTTCCCATGAAACTAACAAGGAGAAAAGTGTAAATATGAGTCTCAAGATCCCATGTGTTATATGTTATGCCAGATTAATAATAAGGTTAAAATTTTACACTTATAACACCAAAATCCATATAGTATAAATAGTTTGACTATTTTCTTTTTAGAATTCATTTAAATTACATTTTTTATTGATTTTTTGATCTGCCTTATAAAATATCAAAGTTATGAGATGTTACCACTACATGATTCTAGTGCCTAGATAGTTCTTTATAGGCAAAGCAACCACTTGCCTTGGTATTTTTTGAAAAAAACCATTTTTTGCTTCCATTTTTAATAATTGTTTTTTAAAAAATAGCCTTTTCATACATTTATATGAATTTTTATATGTATTGGGAACTCTACCAGTATCATATTATGGTTGTCAGTAGTGTTTAACCCTTGTCACCACTATCTAAAAATATACCAAAAATAATCATGTGAAAGTGTATTCATGTTATTTTAAGTGTCTACCAAAAATGAAAATTGATTATACTAATATTTTGACCTTTCAGATAGATCTTTTATACTTGTAATCATATATATGATTATTTATTTCTCATTTTGATGTGTTTTCAAGGGGATATGTGTGTATGATAGTTTTTTCATGGGTACCATATCGATACATTTTTTATCTCTTACACTAAATCATTTCAAGCATTGCTTGATTGATAGTGTGGGACTTGGATATGTTGGTAGGTTAGGGGTGATGCCATATGATATGCATTTGATGATTACATTGGATGAGAGGTGGAATAAAAATACTTGTACCTTTTAGCTCCCCATTAGGGAGATGAGAGAGGATGTGTGGCATATCTTACAATTTCTATTTATGGGTACATGAAATGTTATAGGTTGTATAGGGTTCAGGCTCAAAAGGTGATATCAGGGAGCATGATGTGCCCTCAATGATTATGGCATAATTATTTATAAGATTGTGTTATTTTATGTTTTATAGGTGAAAAAATATTTGTTTTATACTTAATTAATTCATTACCTTGGATGGAAGTGGAGTGGTTATATCATATCACATGCACACCATTATTGAAGACATTGAGACACATGACATGATGTATTATTGGGGTAGGACTATGGTGGCTCACTTATATATACATTTATATTGATTCACATGGGAGGATTATAGTGGTGGGCTTGGTTCAACCACATTTTTCATGTTTGGGTGTGTTTTATCTAAGATGGGATTCTAAACAAATACCCTATGGAAATAAAATGTTTTAGTGATTCAATGTAATATATAGATTCAAAAAATATCATACAATATTTAATAATAAATACATTCAAGCAAGTGTAATAAATATAGCCATAATGGTACAACTATGGTATTAAGAGTTTAGAGAGAGCATATTTTATTTTTTTGATATGTTCTACACTATCACAACTATCAAGGTTCATTTTAGGCTCACTTCCCAATTATATATTCCATTCATTAAGGATTATACTATTTATTTGGGCCTGGACACTTGTGTCACCCTGAGGACACTTGTGTGTCAACACTTTTGTCTAAGTTTCAACACATATATCATATAAAAAATATGTTTTATTTCTCAAAACTTCCACCTATGCCTTTTTATATTTTTTGTCACCTTTCAGATTGTGTGCACAAGATCTTGATATCATAATATGACTCAAAACCCTAGATTTTTTATTTTGACCACTTGTGACTCAATAAAAAGTGGTTAGCATGTGATTCAAGCTAATCCTAGTAAACATATTATTATTAAGTGTTTAATACATAACCATATACTTCAAAGAAGGCCTTAGGCTTAAATGTAGTTCTCCCTCCTAGTTGTGTGTGTAATGGTGATTGTGTAACTTATTATCTTGATCTTATTTTAACCCTTAGTAAAAGCAAATACAAGTTAAATTTTAACCTTTTATAATACTTTGAAATACAATGTTATGAAATTTGGTATAAGGTCCACCTCAATAGCTTTGACTAATAATGTGTATGTTAAATTAGAACTGTAACAAATAATATGCCCTAACTTTTTATATATAGTGATCCTTTTGAATTTGAATTAAAACCTAGTGGTGTGTAAAATTTTACAATAAAACAAAA
Organism: Torreya grandis; assembly: GCA_037957365.1. Lineage (NCBI taxonomy): Eukaryota > Viridiplantae > Streptophyta > Pinopsida > Cupressales > Taxaceae > Torreya > Torreya grandis. The sequence goes on along the minus strand of JARHVA010001093.1, from coordinate 1,169,012 downwards.
CATATAACCACTTTACAATGGTCACAAAGTGATAAGAATGAATAATAAGACAAGGTTAGAAACTTGTGCTAGTCTTTAGATACTAACATCAATGTTAGGTTCCAATAGTGAATGCAAGTGTCCAATAACTCAAAATTTATTATTAAAAAAAAAATTGATAAAAAGAACACATTGATCCCTACAACAAGGTGGTTAAATCATAGCATAGTAATAAAAAGTATCAATAGATAATACATTACAATCAAAATCCATGAAGCCTAAGGGGCCCATGTGAGACCATGCCACTAAGTACTCAATCTTCTGTTAAAGGTATATATATCCAAAACTAAGTGAAAAGATAGTATACAACAATTATCCTAAATATGGGTATCTACATCCCCCCCCCCTTAATCTATTAAGACATAAGGATGAGATTAAATTATTATAATTAAAAGAAGTTTAATCCTAGGTGTGTAGACACACCTTGGACTCATGGTAGTTCCAACTTGACTTTTGTAACTCATGTCCTACAATAAAAACCATGTTCATAATTGGTGTATATAAACTAAAAATTATCAATAAATTAAAAAATCAAGAAAGAAAGAACACGGATAGAGTACACATGTATATATGTTGCATAGTGATGTCTTCTAAAATAATGTTTTCACTGTGAAGGATGGATAAAAATCAAGGGAAATTGATGCCCCATCCATTTTATAACCAAGAAAATGAATGAGGCCACAAGGTGTTACATCTTAGAGATGCTTTCTATAAAAGGAAGGTTGGGAGGTTATCATTCCCTCAACCTAGTATAATGGGAGTAGTGTTAAGTCCATTGAGAGAACTGAATCTCAACCACACAACTCTAGTGTAAAATAATTTATATAACCAATCTTGTCACTCTAGCCTAATTAGGATGGTGCACCCATATCAACCTAAAATAATAGAAGTAATGTCAAATCCATTGAGGTTGTATAATCTTGATCACGCTATTCAAAAGATCCAACTGTTACAAATAGATAAGCTCAAAAAATGTTCCTTGGTAGGGTCAGTGCATCTTGATAAATGAGAGAAAGAATGAACTTTAATCATGATCCCTATCATGTTTATTGTGAATAATCTATAATTTGATTATATATTTGATTTTTTATGTATTTACAAAGCATATGCACCTCTAATATGTCTCAAGTTGAAGTATCTTTGAAAATATAACTTATGATCTGTAAACTATATATAATACATATCATAAATCTAAAAAAATATGTTTCAAATTTGTACCATATATATATATATATATATATATATATATATATATCCCAAGTATAAATCTAAATCATGTAATTGTATCAAATTTTTCCCATTATATCAGTTTGCATGTATTTGAATTCATGCTCTATGACATGCCCCAACTGATATGCCCCCCTTTTTGGGAGAATGAGAAAGTATCATAGTGGTCACCTTGTCACAAAAAAGGATAAAATGGTTTTATCATATGTGTATCAATCATGTAGTCAACAATAATTTAATGATTTTATTTTTGTCACTTGTATTTTCACCCTTTGATTAGATGTCTCAACTCTACTCATCCAAGTGGCACAATTGAAACACCTCTAGGCTTGTGAGTAACCTAAGGAGGAGGTGAATCTCTAGATAGGGTAGTTCCCTTGATGAACCACTTTGGATCAAAAATAAAACTATAATTTTTAGGGGGAAAGGGAGAGAGATAACTAAAAACAAACAATCCTAAGGAAGGTGATACACCAAATAGATTTATGACTTCCAACCAGTTGCATGTTACATATGAAATCAAGAGACAAACAAAACATACATGTCTCTAATCTACATCTTCTCACATTAAAGTTACATTATGAGGTTATGTATTAATGCTTAGGCTTTGAGGAATATATAAGAGGCCTTGAATGGAACTATTTAATAAACTAACTCACTCAACCTTAACACTTCCTAGAACAATTCACATGCACTGCAAGAAGAAGCTTTCCAATTGTAAATAGGATGAAATAATAAGACAACATGCTAAGGAATCCATAGTCTTCACTAAGAAATATCCAAAATTCAAGTATAACACACTATGAATAGTCATAGAGAGGTAAAAATTATTAATATTATTTATCAAATGGTATGCAAATGAGCAGGGCTTTGCCATACTCAAGTAGAGCATAAGTTACAATGTCCAAAAAGGTTAGTTCTTATAGAACTTGAGAGAGAGAGGAGAAGAGAGAATTCCAAGGGTCATAAGGACACTTTTAAATATGATAAAATTATTTAATTATGCATAAAAATAATATGTATGATGAACCATGCAAGTTTAGGAAGCACAAGTGTCCATCTAAGTTATAAAACTCATGAAAAGTGGCATGAAACTCCTCATTCTAGCTCAAAAAATTATCTTCATGATTTAGACATATTTTAACATCAAAAAAATTATTATGGATAGGTCTTATGATTGGAATTAATGGGAAGTGTTTTATAAATGCCATTACATGCATTGGTTATAGGCCTGGTCACCTGGAATCATTTGGGAAAGAGCCATCATTATCTATAGTCTAAAAAACTCTTTTTTCATGTACCTTGCATAATTTTCCTCCAAAAAGACATAAAATTTACATTAAAATCCATTTAAGGGAGTTTATGACACCTTTAAATACCCTCCATGACCTTAGAAGCATGAATCACACCTAAAAATTAATCTACTTAAAGTTTTCAACCCTTCTCACCATCATGTCCACTATGCCAGTTTTGACTGCCTAAAATGAAGCAGCTAATTGAGGTACTTAGGAGTTTTTTCAAGGTTTTTAACTGACATGTGGAGTTATTTTAAGTCTTAATATTTATTTCCATGTGATTGGCATCTCTTGTAACTTCTTGGAACCTCCAAAACATAATAAACAATCAAGAAACCCTATTTTTACCATGTCGATATATATTTTGTATAGCTAATTTTGATGGTAGGGAGCTTGACTGAGTTCTATTTAACATAAAATCATAATTCATTCCATTATGGTCCATTTTGGTTCATTATCTCTCTCATTTCCTCAAACTGGTCTTTATAAGGGTTTAACAAGGGTTTTGAGTTATTTTGTCCTTAAGGTTTTTTCATAAAGTTATGACATTGGAGCTGAAAAAAATTTCCACTAATGTGATGCTAATAATCCCACTAATTTTCCCAAAACTCCTCTATCCTCTATGTAAATCCTCCAAGAAGATATGAATCTCCAAAGTTGCCCATCAAATTTGATTCTCCACTTTTCATAGGTCTAACATTGGTCTCAAGCCAAAATTGATTCTCCTTGTGGTTTTTATGCAATGTGAAAGCTTTAAAATACCTATAATGACCCTATAACAATTATCCTATAGGATATAAATCATATCTAATGCTATAAATTTAAATGGTTTCCCATTTGCCCTTAGGCTTAAACCTTGCCTAATAGGCCAGACTGCACCTTAGAGCTCAAAATGACATTTTTATGGTTTTAATTGAATAATAATAGATAAAATAAATATATATTGGCCCCATAAACATTAATATATAGGTTATAATTCTCACCTCATGTTAAAAGTAGCAGTGACTCTCCATTTAGGCACTAAGCCTTAATTCTGCCTACTAGGCCTGCTTGCAAACCTAATGGTCAATGACACCCTAAAGATTCACCCCTTATTATTTAGTTTTATAGGTATACATAAGTGTTATATATATTATAAGTCCTTCCTAAAATGTCAAAATAATTCCATATCCATCCATTTACCATCCTTATCCAAAACTACTAGGGGTTTATATATGAGGGGAGTGCCCTCTGTCTGAGATAAAATAAAGGGAAATCCCCTACCTCCTTAAATAATTATGTATATTTTAGGATATTTTAAAAGTATTATAAATTAACTATATAAAAATATATCCCTTTATATTATTAATATACCTTCCAAAATCATGAAAGTCTAAGGCAGACTTATTAGGGAAACTATGTGCAAGTTGGGGAACTATGTGATGCATCTTTAAAACCTTTCTTATTTGTTCCATGTCCATCATGAAAGATCAATAAAAATATAAATACCATAATTAATGGATTAAAAACCTCAATTATTCCCAAAACCTACCATATACCCCTCACATAGCTTGACTCAGTCAAGATTGAGCATAATTTCTTGATTGTGTTTTGCCTTAGGATGTTGTACCTATAGGTGCATGTTTATATGTTTTAGGCTAAATTAAATGCTTAAATGCCCATAATAAATTTTCCATGACAACATAAAATTGATCTCAACTTATTATTTCACCTTGATTAGTCCTTCTCCATCACTTTGAACCCCAAACCTAGTCACTATTTGTCAAAGTTATACACAGTCAATTGTAGGTCAAATAGAATCATGTAGGTGATAATGGTTGTTATAGGCCTTGCATATAATGAAAAAAATCCTATTTTAATATTTATGCACCATAATACAATTTTATTTATTCCCTTTATTCCTTAGAATGAGTTTATCAACAAAGTTGTCAGGCCCATTACTCATGGTAACCCTGTAGCTAGACTATAGGTACATATTTATGAAGAATACGGGACTTATAGGTGCTAATGGAAGGCCAAACATAGTATTAAATTCCATTTTTATGATATTTTTAAGATTTTATATCCTCCCTAATTAATTAATACCACTCCAACTTGGATATATGCCTTATATGGTCCTTTTGGGGTGCAAGATCACTTAAGGGTTCAAATTCTATAGATATTATTCCCTGGGTTAGTGCTTAGGAAGGCATCTTTAAACCATCAAAATTATAACTTTAATTAGGTATATGTCCTCCATATTTTGAAAATTTCATCTCATACATAGAGGCTACAAGTAATTCTAACTATATGCATCAAAAATCATTTTCAACTTTGTCATATGACCTTCACCAAAATGCTTTGGATCTCTATTTTCATAGTTTAGTAATTTGGGGCCTAAACTCAGTCATCTCATGTTTTGTAGGTTTATCTACTTTCATTTTCCCATTTAAAAATTCAAAGAGGCCTATCATGACAAAAATAAATAAAATATAACCTCACTTAAGTCTTTGTTAATGTTCCAACTTCTTCCATTGAGAGTTTTTTATCCTCTACTAGGACCACCTGTAGGTGCTTATTGCCACATACAGGTAGAGAAGTAGGTTGTCTTAGTATGCTATCATAACCCAGGAACCATGATAAACTTTGTAATATGACCTTCACCAAAATTATTTGGATCTCTATTTTCATAGTTTAGGAATTTGGGGCCTAAACTCAGTCATCTCATGTTTTGTAGGTTTATCTACTTTCATTTTCCCATTTAAAAATTCAAAGAGGCCTATCATGACAAAAATAAATAAAATATAACCTCACTTAAGTCTTTGTTAATGTTACAACTTCTTCCATTGAGAGTTATTTATCCTCTACTAGGACCACCAGTAGGTGCTTATTGCCACATACAGGTAGAGAAGTAGGTTGTATCAGTATGCTATCATAACCCTGGAACCATGATCAAATCATGATGATTCTACCTATAGAGGAAAAGTTGCCTACAACATAGAATGGTGCTTCTCTTGTAACCTTGATGTACTTGAACTATCCAAACACCTTGAAACATGAAAATAATAATGTGAATAATTAGATAAGTAATAAAACATAATCTATAATCAACCTCAGCAATTGGTTCATATGAACTTGCCAAAAATGGAGGAAAACCTATAGGGTACACAGATTTGTAAGCAGAAAAACACAATCAACTTCATGAGGATGGTTAATAAAGCATAGTATACCATTATTCAAAATATTTTTATTTAAATGAAGGTATATGAGTTTATAATACACCCCAAGATCATTTTTCCTGAAACCTCTTATGTTAAACATACCAAGTACAAACCTGAAGACTACTTTTGTATGCATAGAAGGATGAAAAAGGAGCTTAATGGTTTTGGGCATAAAATTAAACTTATAGAGAATTTTAAACATGTAACTAATCTTTAGGAACTTTAAGATACATTTTATGATCTTCTCCTATGTGGCACACTTCCCCATAGGTCGTACAAGTGCCAAACTCTCCTTTTTTCTCAAGAGAACTACCTTTTCTTTTGAAGAACCTACCACTTTTAGTTAATAATAGTTGATTAAGACATATGAGGACACATGGGACCTGAAATCACCTTTTATAACCTCCACACTTCCCAAAAAAAATTTACAAGTCATTAAATGCCCCTTTTTGACCTCAAAAATGACTCTTAGGACTAAAAAGATTAAAAAGACTAAGGACCAAGTCCAATATAACATTAAATGACATCAATTAACCTATAATAAACCTTTATAAATAATATATTAGACCCCAAAAAACCTAAAAATCAAATTTTTACCTATATGGGTTCCAATTTGACCTAAAAGTCAAATTTGGTCAATAGTTATGCCATAGGAAATTTTAAATTGTGATGTTTATAAATATTGCATTTTATGTATAAATTATCACAATGTAATGAATTGGATAAATTTTATTTAGTTTTTTAATTGGTAAACATTTCTCATGAAAATATTATTGCATGAAAGTGTTATTTTTATAGGTCCTAACATAATTTATGGTTCATGATTTGATTACACGATGCTCAAGATATCATAATAGTGGTAGGAAAAGTCAGCTAATATATATATATATATATATATATAGAGTTTTTAATTTTATTTTTATTTAATTTTAATTTTCAGATATTATGGTTTTTGTGCTCTATAATTTTATTTTCCACCATGCCTTAAGGGAGAGCAATACATCTTATATGATTTTTGTAATCTTTCTTCCCATGACCCTACTCCTCCCTATGATTACACATAAAATCACGTGTAGACTACTGACCTTGGTTATCCTAATTAGATACATTTTTTACTCACATGGAAATTTCCCATGTCATACATCCATCTCTATACATCACTATCATATTACTACCCTTTTGTGCATAAACAGGACCTCTAAACATCTCCTGAGGCCCTTTTAGAGGCCTGTTGACCGCCCAAAGTGGCCTTTTGACCCAGGCCACGACTTAAGGTGACAAATAATGGCCTATGATACATGTTTCCTTCACAAATAAATATCATCCACCATTTCCCAAGTATAATATGCAAAAAATGACCCAGTTTGGACCAAATAGCTAGAAATTATTACTTTTTGGCCTTTAGAAAATTAGGGTTGCCTTATATGACACTTCATCATTCATTTTATCCTTTCAATCCTAAATTTATTCTTTTATATTATCTATTTATCATCACTCTCAAATATTTTATACCTTCTTCAATCTCACCTGGTTCATTCTTGGCACACATAGCTTTCATTGTGACAGGGGATGCCCTACTACTATACAGTTCATCTTGGTGATTCACATTGTTATATAAAGTGTCCTTGAATCTTGTGGGTTGTTCCTAGCTCCATAAAGACTCCATTTCACCTATTATTTTTCTCCATATATTGGCTCTCTCTCAATTGGCATATTTTCCTTCACCTCTACCACTGCTTTTGGCTTTTGGTTTGAACTCAGCATACACATAGCTTGATCCTCCTCCTTCATTGCTTCCTAGCTTGGATAATCGGTTGATATAAAGTATGAATAATAATTTTGAGTTTGATATTAGGGAAATTTTATATTCAAAGTGAAATTTATATTTGTTTTTAGTAGTATATATGTTAGGTTTTGATTGTTTTAGTTATTTAGCTTGTTAAGGGCATTATCTAGGATAATTTATAAAGTTCTTACATTTGTATGTGGTTAAGAATATCTTTCATTTTTTGAAATATCTTACATTATATTTCATTTTTTATTTTGAAACATTTCTAATTTCATATTATAATCCTAAATTCTCAAAACAATCTATACAATTTACATAAACAATTTTCTCTCTTGTTAAACTAGAAAGTTACATTATTAAGAAACAATATTATTGAGAATAAGGAGTTAGCTTAGACTTATATGAGGCATGATATTTCACCCTTGATTTAAAACATATTTAATTCATAAAACATCTTTCATTTATCATAAAAGTGTTTTCTCTTATAATTTTATGCATTAATTGATAGTTCTTTTTATTCAGCATTGTTATTTCTATAATTTATAGGCAAGTAGATTTTTAATCTTAGCTACTTGATTTACTATGGTTACACCCATTATAGATACATGAATCCTTTGTGTGATTTATTATTCTATCCATAAATTTTTTTACAAGTCTATTTATAGCTTGGTGAAATCTAGGAAACTGAATAGCCTCTATTAATATCTAGTAGCCCATAGAAGCCTTGAGCCTTCTAGCCTTCTACTTGTTTGTTTAAGTAACTTGTGTAACCCTTAACAAACACTAGTGGTTACATTACAATTCTTGGAGATACATTTTGGAACACCTGGTAGGACCTCACATATGGTCTCATGCTAGTTCTATCCCATTTAGAACTCTCCTAGTCAATTCCCCTCTATTAGTTGTTAAGATTTGATTTCAATTGTGTTTTAGTTCTTGCCTTGGTTTTTTTATCCTACTTTGGTTTTGTGTTATTATCCCTAATATTTATCCATCTATTTGCCTTTTCTATAGTATCCCATGTTTATATTACTTAATTGCATCCATGGTTGGCCTCCCACTCTTGGGATTCCAATCCTATTGAATTTAGGGCCTTATCCCTCAGCTCACTCATAAGCAAGTTGTGGTTGAAATAGAATGCCATAAAAACCATAAGATCTAGAATATTCCCTTGACCCATCAATATTACCTAAACCCTCTCACATTCTATAGGTAATAATATTTTTAGGTCTCTAGCTAATGGACTTGATCCCCTTTTCACCAATCTAAACTTTATTCATCTAAAGATCTTTCCCCTCATCCTCATGTTATTATTCATTCACCTATTCAAGGTGATGAGGATCCCCTAGTGTGACTGAGGCTTGATGAGTTTACATTAAATCATTTATGATTGCCATAAATGCCTTTAGGTGAATGAAGTATACCCTTCTCCCCTAGTACTAATTAGTGTGCTTCCTTTAGACATAGAGATTACAAAAATTCAATTTTGAGTGACTTAACCAATTCACATATGAGTTCCCCACCTCTTCTCAATAGGATAATCTATTATAATAACCCCCTCATGTCCATGTTATTAGACATAGGTACTCCAACTCAACAAGGCATCTCCATCATATGGAGTTCTCCCATCCTCATAGTTTATCCTTTAGAGTCTTAGATGAACGTGATGATTTAAATCACCACCTAAGGACTAGAGATCCATGGGATGCCTATCCCAAGTATCAACACCATCAATTTGACCCTCATAAAATAGAATATGAGGATACTTAGACACATTGATGAGTTAATTTATGAAATGATTTGGGTTTTCTAGCATCATGGAGACCTAGGTCATAGTTACCATTTTCATGAGTATGCCATGTCATCCCATCATCCCCATAGGGAATGTTATCCTTATCATGGTCATTCCCCACACTATGGTAGATATGATTTCTATCATGAACATCTCCCATATTAAGATCCACCTCAACATCATCCCCTCCATGATTAGGGTTATGATGAGGTATATTGGTATAGACAACATCATAACCACCATGAGCCTCCTCATAAAGTTTATTTTCAAACTACTATCAACCATATCTATAAGGATCTCCATATGAATCCTCTAGACCCTTGGGTATGTGTTATTTGCATTCCTAATCCTATCCCTAAACTTCCTAAGTTTAATGGGACTCAAAACTCTAGTTCCATGAATCATAATTACATATATGGATTGGGAATAGGATGAAGGCATGATGTTGAGGCTCTTCACTCATTTTCTATGAGCTAAATCTCTTATTTGGTTTCATAATCTACCTCCATATTCTCTCTCTATTTTCTAACTCCTTCTAGATGACTTCTTCTAGTATTTTGATATCTCTAAAGTATTTGACCTCGATATCCAATCACTTACCTCCATGGTGTAGGCCAAGGGTGAGTTGAACTTTGTTTATGTGTGTAGCTGGCACTCATTCATCCATACATGTAGAACAAGGTTATCAGATGATCAAATTTATGGCATATTCATATGAGCATTAAGGCAATAGGTTCACCTTGAGGTTATCAATCATGATCCCACCGCATGTGATGAAGCTATTAATGAGTGTCTAAATATTAAATTATTTAAGTTGCATGTAGGCATGTACCCTATACTAACCCAAAATTCATCTTCTTTACATGATCACAAATGTAATACGACTGATGATGGTGTCATTGATTCTCCTCCTGAGAAGAAGGATAAGAAGTACAACCATGAGGTGAATGCTTTGAGAAAGAAGTTAGATAAAAATAAGGCTTTTGAATCAAGCATGGAAAAACCATAAATGGTGTTTCCTTATGACCCCACCAAGTTTTGTAATTTTCATCGAATGAAGGGCCAAGATGATGTTTATTATGTTCCATAAAAATCTAGTAAACAAGCATCACCTCCATCTAAGAGTTTTCCACTTGAATAACCCAACTATAAATTGAATGTGTTCAAGGAGCCTCTACCTAACCATGAAAAGGTTAAGAAGAAGAAAAATAATAAATCCAAGGCTAAGGCCTATCATTCCCCTTCTTGCTCTTTTACCTCTTCTGACTCATCTTCTTAGGTTGACCCTAGAGGGAAATCCAAAGATAAGAGTAAGAAGATCATTTTTGCTATTAACATAGCCTCTATTGGGTATGATTTCTTTATCAACATAAACTTAGGTCAGGTCATTGACCCTATTTAAGAGACTAGTGGTACTAGGCCTCCTATCCAGTTGATGGGGGTAGGGAACCCCAAAGTTAGATTTGACTTTCAACATAACATCCCTCCCTAGGATAGACATCATCCTTACTCCATCATATAGGATTTATAGGGCCTCTCATCTGGGATCTCTATTTGGGACCTTCTTCACCTTTTCCCTAAGAAAAGGGGACTCATCTTTGACAAGATTGGTCTCTCTCATGAGGGCCCATTGTGGGATGATGTTAAAGTTTTATTCAACTTCAATGTGTCTAAGTACCCTCATCCTCTCATGTTATATTTTGACCCTACCTCTTTTCCATATACTTAGGTTCTTGTGAAGAAGGTTCACTTCCCCCTCTACTTTGAAACCTTCATTGATTATTTTCATGTTAAGAGATGAATCATTGATGAAATATCTATGTTGAATATCATGCCCCTACATGTGTTTAATGAGATTGTGATTAGTTAGAAGAAGCTCTTTTTTTATCATCAAAACTATGTTGGTTTTAATAATGGCATACTTGCATCAGTGAGAAACATGAAACTCTATGTCAAGGTTGGCCCCAAGATAGTCAAGATTGAGTTTTATGTGTTAGACTTGGATATTTCATACAATATGATTATTGAACATCCTTATATTATTGTCATGCAAGCTATCATATCAGCCACTTTTTGCATGGTTTAGTTCATGCATGAAGTTGAGGTTTATACCATGGAGGCTGACCTAGATCCTTGGGCATTACTTTACACAAAGACAAATCCCTCAAGCAAGGCTTTGGCTATCTCTTCATGAGGCTCTATGGACTCCCACACACCCCCTACTTCTAAATCTTATTTTCTCAAGGATGAATGTTATGATCCCATTGAGTATTGATCAGCATTCACCCCTTTAGAGTTTAGAATGCATCAACTAACTCCCTCTCTAGATTTGTGATGCCAGGTTGGCTCTTCCCTTCTTAGAGACCTCTTTCAAGACATCTCCTCAAACATTGAGCTTCCCCTCACAACGTGATTTTCTCATTGGATTATAGGCTCTCTTAATGCATCTCCCATAGACACCACTAAACTAGTTGAGTTTATTCTCAAGTGTTATTTCATTCATGTTATGACATGCAACCTATTCAAGGAGAGAAAGGCATACATCAAGATCATGAGAGCCTATTATACATACCATTATCCCCTTGATTAGTTAGGATTGGATATTTCTCTCTCTGATGGCCCAACCCTTGGCATCCCCATAAAGGATGTTCTATAAATTGAGTTTGAGGTGTTAGACCAGTCACTCCCTCTCATGTTTGAGTGTTTTAATAAAGGAAATGTTATGGATGTTAAAGGATATATAGATGTCAACCCTTACATTTATGTAAGGCCAAAGATCATCAAGATCAGTGTTAGCATTGTTCCAAAGGAATGGGATGTTTTGGTCACCTTTTAATGAGAATTTTTGGATTTATTCACTTGGAAAAATGTTGATATAAAGGGCATGGATCCCAAAGTCATTGTCTATAACCTCATTATGGATGATGGGGCCTATCCCATTTGCAAAAAGTAACAACCAATGGTGGTCAAAGTCTCCTAGTTAGTCAAGGTTGAGATTGAAAAGCTCATTTGAGTTTATTTCATCCAAGCCATTGACTACCCATGATGGGTTGCCAACATCATCCCTATTCTCAATAATAATGGATCCATTCACATCTACATCAACTTTCTATATCTCAATTTGGCTTGTATAAAGGATAATTTTCTCACTTCTTTGATAGACCAAATTATGGACTCCATAGTTGGTTTCGAGATCATGTCCCTCATGAATGGATTTTTAAGGTATAACCAAATCCAAATTGCACCTAAAGACCAGAATAAGATGACATTCACTACCCCCTAGGGTAGATTTTGTTATGTCATCATGCCTTTCAATCTAAAGAATGTTGGGGCCATGTATTAGTATGCCATGACCCATGTTTTCATGACCTCATCCACAAGATTATGGAGTGGTATATAGATGACTTCCTCATCAAATACTACAAGTGGGATGAGCATGTATAATACCTCAAGATCATATTTGAGTCTCTCAAGGAATATCACATTAGTATCAACCCCAAGAAGTGTATTTTTGGTATCTCCACTAGAAAGCTTCTTGGCTTACTCATTTCATAGTGAGGCACCTAGGTGGATCCTGAGAAGATCAAAGCAATCCTTGAGATACCCCCTATGTAATCTCATTCAATTTTAATCCTTCCTTAGAAGACTCAACTTCCTTAAAAATTTACTCGAGTGTGTTCATAAATCCATACCCCTCACACATCTCTTATGCAAGAACACGCCATTCTTGTGATCTCTTAAAGTCCAAGTGGATTTTAAGGAACTAAAGTACATGATTCATAATCCTCCCATATTGATGGCACCCATTACGGGTCATGAGTTCATCTTGTACACCTCTATCACTAATCTTTTCATTAAGGGAAATTGTGTTAAAAGGATGACATGAATAAAGAGAGTTATTTACTACATTTATCAAATGTTAGTTGGCCCTAATCTAAACTAATATAGCATCAAGAGGCAAGGACTCTCCCTCATCTTCACCATGAAGAAGTTGAGAAATTACATGTTGGTCCAAACCATCAATGTGATTATCCAATCTGATCCAATTTGCTATTTTCTTGACAAGACACATCTTATCAACGAGATTGTAATGTGGATCATACTTCTTCCATAGTTTTATCTCCACATTATTAACCAAAATTCCACCAAGAGTTAAGCTATAGTCAAGCAACTTATTGAATGCCTACTACCCAATCATAGTGAAAAATTAGTTTATGATGCCTTCCTTAATGATATGGTCTACTCAATTGATCAGATTGAGGTCTTTGAGTGTGATTAGTATCGAGACATTATATTTTACCTTGAAACTTAATCTTATCCCAGCAATGCTCCTTTGTAAGAATGTTATTATATCCATAAGCTCATCACTTTCTATGTCATCATAGGTGTTGTATTATTTAAGAGAGGTTTATATGGCATGTCAATGTAATGCTTAACCCTTGAAGACACCCCTCTCACATTAGAGGAATCTCATGGGAGTATTTGTGGTGATCACCTGGGAAGGCAAGCCACTACTTAGCATATTATCAAGATGGGTTACTATTGGCCCACTCTTGCAAGGATGTCATATAATATGCCAAGAAATGCAATATGTGCCAAATCATCAAAAATGATGTCAACACCCCTATAGCCCTCTTGTATTATGTTTTATTCCCATGACCCTTCTCGATTTGGGCTCTCAACTTTGTTGGTGAGTTCAAACCTACTTATTTTGATGGCCATCATTGGTTCATCACTACCACTGACTATTTCATGAAGTAGGTTAAGGTCATGACTCTTAGTAGTATATGTGGGAATATTGTAGCTAAGTTTGTCTTGAACCAACTCATTTTTAGGTTTGGGGTCCTTTCTAAAATCATGGCCAACAATGGCTCAGCTTTCTAAAGCCTATAAATGTGTCATCTCATTGAATTCTTTAGCTTCAAGCTCCATTTCTCCTTCACCCATTACCCCTAGGGAAATGGGCAAGTTGAATCTTTAAATAGGAATTTGAAGAATATGTTTCTCTATACTATTTCCTAGTCCAAGCATCATTGGCATCTCATGCTCTATCCTACCCTTTGGACCTAATGAACTAGCTTCTAGATGGCCACAGGGGTAACCCCATATGTGCTTGTATATAGGTCTAAGGTTATTCTTCCTTTATAGGTCTTAATTAATTATTTATGGGTTAAGACATTTATATCCTATTATGACATGAGATTGCACCCTTGTGAAAGAGTTCATCAGACTCCTCCACTCCCATTCATAATATGGGAACAACCCTAAATTGTGGGTAACCTATGATGGGGCTAAACCTTTGAATAAGGTCAACATCCTTCTGATGAATCACCTAAACTAATGTTATCATAAGGAAAAGGGTTAAAAGTGGGGAAAGTTCTCCTAAGAAGGCTAAGAGGTGATGCACCAAATAAAAATATGAAACTCCCATAAGCTTGAACCCACACTAGATTTGTAGAAGACAATGCTAGCTCACACAACCTCATAGTCAACTTAACGCATAAGTGTTTCATGGACTAGGTTCAAGTAGAATACTAATCTAGACCTACTATAGCTTGAAAACACCCTAAAGGAGGTCATAAAGGAGGAAAATGGATGAGTACTATTCTCCTTCATAATGCCATCATGCATAACTCACTAAATATCGATCCAAGGTAAGAGATAGGTAAAGAAAGTCTTTTATTACTTCAAGAGGTAGTTCTTAAAAAAAAATTGATAGGGTTTAGCCTTATGAAAATGAGAATATAATTTAATATCTCAAAGAGTTCCCTAATACTCCTAAAAAATGAGCATCCTTTTACAAATGAGAAAGAATGGGTAATATAGAGAAAGGGAGAAGAGAGGAAGAAAAAACATGCATATAGAAAATAATAAATGAATTAACACCACATTTATTGAATTATAAACCATCTTTGATCCAATCAAGACTAATACATCATAGACAAAATATCCTTCATGTATCCCAATAGTTTCTAAATCTTATCATTTGTTGAGAAATACACTGGAAGACAAGAATTTGTTTTAAAGATGATAGGTCATGATCTTACCAAGAAATGAAAATCCTTAAAGGATTTGAGAAGAATTAAATACTCCATTGTACTCTCCAATCCCCAAATCCCTTTTATTTGATCTTCTACACCATCTCCCACTTGATTTCATTATAAATATGAAATATCCATATCCATGAACCTGATAGAGCCATGACAAAGTCTTTTTTAAGTGGTTGTAAGTACCTACTTGTCAAGGAAATGACCATTTTGGAAGATAAGACTTTATTCCATATATTTTTTATATATTCACCTAATCCATCTTGAATATATATTGACTATATATTTAAAACCAATCTCATTTATTCATTTTCTTATAGCTACAATATCCATGAAAATCCTACAGATGTTTAGTCTTGATTCAACAACTTCTAGTCCATTTTTTATCTCTATATTAGGCCCTAAAAGACCAATTTTACCTCTACTAAGATTTAATGGCAATGTTTGATCCTAAAATATCCACTTTTATTCAAATTTAAACTTTATTTTGACCTCTAATCAAAGTCTCATAACTTTGACCTTTAATTTTGATCATTGATCTTGATCTCAATCTTCAATATTATGAAACATTCGACTTTCATCATTGGCTATCGATCTATGATCCACATTTGAGATTAAGACACTTGATAATTGTGCATTTATCCTTAAGATATGTTATCAATTTCATATTCCCTTGTGCTTATGCCACATGTCAACCTCACATTTAATCTAAGCTCATTAACCCTTTAACCCTATACACACCATTGATCTCCTTGGTCTGATAAAACATGTGTCATCAATCTCCTTTTCCTTGATCAAATACACATAATTGATCTATTAAGTCACTATGATCATGACACTTGTCAACCCTTTACTTGATCTCAAGAGCCTCTAACTTTTTGACTTAATGCTTACCATTATATCTTAGGTGCATGATCAAATGCACTCCATTGGATATGTAGGACTCACTAACATCATTTGATTATTGTTCACCATTAGATATTTGATCTGATCGAATGCCAACCATTGATTGTATTCTAAGCACTTTTTAACTCTTTGACCTTGTATGTGTCATAGATATTCTACCCAAACTCCTAAGATATTGACACATATTAGATTTATGTTCAACCTTAGGATCATTTGAAGGCTTTTTGAATTCAAATGGCTATTCACCATGACTTTTATTTGATGCCCCTATGCATGTCTCATTCTACTTATTTAACTTTAAATGCTTGTAACTTGAGATAGATAACTCATCAAGTCAAAAAAAAATAGATAATGTTCAAGGCATGAATAACCTCATGTCCATGCAATAATTTAGCTTTGAGAGGCATCCTAAATGAACTTATGAAGTGTGAAACTAGATTGACATATCTATTTATGCATGACATTTGATGATGGTTCAGTCCATCTTCTTCACTTTCTCAAGTCATTTGATCATTTGTTCAATTAGGAACTTTACTTAACTGATCTATCTAGGCAAAATATTTGTATGTGGGCCAAAATTGGCCAACATATTTGGTGACTCAACTGGGAAGCATACCTATTATGCTTAAAAACATAAATAATTTATATTGACTAATCCATTATGCATGGAGTCACAATTATTTGCTCTTATCTAATATGAAATGATACAAGGTTTCCCCTCTATAAAAATTCCTATTGAAGCAATAGGAACAATAAGAAATAAAACAAACAAAGTACCAAAGGCAATTTGGGAAAGGAAACACACAACAAGAAAATAATGTGCACAAGGCACTTAGAGGACAATAAGAAAACTATTCTAATATATACAGGGATATATCTTACAATTATCTTCCTCCTGGATCAAATGGAAAATATTTAGCATCACTCACTTGTGCTAAACTAGGATGGAAAACACCTTGATTTTGAGAGCTCATGATAGGTGAGCAAAGATGCCTGATTGTTGACTCTTTTAGCATGCTCTCAAGAGTATGAAATGGGACAAACATGTCTCTAATGTAGACATATTGGTCATTTATTCAAGGCTTGTTCCAAAATAGACTATAGGAGCACCTAAAACCTCCTCATATGATGTCTCCATTGAACATGAAGGTTGACTATCTAGGCTTAGGCAAAAAATATCTAAGTCATCCCAAAAGGTAGCTTCCTCTTGGTCATCTGGGATAATACCAAATTCAACACATACTTAATTTTATTACTTTTAAAGGAGCCATATGGTAACTCATAAACCCATCTAAGGTTTGAAATGTCATGTTCTTGTGGCTTTGGATCTAACCATTCTCCTTCATTCTTGAAGGAATCAACACCATATTCAATATATAATTCATCTCAATACTAGTTAGATTCTTTAACCTAATTTGTAAGTTCATTTTCATGCTTTGGAGGAGGTATAGGCTAGTTTAGAACCTCTATTTGGTCCATGAAGTCATGGTATAATTATTACCATACTTCATCATGATCCTTATTTTTCATTATTTTTTCCTCATCTTCATCTTTATCCATACCAAATGGAATTTCTTAGAACAAATCAAGTCCCCTTTGCTCTCAGCTACATCTTGAATACACATCCCTTCAAATATGAAGTCATTAATTATTCCTTTATGCTCTAATCATCAATGTTGAATCCATGCCACAACAACTAGCCCAAACCTAATTTTTCCTCCTATAAATGGATTGGGTTGCCTATCATGATCTCCTTATCATAAACACTTGTGTTTTCTTCTTTAGGTTCACCTATGCTTACAATATCCTCCTCTATTCATTACAAAATAGGCTCTTTATCCAAAAGGGAGATGGTGGGAGGGTGAAGAAGTTCACCTTGATTACAGCTTAGGAGAGTATCCTTATAGTTAGGGACTTTTAAGGCTCTCTTTGGTGGCTCTTGGGGGATGGATATAGAGTTATGGAAATTTTATATGTCAAGCTCATTTAGCTAAGCTAACACCTCTTTTTTCTTGAATTGGTTCATGGACTACCTTAGCTATCACTTCCTCTCTCTTCTCTATGCCCTCCTTGATTGATTTCCATAAGGGGAAAGAATAAGGATTGGCCACCTTCTAATTTTCTTGAATGGGTGTGGGAGAGGGTGGTTTCATAAGAGAGGGTATGACACAATCAAGGTCATTGGCATAGGAAAAGATCCAAGATGGGATGGCTTTATGTTCCTTAGCTGAATGGTTTTCAATGACTTGTTTGGATCTTTGTGAGGATGAGACTTGATAAGGTGGAATAGGGGGTTGGGTTTGAGCATAAATAAGAGTATGAGAGTTAAATTGGGTTCTAGGGTTGGTTTCTCTCATTCTTAAGAGTAACTGATAGTTATTTTCTTTTTTGGCTTGGTCTTTCCTAATTAAACATTCTTGTTGAAACCTCAACTCCTACTCCTAAACATAAGCTTGGTGTTTAAGATTTTGTTGTTGCCTCTATTACTCTTATTCCCTTTTAACCTCTCTTAATTCCTTTTTAACATTAATCCATATCTCCCTAAGGCTCTTTTTTGGTTGACTAGAGAGAGCTAAATTCTTACAAGGATGATACATTGAATCTTGAAGGCCACTTGGGGTGAAGCCATAAACATTGATAACTTGATATGAAGGATAATGAATGAAAAATGTTGCATTTTGATCAAATTTAGGAGGATACATACCAAATAATGGTGATTAAGAACCTAGGATGCTTATACCAGATGATGTTCATAGTGGAGTCACCATTGGTGTTTGTAAATGTGCCTCCAAAGGATGATTGCACTAAAAGGCAACAACAAGAACATTTTATTGAGATGAAGAACATAGTAAATTCCCATTAGGGGTGCCAAAAACTATTATGACATGAGATTTAACCCTTGTGGAAGAGTTATTAATGCTTCTCCACTCCCAAGCACAATATGGGAATAACCCCAAGTTGTTGGTAACCTATGATGGGGCTAAACCTCTAGAAAAGGCCAGCTTCCTTTTGATGAATCACATAAACTATTGTTGTCATAGGGAAAAGGGTTAAAAAATGGAAAAGGGGTCCTATGAAGTCTAAAATGTGATTCACCAAATAAAAATGGTAAACTCCCATAAGCTTGAACCCTCACTAGATCTTTAGAAGACAATGTTAGCTCACACAACCTCACAATCTAGCTTATTGCATAAGTGTTTCATGGACTAGGTTCAAGTAGAACATTAATCTAGACTTGAAATATCTTGAAACCACCCTAAAGGAGGTCAAAAAGGAGGATAATAGATGAGTAATATTCTCCTTCACAATGCCATCATGCACAACTCACTAAATACATATCCAAGGCAAAAGATAGGTAAAGAAAGACCTTTATTGCTTCAAGAGGTAGTTCTTACAAAAAAAATTAGGGTTTAGCCTTATTAAAATTAGCATATCTTATAATATCTCAAATAATCCTTGATACTCCCAAAAATTGAGCATCCTTTTACAAATGAGAAAGAATGGGTGATATAGAGAAAGGGAGAAAAGAAAAAGAAAAAAACATGCATATAGAAAATAATTAATGAACTGCCACCACATTTCTTAAATTTTAAACCATCTTTGATCTAATTAATACTAATACATCATAGACAAAATAGCCTTCATTTGTACCAATAGCCTTTGAATCTTCTCATTGTCTAAGAAATACAATAGAAGACAAGAATCTATTTTGAATATGATGGGTCATGATCTTACCAAGAAAGGAAAATCCTTAAAGGCTCGAAGAAGAATTACATGCTCTATTGTACTCTCCAATCTCCAAATCCCTTTGCTTTTATATTCTACTCCATTTCCCACTTGATTTCATTACAAATATGAAATCTCCATATCTATGGACCTGATAAAGCCATGACTAAGTTTGCTTTAAGCAACTATAGGTACCTTCTTATCAAGGAAATGACTGTTTTTGAAGATTAAGACATTCTTTCATATCTTGTTTATATCTTCACCTACTCCATCTTGAATATAGATTTAATATAGATTGAAAACCAATCTCATTTATTGGTTTTCCTATAGATATAATATCCATGCAAATCCACCAGATGTTTAGTCTTGCTTCAACAACTGCTAGTCCATCTTTGATCTCTATATTAGGCCTAAAAATATTCTACATCTATTGAGCTTTAATGGTAATGTTTGATCCTAAAATATCCACTCTGGTTCAACTTTAAACTATATTTAAACCTCTAGTCAAAGTATCATAGCTTTGACATTTAATTTTGACTACTAATTTTTATTTGGGTCTTCGATATTATGACACCTTCGACCTTTATCATTAGTTATCAATCTATGATCCACATTTGAGATTAAGACACTTGGAAATTATGCATTTATCCTCAAGATACACTATTAGTTTCATCTAATCTTACACTTATACCATGTGTTGACCTCATGTTTAATCTAAGTTAAGTGACCCTTTGACCCTATATGCACTATCAATCTCCTTGGTCTAATTGAATGCATTCCATCAATTTCCTTCCACTTGATCAAATATGCAGCATTGATCTGCTAAGTCACTATGATCATGACACTTTTTATCCCTTCACTTAATCTCAATATCCTCTAACTTTTTTACTTGATACTTACCATTAGATCTTAGGTGCATGATCGAATGTGCTCTATTAGATCTTTAGGACCCACTGACATCCTTTGATTGCCTATCACCATTAGATATTGGATATGATCAAACATCAATTTTTGATCTTTTTTTAGGCACTTTTTGAATCTTTAACCTTGTACATGTCATAGATCTTCTACCTGAGCTTTTGAAATCTTAACATCTATCAAATCTACATTAAATCTTAAGATAATTTGAAAGTTTTTTTAATTCAAACAGTTATTTGTCATGACTTTTATTTGATGCCCCTATGCACGTCTCATTCTATTTCTTTTACTTTAAATGCTTGTAACTTGAGATAGATAACTCATCAAGTCATGAATTTTTAGAGAATGTTTAATGCATGAAGAACCTCATGTCTATACAATCCTTTGGATCTAAAATGCCTCATAAGTGAACTTGTGAAGTGTGCAACCAGACTGACCTATCCATTTTTGCATGATGTTTGATGATGGTCTGGTCCATCTTCTTCACTTTCTCAAGTCATTTGATCATTTGGTCAATCAAGAACTCTTCTTAGTTGATCTATCCAATCAAAATCTTTGTATGTGGGACAAAATTTGCCAACATTTCCTTATATGATGAGGAAGAATGTATTTCTCACCTCACTAAGCTTGAGTAGCTAGATGAGCACCGCATTGACACTCTTAAGCATAACCATGCTTACCAACACTATCAATGCCACCAATTCAAGAAATTAGTATTCATGTATCTATTCAAGGTAGGTGATACGATCCTCATCTTTGATAGGGACCACCACAAAATGGGAAAACTCATACGCAAGTGGTTTTTCCCCTTCATTATCACTACCTCTCTAGATAATGGTTCTTATCATCTCTCAAACCTTGAAGGCAAGCCCTTGTGATACCCAATCAATGGGTTCTACCTCAATATTTTTTACATCTAGGGCCTGCATGACCCTCTTAAAAATTTTCCTATGGTGTTAATGTAAACCTTTCCCCTCTTCTCACACAATTAACCTCCATGTTTCTTGTATATGTGTGTGTACGTGGGTTCTTTATTGGTAGTTCCTATTAACTAATCACATGTATCTAGTATTATATAACAAATGAAGCATACACATCACACATAAAATCATATACATATGTGATAATAATGATAAATTACTATATATATCACCAAAAATACATTTTTTTCTCTAGGTACATCATATGGATTTCTCTAAGCTTGGGCTCATAGTCCCCAAAAATACCACATGCATGGCTACATATATGATACTATCCCAATCAGCCTATGACTAAGATCTATCTATGGTAACCTTACTCTAGGTGGAGATATCAATCTCTACCTCTTAACCAATCAATCCATGGTCTTCTCTAGGGCATCCAGCTAGTTTTCCCTCTCTTGAGGTGCCTCCATTCCTCTGGCCTACTCTTGAACTAGCTTAGCCCATAGCTAATCAATTTTGGCCTCCACTCTAGCTAGTTATACTTTAGCTCATGATTCAACTATCTCATGCCATGTTGTCACTACCTCATGCCATGTTGACTCTACCTCTAGCCATGGTAATTATTTTCATGATCTCATTAGCTTAAGTGATGCTCATGCACTCACCCACTATAAGTGAGTATATGGCTTTACCCTCATTGGTAGATGTAGCACCCACTCTATGAATAGTGTCACTACCACATCAAGGAATAGCTTCCTCAATAGTAGGTCCACTTGGGGTCTAGTCTAACTAGGTTGGTCTTCTACACACACACACATACATAAAGCATATATGTTATTCATATATTAGCTCTAACTAAAGGATGAGTACACAAGATAAACTATTATCCAGCAAATACTCTTTTCTTACTTGGTTATGCTAATGGCCTCTATGGCCATTTGGTATGTCATACTCCTCTTGGTGGAAGTGCTCCTCATCATGGATACCTCTTTCCACCATTGTCTCGCTCACTCTATCTTGACTACCCTCTATAATCAGCCCTAATTGGATTTGAATATGCATGTCTCTCTTTCACTTCTAAAGCCTATCTCCTTGGATGTTGGTATGGCCTTTATGGACCTCAAAACTTCTCTTATCCCACATGGATATCCACCCCAGCATCCTCTAGCCACACTAAATATATATGTGGATATTATATATATCTACCCATTACATCCTAATCTAATGTGATCTGTACAGGCCCATCCCTGTCAACAAACTATGTGGCCCATGTAGTACTCTCCTCTAGTGTAAGATATGCCTCACTACCCCATGGTGTCCTCAATCATGTCAATGTGAATTTTTTTTAAGCCCAATATATAATTAGGTTAGGTCATGTCCATATTCCTACCCCTATGTGTCAGATGTGATCTAGCTAATTGTATAGTCTACCCAAGATATACTGGCCCCACATGTATTTTGTCTTCCCTTTGATCATTAGATATCTCATGTCCAAGATAGTGTTAGTCTCCCCATACTCTAGTTTATGTAGAGCCTCTCAACCATAATTATTTTTATCACTACCTATAGTGGTGGAACCCCTAGTAATAGCTATGTGATTTTTACTCCATGGTTGTTCCTCTCTTGATGGGGTCCTACTAGGTAGAGTTTGGATATGGCTATGTCTTGCACTTTTGGTAGCCTTATCTCACTCCACATAAGCTCTACCCCATAGATCTAGTATACATCCTCAATACTCAATATAACCTCTATCTTATACCCCAACAAGAATGCATGTATCTTAGGTATCCATGTGGTCACTAATGCATTTACCAAGTCCCTAGAGTAATGCAGTGAAGGTAAGTATACCAATATCTAAAGTCCTACACTTTTTAGGTGATCTTGGTCCTCTAAAAGTAGATCATTTACCTCCTTGAATAACCATAATGAAATTCTCTCTCAATTGGTCACCTCACATGGTCTATCTCTTTGTGTTGGTTGCTCACTCGCCTGAAGGCTCTCCCTCCATTGGTGTACTAACTCCCCTATATGTGTACAAAACTGAGCAATTAGAAAATGGATTAGTGATACTATCTATGAAATAGGAAAATAAATTTAAAAACAAGTATTTTATGCTACTTGTCTATTTCCCCCTCCTTCTAACCTATTTTGGGCTCTTTTGGGACTTTTTAGCTTTTTTGGGCTCCTTAAGGCCTATTCTAGGGCATTTTTAGCCCAAGTAATGGCTTTTTGGTTAAATTCATGGCCTCATGTCCCAAGCCATGTCTTTTCCCAACAAGGATATAGCCTAGGGTATGGCCCCTTAAGAATTCTTAGGGTTTCCCATTTCTCCTTCTCAAGACCACCATTTGACTTCTTGTTAGTTCTAGTGTGTTCCCCTCGGATTCCCAATCATTTTAACTAGTTTTTATGTTTGATTCATCCACTAAATCCTTTGTATTCAGTTAAAATGTCTTTTGGGCCTTTAAAACCCAAAAATGGACAAAATTTTGATTAAAGGACTTACCCAAACCATCATGTGTGCCTGTGGTGTACTCTTGCATCCTCATTTGCTCTACTTAGGTTTTGGTGGCTAGTGGGCTCTCCTTAGGCTCTCTTAGAGTGAAAATAAGTGTGAAAATGATTCACTTTTCACTCTTTTTCCTCTTTTTATCCCTTTTTATTGCTTTTTATGGGCCCTTTTTAGGTATTTTACCCTTTAAATCTCTGTCTTAGGGTTTTTGGCTTATTTTGAGCACATTATTGGCTTCCATTTTTTAATATAAGGCTTCTTTGGGCCCATTTTGGTCCTTGAGAACCCTTCTAAGGATAGAATTTTCTTTCCATGATTATTTTAGGTAGTCATTTCTCTACTTTTCTACAATCAATCTATTCTAACTCTCATTTTCTCTTTTTTAACATGATTGCAAGTAGGGTCATTAGCTAGCTATGATAGTTTGGGACTTTCTCTGGTCTTACTGATTGGTCTTCATATTTTAAAAACTCTCCACATTTTCCCTTGTTACCTCTTACCATAATTTGTGTTGGTCAACCACTTTGTTTTTGACTTATTACATTATTTATTTCCCTCATAAAACTCACTCATCCTACCTCACTTTGAGATCACCTTCTTGTAGTTCTTCATTCTTCATCCTTGACCCCCATCATAATGCACCTCTTAGTGGTGATTCACATAGATGGTGGTAATCAAGGTAACCCAGAACCTACAACTGTGTCTTGGGTTGTCGATGATCCATGGGGCCATGAGCTTGTTAAATTTATTTTCTCACATACTAGTGAGACAAATAACATTGTCAAGTATCACGTAATCAATAGTGCCCTGATTTATGCTCATGGGTTAGGCACGTGATATGTTTGGTTATTATCTAAATCACTCTTATTCATGTCTCAACTCACCAGTGCCTGGGCCATCCTTAACTCTAAGTTTTTCCCCCTCTTTGAGATGGTTCACAATTTACTCTTCTTCTTCATGGGCATCCAGGTCACCCATATCCATCGTAGGGAGAACATTAGGTATAATTCCCTAGTGAATGTCATTTTAGATAATATGATTTGATTTGATATCACTTGTTTCCCTTCTTTATATGAGCTAAATCTGGATCTAGAGTTGGATTTAGATTGTGTGGCATTGGAAATCTCACATGTGGATCATGTCATCAACTTCTTCTACTACCATACTTATCTGGTAAGTGTAGGTAATGTCTAATTTTATATTTTTAGTTATTTTTTTCCTTTTATTTTATGTCTTTTAGGTACTGCACAATACTCTTTATTAATTCAAACACTGACTGATTGTACCTCAGGGGCATATGTAATCATACTTCTCATGACCCTACTCCTCTCTATGATTACACATCAGCTCATATGTAGACTACCAACCTTGGTTATCCTAATTCAAGACATTTTCCACTCATATGAACCTTTCCTACATCATAATTCCATCCCCCATACATCCCTAACATCTCATTGCCCTTTTGCACACAAACAAACCCTCTAGACACCTCCTAAGGCCCTTATAGAGGCCTATTGACCACCCATAGTGGAATTTCGACCTAAGCCATGGATTAAGGAGGAAACCTACAGCCCAGGCGACACATTTCCTTCAAAAAATTCGTGACCTAGGTCATGGTCTAGGCAAAATGTGTAAAAAAAGAGCCAGTTTGGCCCAAATGGCTAGAAATAGATACTTTTTAGCCTTTAGTAGATTAGGGTTTCCTTATATGATGCTTAATCATTCATTTTATCCTCTCTCTCCTAAATTTTTGATTTTATATTCTCTCTTTATCATCACTCTCAAAGCTTTGTTGCCTTCTTGAATCTCACCTTGTTCATTTTTTGGACGCTTAGCTTTCATTGTGATAGGGGATGAACTACTACTCTATAGTTCATCTTGGTGATTCAAATTTCTCTCTAAAATGTTCCTAAATATTGTGGGTTTCTCCTAGATCCCTCAAGATTACATTTCACCTATTCTTGTACTCCATTTATTATCTCTCTCTCTCAGTTGGCAAATTCTCCTTCACCTCTTCCACTATTTTTGGCTCTTGGTTTGGACTCAGCTTACACACAGCCTAATCCTCCTCCTTCATTACTTCCTAGTTTGGATAATCAATTTTTATAAATTTTTCACAATACTTTTAAGTTTTATATGAGGGCACTTTTATATGCAAAGTGAAATTACTATTTTTTTGCAGTATTATATATGATAGGTTTTGATTGTTTTAGTGATTTAGCTAATTTAGGGCATTATCTAGGATAATTTATAAAGTTATTACATTTTTATGTGGCTAATAATATATTTAAATGTTTGAAATATCTTCCATTATATGTCATGTTTGATTTGGAAACATTTCTCATTGCATAGTGGAATCTTAAATGCTAAAAATAATCTATACAATTTGCATAAATAATTTCCTCTCTTACTAAACCAAAAAGTTGTATTATTAGAAAATAATAGTGTTGAGAATAAGGAGTTAGCTTAGGATTATATTAGGTATGTTCTTTCACCATTGCTTTAAAATGTCTTTAATTCCTAAAACTTCTTTCATTTATCTTGAAACTGCCTTCTCTTCTAATTTTATGCATTACTTGATAGCTCTCTTTATTCAACATTGTTATTTTTGTAATTTGTATGCAAGTAGATTTATAGCCTTAGCTACTTTATTTACTATGGTTATACCTATTAGAGATACCTACATCCGTTGTGCACTTGATTTTGTTATCCCTAACTTGGTTTACAAGTCTATCTATATTTTTTTGCAAGTTGATAAATTGGATAGCCTCTATAGATCTCTAGTAGCCCATAGAAGCCTTGAGCCTTCTAGACTTCTAGTTATTTGTGATTCCATTCAAATTCTTTGAGCTATAATTTCATGTCTTATGATTTTCCTTAAGAGGATAGGATCTAGATGACTTGGTAAGTAGGACCTTTTCTCCTTATTTTAAATTTTAAATTTGATTTATTTCTTTATTTTTATCCCCTTTTTAGGCCTTAAATGGGGTCAATGGATGTTAATGTCTATAATTTTTTACAATAGCATCTATTATTCAATGTTATTGTTTAACTTTCAATATTGGCATCTTATGTTACTATCTAATTACGATGGTAGCATCTGATGTTAACATCTA
Source organism: Torreya grandis (assembly GCA_037957365.1). Taxonomy (NCBI): domain Eukaryota; kingdom Viridiplantae; phylum Streptophyta; class Pinopsida; order Cupressales; family Taxaceae; genus Torreya; species Torreya grandis. The sequence goes on along the minus strand of JARHVA010001093.1, from coordinate 1,141,522 downwards.
TATAGGTATTAATGTCTTGTCATATTTACATGCTAATATTATATTCATTTGATACCAATGTAGCTCATTTTCCTTATTTTTGTTTGTAATAAGATGTTTACATCCATAATTTTATACATGGGTGTCATTTTTCCACATTTATGGAGTTATGTTTATATGTGTAATCATATAAAAGTGGTATTTGAGTGATAAGAGTGCTACTTGAGACTACCTATCCCTAACTTAGCCTTAGACCTATCCTATAGCCTATTATCACACTTATCCAACTTTCATGTGGGCCACAAGTGTCCCTAATCATTCCTAAAGAAGTCCCAAACCCTCATTTATTTATCCTAGCCCTTTATGCCTAGTGTTTTTCTAGTTGGACATTATCACCATAATAAGGACACTAGCACCACATGGCACTTGTGTCCCAAAATGGTGTTAATGTCCTTTCCCTATCATTTCCCCAAATATATATATTTTCAAAATTATAACCTCGTAGGGTCATCCTAGACTTATTTTATAACTTGCACAAGCATCAAAATAGTATGAATACATGAATTTTATCCCTCTAACCACTTGACAAAAATTGGATGAAAAATACACATTCAAACTCAGAACAAATTGTACACAATTAAGGTTATCAATCCCCATTCTACCCTACTTTTTCATACTACCATTTATAACATCCCTAAGCTCAAATTTCCCATATTTCTAGTGTCAAGCACATTCAAATCATCAAGGCCACTATCATACTAGCTTCACTTTCACTTATACTAGTACTTAGGTGTGGATAACTACATCAGACTTAATCTCTCCTTAGAGTAATGGTATGTAGTAAACTCTCATCACAGTGGGGTGTTGAGGATATCTAGCCTACCCTACTAAAAAATACTCTTTTTAGCTTGTATCAACAAAATGACTTAGTTACATGTAGTATTAGTGTTTGCTCACAAAATCAATAATAACTAGAAAAATACAAGGTTTTAGAACTCATGCACGTAAGAATAGACCTTTGAGATTTAGGCACAGGTGTACCTAAAAGCTTGAGATAGTCCTACATAGAGGATACTATCACCAATATTAGGATACTACTACCACATTTATAATAATGGTGTTACTATACATAATGGGTTATAACATTAGGATCCTATTTGTGACACTCATACTAGCTTCTACCCTAGTTTTTAGCTAAGTTATTAATTACACTATTTATTACTATTTTTATAAAATTCAAAGCTATTCAATTCTATAAAAAATTAGTGGTTATATTTATTTCATATTATTAGCTTGATTTAGTATACTCAACTCATTAAAAACATAGGATATACACTTGGTAAGTCCTATAATGTTAAAACAAGATGATGTCAATTGGGTTATTATTTATCAAGTTAGTCTTGGGTAGGTGGGTTAATTAAGGAAAAATAATTATGATGTTCACTTGATGAAAACATTATTTGAGAGTTTAAATGTTGATACTTGTGCATTCTAACTCCCAATAAGGGAGATAATAGTCACATTAGAGTTTTTGTATCATATTTTATGTTTACCTATCACATAGGTGAGGGCCCAAGTGTTAGGGGATGGTGGTCTAGTATATATACAAATATCCCATACGTATTTTATAGGTTAATGAGTATATGTGTTAAATCCCTCGAGCTTAGTCTATCTAGAGTACATAGCTTGATTTGATATTCCATGATTATGAAAGTTCATCTATTATTTGTTAGCTTCTTTTAACACCATGAAGTGTGGTGGGGTTGTTATATCATACTGCATGTATCATATTTCATGTAACATTGAGTGGTAGGGTAGTATATATTCTTATAGGTGAACCATGGTGGCCCATTTGTATGGATATTTGTATATATTATTTTTATAGATGCATGGTGGTGGATTGGGTGCTACCACTCTTCTATAGGTTCAAGCATATGATCATATTTCCTTTTTTATAACCTGTAAGTGGGTCCCTTTCTTGATGGGCCCACCCACATGTGTTTTTTCTAGGATGGGTGTCACCCTGTCACTAAGTAAAATCAACTATGGAGTATCGCACTATATTAGATCGATTGATGCTGACATAAATTATCTTGCATCCTTATAGGACCTTTTTTTGGTTATCCTAATGATGGATGAGAATTATGATGGATTCATGTTAGTATGTGGTTGGTAAATAGAACTCCTAGTGTTTATGAATACTTTTAATTTGACCATATGCTATGCCAATTTGGGATGTAGTAGGGAGTTCCCACATATCCCTATCTATGGTAGTGTATAGTATGATCCAGTCACAGGTTGAATAATAGGTTTACCCTAAATTTGAATACATATCACCAATCATATCTATGGATATAGACCATGTAGTTCCATTAGTATATGATGATGATGATGATGCAAGGTGTATAATTGCATACATGTAGGGGTGGACTAGTGCCTGATGGCCATTATTATTTCATGGTGTTGTTACCCCTCCTAGTGTAATACTTGTAGCATAGGTTAGTAATAGAAGAGGTAGAGGTTTGGGTGATCCTATAGCCCCATAACCTTTAGAAGAGGTAGAAATCAAAGTGGCATGTGATTATATTAATTGGATTTGATTTAATTTTAGCATATTTGGTAGATTATACTAAGAGATATATCTAACTCATAATGTGATTTTTTTAATTATAGGTGAACAGGAGTGGGTTAAAATGATTGATCATGTCATGTGTTTATTGACACACATTATGTGAAGAAACATCATAGGGGATGGGTTTGTATAACATGCTATAGATATTGTTGGTGCACATGCACCACTTTTTGATCATGTGCCCATGATTGTGGCCACATACTATATGTGGCCACTAAGAGAGATTACTTGCATGTAAAATTAGAGAGGTGAGCCATTCCTAAGAGGAATTCCATAGAGATTATGTAGACATTGATTAACATGTATGAGGACCTACAACATGGGCACAAGTGGACCCAACATGAGGTAGGAGCCCTAGAGGAGAGGTTGTGAGAGTAATTTCACTCTTGAGATCCTAGATGAGATGTTATAACTTCCACACTGAGAATGATTAGGTCCCCAAATGATGGTAATGATGAGTCATACATACCTATGGATATGCCCCCAACATATGATTGACATATTATAAAACTTTATATTAGTTATGATATAGATATGAGAGTAGTGTTATTAGCATTTTAGCATAATTTTTATATTATATTACTCAAAGTGTGTTGTATGTGAGATTTTTGTGGTTTTAATAGTTGTTTTATATGTTTTTTAAATTTAATTTTAATTCTATCATCTTATACAATGAATCTAGTTTAAAATGTGTCTAACGATAATGTTATGTTACAACTAAATATCTACTTTTTTATTTAGTTTCAATCTCTCATCTGATTATTTAGATAAAATAGATGTTAGTGTATGAGTGTGAGATGCACTCATGGACTCTGTGTTCCTCTTAGTTTCATCTATAAGATATTCATCACTTAATTATTCCTTGATAGGATGAGTGTGAGAAAGATTAATTAGTGTAGAACATATTTTAGAGGTAGGATTTCTTTTAATAGGTTATTTTTGCATATGTTGATAGATCATTATTTGACCCTAAATAGATGTGGGTAAATACAATATAGGGTTAATAATATAAAAATGAATAAGTACAAGGGTGATAAATAGATCTATAATAGGCCAATTAATTTTAAAACTCATATAACTAATATTCTAAATTTATAATACTGAGATATGCTAAAATGGAAATTATAACTATTGATTGATATTACAATGAATAAAAATAAGAGTACTTAGCTAGTTTACTATGTGTGTGTATATCTGGGTTGACACAAGTTAGAAGTGGACTAGATCAGGATCTTGGAATAGTCATAAGATTATATAAATTTATATTTTGGGGTCTGGGATGCTTACATCAGATCTCAATGGTTACATTGATGCTACTATATGATTGAACATAGGCATCCATTATATAATATTGATTGTATCTAGGTGAGACTACCTAGAAAATTTTGGGTTTTTAGTCACCTTTACTCTAGTGTGATCATATCCCACTCATAGGTTGTCACTCCTTATCAAATGATTAAATCCTAGATTTTTCACCCTTGGAGTGATTATGGGAAAAATGAGTGAGTGGGCACACAATGTCAAGCTACCATAAGGACCCCTTTATCAATAGGCACTACCCACATAACCAATACTCTGAAGAGGGTCTCGTACTTATGTATTTCTCCACTACATGTAGTATTATGTGTGTATCAAGATGCAACATGTGATAATCAAGTACATAGAGTGACCTAGCTTGTAACTTGGCAAATATGGCTCATGGAGTGATCCTTCAATACTTCAAACCTATAGATGGGTTTTCCATATGATTAATACTAAAATATGAGAGAGTAAGGAAGCTTTTCTCACTTTAATTTTTTATTAAGTTCTTTGGGTGAGTTGTCTTGTGATTTTTTAGGTCTATTCTAGGTGAGGAATGAATAAGGTTTGATCCTATATATATATATCAATCCCTGTTGGAAATATCTCTCATTAAATCACTTGGGCTGACCATAGGGACATGTTTCATTTGAAAATTTTATGATTTTAGGGCACTGGACACTTAATTTAGAACATGACATTAGTGTCAATGTTTGTGTCCAACTGGGATGCAAGTAGTGAAGAAGCTATAAAATAAGTATGGGTCTAAAACTAGTAAAGGATGACAATAATTAGGTTAAAAACATTTTGAGTCATATATAAGGTGTGGTCATTAGACTAAAACATGGTCAAACTAAAATAAGTAATAGGCATAAGATATAGTGGATACAATCCTTTCAATGATAGGAAATTCTTAGGAACTAAAGGGTATAGCCATGAGAATTACTTGCCAAGTAGACAAGACTAAGGTGTTATATGAATCAGATTTAGTGTCCACAACCATTCACTCCACGTGAGGAGTGTCATGGGATGTTTTAGAACTATAAGATTAATTTACCAAATAATTATAAGAATAATATTTAGGTTACTTATTTTTAAATGTAATAACCCCTCAATCTGCCAATTATGCAAACTTGTTTTATAACACATAACAAATATTGTTAAAATGTCAAATAATACCATGATAAGTGTAAAAGGGTTTTCCTTTTATCTTTTCTAATATGTGTGGTATATGATAATATTTTGGAGGAAGAGTATTCAATCATTTTCCAATAATATATTTATTATGGCATGTGGTTGATCCTTTATGAAATCAAACTAAAGTGGTTGTTTCTTTTTAGAAGTAGATGCACTAGTTGTAGGAGATACTCGATATGTTAATTCTTTCCCTCTATGAAGTAATTTAATTGTTTTCTTGTTACTCTATATACTTTTAAATTACTTAGGAACCTTTTTAATTATTTCTTTTCCTTTGTAAGAATGATTAACACATTTTCCTTTTAAAAAATATGTTTATAATATTGTGTTATAATTCATGAACTCATATGAATATTGGTGTATATCTAGATATAGGTTATCAAATGAAATATAAGATTGACACAAAGATCTTTATTTTAGTAAATAAATAATACCCCTACCAATTATGAATTTTACCTCCAAATCTAAGGGTTTATATGTCAAAAAAAGATAATTCATCCTTGAACATAATAGTAAAATCTCAAAAAGTCTCATTATTTTGTTGTTTTAGGTCTTTTAGGTGTTCTAATGTTCTATAAGTATTACATAAAGGAACACTCATAACACTTTATGTATGTAATGAAGAAATTATATCATTTTTAACATCTTCAATGTTTGTATAACTATTATGTAAAACATCATTGCATATGAGTTCAATTGACTTATCATGAATATTATGTTGATTTTGACTATGTGAATCTTCATTACATGAAAGATGTTAATTCACTTTTTTTTTATTATGCATGAAAATGTTAAAATAAACAAGAAGTGAATGAGAATACTCTTCTTCATCACTATGAATATTGGAATCATTAGCATTCCAATCAACACTATCATAATCATTTGCTTCACATTCATATTCATCATGTATACTATTATGACTAGTGCTATCATTTTCAGATTTCCATTATAGAAGGAGAGGATATGAAATTTTTTACATATTTGTATTTTTGAGAGTTTAAGAGATAGAAACATCTTCACTTTTTTTTATTTTATATAAATAGAAAAGAGTCATCAATTATAGTAATGTGATCACTAGTTAGTAAATACAGAAGACATTCAACATGGATAGCATTTGATAAATTAAATGTGCACTCATATTTTTGCATACACATATCATAAGAAGGATTTATTCATGAAAATTTTACATTTTTAATAAGATTCATCTTTATATTTGCAAGCATGTTTTCTTTATAAGATTAAATTTGATGCAATGCACTGGCAAATTGTAAATAAAAACTAAGTTATTATGTAAATAATTCATCATGAGATTGTAAGTCAAGAAATATTTAAGGCATAGGATAGCTATACACCTCACCCTCACTTTCAACATAAATATAATAACCATCATAATCATAATCATGAGTAGTGATAAGAGTCTCTGTATAATCATCAATACTTGTATTAACCTTAACTACACCATTTGTCCATTTGTTATCATAATTATAAGAAAAAGAATTATTTTTGTCACATTTATTATTAGCTATTGAATCCTCATAAGTAATGTATTGACCCTAGGGAAGGTTTAATATTACATCTATAGGATGAGGCTCTCTAGGCTCTGCACCATGGGTACTCATTTTGATAATTTTAAATCCAAACACACCCAAAAGGAGAATCATGAAATCTATTCAAACATTATAATAAACATCACTTATTCTACACCCAAAGAAAACATTATATATGGATAAAATAAAACAATTTGAAACTTTAGAATAAATGTAACCCCTAGGGAAAACTAGTGTTTTGATGCAATGTTAGCTCAGAGGATGGGTTTTCCATAATTTTTTAATCTAAAATGGGATTATAAACAAATACCCTATGGAAATAAAAATTTTGAGTACATCAATGTGATATTTATATTTAGATGATATCATATATTATTTAACAATAAATACATTCAAGCAAGTGTAATAACTATAACAATAATGGTACAACTATGAGATTAAGATTTGAGAGAGAGTAGATGACAAATGATAAAATATGCCAATAATTCATAATATAAACCAATAACTAACATAAACAAAAATTTATTATAGATAGATTCATTAAGATAGATTAGATAGGGAAAATGACATGAATGGAAACTAAAGTAGAAGGTAGATTAGACTATGAAGGATATCACTAGGAGACCTTGAAATATATAGTGATTGAGGTAGCCCATGGGAAGTCTAACTTTTGGTGGAACCCATCACATAAAATAGGTTGAAGAGATATTTCATGAAAAGGTGAGGATCTCTATCCACAAATGAGCACTATTTATTTGGGATGGTGTTAATGATACATAACATTATTGAACATATGCACAACCAGTAGTGGAACATGCATCACCTAAAAGAAAATTTGTATTATTAGTTTTAGGTGGAATGCACAACAAATAATTGACAAAATGACACCATAAGCCACACATTATTTTTGTAAAAACCACTCACATCCATCTTGCACCTAAATACTATCAATGTTTACATTTGCTTGTATGGTGATAAAGATAATGCTAGATTGATTATTGATAGATTAGCAAAGTGAATCACTGTGGGAGGATGAAGGCAAACTCTAAAGTGTGAGTATTTGTTTTTCTAATTTGAGGAGACTAGGAGTGGGTTAGTGGGATAATATTCAAGCCTATTTAATCTTGGGGGCATGGTTTATTAGTGGAGGCCCTCAAAGACTATTTTAAGTGTCTTCGTAGGCTCAATTTTGTCTACAAAAATATGACAACACTTGGTGGTCACTAAATATAAGGCTGACTATTAGGATTGCATTTAGGGTTGGTTTATTAATGTTATTAGTTTTATTATCTATAAAATTACATCAAAAAACTTATTGTGATTACTGAATCTAAGGTTAGAAATTCTTTCTCTTTTGACCCAAACACACATAACCAAGAGGAATAACTTGTGACTTTTTGGAATATACCCTTTCTAGGAGAATCATCTTCCCTAATAGTATTTAAATAAATTATTTTTCATCCAATCATGAATTTAACTCACCAAAAGGTATGAGGGGGGATCTCATACATCATTAGGTACGTACTACAATCCTAAGTGGCATAAGTGGTGGAATTAGAGCTAATAGTTTTATCATTAATGGGAATATACAAGGATTTAATGCCTTTACTAGTGATTTATGTAATAAGGATCAAACTCATCAAATGAACCACTACACTATACTTAGATCATCTGAACCTCCTTGGATCAATGGAGCTACAGGGGGCTCTACTAAATATAGACTTTGTATTATATTCTCATTGGATAAAGGTTTTATGCTTACATAAGAACTTGAGCAGTTAGGTTTTTCTTCAAACATTATTGGAGGTTTTAGAATTTTATAGGGGGAAAATCACTAAAAACCTCAAAATATATCCAATTATGGTCCCTCTTTACATCCCCATGTGTTGGAAAAGAATCCAACTACTCCACTAAAGTCTTCAAGGATAAATGGAAGAAGGTTCATTAAACTTAGGGGAAACCAGTCTGATTGGTGCTTAGAGAAGATGTCAATATGGATCAAGTTATTGAGATGACAAATATTGTTCTAAAATGGTGTTTATTTTGGAGGATAATCTCAACATATAATTTAGATGACTAGATTAACCAATACTAGAGACCCCTTGTAGGATACTCTCCAATATCCCACATCTTAGTTAGATGTTGGCTGGCCTTTGTCTTAAAATCCATATTTTTTTTATTACCCTCATATTAACACAAATTGTTTTTGTTGGAACATCACCATTTAATATAAAGAGGTTTAGGTGGAGAAATCTAAGACATAGCCAATATGGGTAAAACTACCATGTTTGCCATTAGAATTTTGGAATCAAAAAGTTTTTAAAGACATTAGGGATAGCATTGGAACCTTTCATTTATGAGGATTATATATATATATATATATATATATATATATATATATATATATATATATATATATATATATATATATATATATCAAATAATAATCTATAATGGTGACCAAAATCATGGTTGGAATTAATTTTTTGGATGGTCTAAAGGAGAATATTTTACTTGAATTTAGATCTTGGATACATATTCAAACACTTGATTATGTGGGAGTGCCATTTAGGTGTGTTAGATGTCATGCTTATATACACCTATAAAATGGCTATTCACATGGTTTCTTTCCCAAATAATGGAGAAAGAAGCAACATCCACATTTTTAGTTAGGAGGGGAGAATTATGTTTGTTGTGAGGAGTCCATGGAACTTCCACAACATATTGATATCATGATTTTTTCTCTAGCAAATGGGGGAGATGGTATCCTCTTGAGTGATTATCTACCTACTGAGAGATTTATAAATAAATATCTTATGGTTAAGGAATTCTCAAAGGCTTAGAATGGCTCACACTCTTTGGGTGTGAGTTTAGATAAGTCATCAAAGGAAACACATTGGGATGAGATGATACTATATACCATTATTATTAATAACTCTCTTTTTCAAGACTATCCTACTCAGCCATTGACTACTACTATAGATGGGAATGATTCTCTAAATTTGGATTCCTTTGAGAAAATAATAAAGGCTCATTTATAGAAATAAGGATTAGTGAGTGAAACTGAACTAGTTGAGATAATTCCATGTCAATGGAAAAGCTTAAGAGTCCACAAAAATTCTTAGGGAAAAACTCTTTCCTTAATGAGTCTTTTTAAAATTTTGGGATAGCAACTAAAAATAATCATAAGAGGATTTCTTCATATTTGATCCTAGTTTAATCCCAATCCATCCTTAGTAAATCATGATATCCTTTGATATCTCATATGGACATTAAACCATTTCAATTTTGAAGGAGGATTAGGGATTCTCAAGGGCCTTACTTACTCATGTACATGGCCAAGACATCCATCCAAGCTCAAATAGACCATAAATACAATACATTGGGAAGTTACATATGGAAAACAAAAAACAATCATAGGGGCCCTTGGAGATGGGACCACCCCATTAAATGGTTGATACGCTTATTTTATCCCTTAATATTAGAGGATTGGGCAGTCCCTCCAAAAAAACTACTTTGAAGCATCTGATATATTTTCACAAGATGGATATGATTTTGATACAAGAAACAAAGCGAGAAACAATAAAATACATTAAAGGATTATCAAAAAAATTTAAAGGACTGGTCATTTTTAGCTTTTGACTCCACTAGTAGTGTCAATGTTTTGATTTTAGAATGGAGCACTAACTCTATGAGGATGGAAATTTATTTTTTCTTTCACTCTGGCATGGGGCTAGAAATTCATTCTATGGATATTGTAAAATATTTCTCAATATTAAATATCTATAGTCCCTATGAGGAAATACTTGCATATTGGGATGATTTTCTTAACAAAAAATTAATGGCAATATCAAATCTTATTATTGGGGGAGAACTAAATTTCATCACCAAGAGAGCAGAGGTGTGGGGGGAAGCCACAAGAATGGATCCATTGGTTGATTAATTCCTATAGAATTTTTTGGATTCAAACTAGGTGGAATTTAAGCCTATAAAATTATCTACTACTTGGAGCAACATGAGAACTAGAATTCACAGTGTGGCTAAGTGACTTGATAGATTATCATATCACTTCCATTATTGATGGGATCTAAAAACATTAGACCTTGGATCACTATTAGTGGTGATTTTAATCATTTACCAATCTTGATGTAGATTGAACATGGTGATAAAAAGCCTTTGATCCCATTTAAATTCAATTCAAATTAGCTCAAGGAGCTAAAATTCACTAATTTGATCAAAAATGAGTGGGTTGTTTTTAATCCACAATCTAGTGAATAGGCTAGCCTAAATTTTGCTACTAACCTTAAAAGAGTCAAATAAGGGGATATAACTTGGGTTGTAAAAAAATTTAATGAAGCTAAAAAATAAATTTATTTCCTAGTAAATTAGATAGTTATTATATATGGTCATGATTTTGAATAGAATTTTGATGAGTCATATAAAACTAGGCTCAAAACATTAGAATTGAAGCTGAGACAACAACTAGAGGATATTGAAGCATAATGGAGACTCAAAATCATGGCACTTTGGCTAAATAATAGTGATGAAAATATAAAATACTTCCAAAACTTTGCTAATAATTGTAAATGTAAGAACACTATATGGTAAATGCCCAAATAAGATGGATCTATTCTGTTGACATTCCATGATATAGTTGAGATTGGTGTTTCAAACTTTCATTAGTTATATCATGACCCAACTTATGTGAACATTAAAAAAATTGTAAATATTTATACCCTCTTTCCTAGTTTTATCACTAATGCTGATAATTAGACTTTGACATCTATTATTTCCAAGGAGGAATTACTATCCACATTGGCTACCTTTCAAAAATACAAGAGCTTAGGGTTGGATGGTTGGTCCATCAAATTATTTAGTGGTTTTATTTATTTGATTAAGGAGGACCTAATTAGCATTATTAAGGAGACCCAAAACATAGGTAAGATACTTGGGACTCTAATTCTACCTTCATTGCCCTCATCCCCAAAAAATGATGATCTGGACTCATTTGATGAATTTAGACCTATCTCCTTATGTAACTATATTTACAAAATCATTATTAAAATCATCTCCATCTAGAATAAATATCTATTGTCTATCTCCATCTCAAATTAGCAATTTAATTTATTACATGGTTGATATATACATGATGTTATAGGGGTTGCATAAGAAGGACTACATTCCCTTAAGATAAAGAAGCTATAGGTGGTTGTTCTAAAATTATACCTTTCCAAGGCCTTTAATAGATTGAATTAGATTTATTTGAAATTTATATTGATTAATATTGGGTTTCAACTCCAAATGGTTAACTGGATTATGGGTTGTCTTTATTTTGTATCTTTTTCATCTTCATTAATGGATCAGGGTTGTCTTTATTTTGTCTCTTTTACCCTCATTAATGGATCAACCTCAACCTTTTTTATACATTCACATGGGATTAGAAAAGGTTTTCCACTCTCCCCTCTACTCTTTTTTATTTTTATTAAAGGGCTGAGATGACTCCTTCTTGAGTCTAAAATATCAGGATTCCTCAGGGGGATTAAGGTTAGTAGGTACATATATATCACACACTTGTTTGTGGATGATTTGATGTTATTTTGTAATTTTTCTAGGAAATACATCACCCTTATTAATTATTCATTAGATATATTCAGTATGGCCATAGGCATGATTCTAAATGTGCAAAAGTCTAGCATCTCTTTCAATGGACTAAGGGATCATCAGACTCTTTGTATATCTAATATATTTCTTTTCTAATATAAATATCTTTAATTTGGCCTTATATATTTTGGGTTCCTATTGAAACCAAATGACTATAGGAATAATAACTAAAACTATCTTATTGATAAGGTGGATAAGTGTATCTATTGTTGGTGTAATCATTGGCTCTCTATTAGAGGCAAAATTACATTAACAAAATATGTATTAGAGGCTATTTTGGTCTACTAGCTTAATTTAGCCCATATTCCCAAATGAGAATTGGAAAATATCCACATAAAATCTTTAAATTTCTTTAGATAAGTAAAAAAGTGAATTATGGCACTACCCTTGTCAAATGGCAAACCATTACTGCTCTAAAGGACATTGGGGTTTGGAGAATAAAATATATCCATAATTTTGGAGCATATCTTATGGCCAAAATTATTTGGAGGCTTTTCACAAAGGATGGATTACAAAATAAAATCATTATTCAAAAATACATTAAACCACTATCTATGGAAGAGTGGATCTACATCCCCAATAAAATTTATCGCAATGAATCTATTACTTGTAAATCTTCTATTCAATCCTTCCCTATTAGTATAAAATCATTTTAATGGAAGGTGGGATCCAGCATAAAAGTTATAATGAGGATTGACCCATGGATTGGCTATGGTACAAATTACCGATTGCCCATAGACGTGATGATGATATTATAAATCATGAGTATCACTTGTTTAAATAAAGTGAAAGATCAAGATCTCACCAATCAATGGCAATAAGGCCAAAAAAGTGCTCACATATTAGGCATTGAAGGGACGTTGGGATGAGATGGGATGCATATGTTCAATGATTAAAATGGAGTCATATCAAACTTTCTAATGAGGATGATGATATGACTTGACCCTTGAACCTAAAACAAGAGGAATACTCTGTGCACCTTAGTTACCAATCCAATTTCTTCAATGTAATCTCTAATGAGAGATAGTGGTGGTGGAAGAAAATATGGAAAATAAAGGTAACTCATAAGACCAAAATCTTTAGGTGGCTTGCATTAATAAATAAGGCTCTCACCTAGGAAGTTCTTCAAAGAAGGAATTAGCATGTACTGGGGAGATGTAACTTATGCTTTCATTCTTTATAGACCATGAATCATATTTTGGTAACTTATCCATATGTTGTCAAGATTTGGGCTGAGATAGAAGTTGTTATTGGGGTAAAAGATTGTTGTTAGGGTCACACATTTTTTGAATGTTTCTAGAATTGGTTTAAGAGATCTAAACTAAAACACTTCAAAGCATTACCATTGATTTTAACTTGGGGTATCTAGCTTATGAGGAATACTTTAATATTTCAAGGTAAAAACATTCTAACATTTCAATTTCTATCTTAGATTTGGCTCATTTTTGGGCATTTCAAAATCATGCCAAATTTTTATATACAATGTTATCTTATCCATCCTCATATTTAATCCTCTACTTCTTTGGGATACTTTGATGGTGCCTGTCAAGGTGATCCTACCATATGTGGTTTTAGTGGAATCTTATATCTAAACTCCAAGCACTACTACCATGTTAAGGTAATCCTAGGCATTGGCACTAATTATTTTTTAGAGATTTTAGCACTAAAGATTATCTTAAGACTCACAAGGAAGAGTAGATTGGTAGTTCTACAAATTTTTGTGGACTTGTTGGTTATTCTCAACTATCTAAAGGGTGAATCTAAATTGGAAAATCTTAGCTTACTCCTCATTTTCAATTCTACTAATTAGAGGTCTCTTATTTTTTATGCCATATCTTTTAGGAATGTCTACAAGGAACTAAATACAGGAGTTAATATTCTCTCTAAATAATGGTTCTGAATGGAACCTAAACATTGGGTCATAAATGATTTCAAAGAAAATGTTTGTCTCCAAACACTTTCCCTATTAGTTTTAGAGTAATAAGTCCACAATTAATTATTCTTCCTTTGCTTTGTTTATTGGTAATTTTTTATATTAATGTTTCTCTTTTTGTTTTTCACTTTCTAGGGTGAGAGACAAACCTAGGCATTTTAATTCCTTTTTGGCATCCTCCTCTTTCTATTCTTAGTTCACTTGTCTCCTCCTTTTGATGGGCTCTTTTACCAATGCGGGGGACTAGCACTCTTTATGGGTGTCCTCTTATTATGCCTTATTCTTTGTGGGCATCTAAATGGGTATATTTCCTCTTGAATATGCCTTGTTTTTTGTCTTTTTTTCTTGATTCGATGCAGTCTTGGTTCTTCTAAATTTAGACTTTGGACTTGATTTTTGGTTTTACATAGACTCTTTATGTGCTTGGTTTTTTTTACTAGTGTTTTTCCTCACCTGGTGGATGCGAATTCTTGTATTACTATTTACTTACTCTCTTTTTCCTTTGGTTTGTTATTACAACTATGACATGTAATTTTTATTTTTATTAATATGAATTTATGTATTTTTTATGAGAAAAAAGAATTTAGAGGGAGAATATCTTATTTTTTTGATATATTTTAGATTTTCACATCTAGTAGGGTTTGTTTTAGGCTCACTTCCTAACTTTGTATTCCATTTGTTTAGTTATCACTACTTATTTGGGCTTTCACACTTGGATACCTTGAGGACACTTTAATTGACACTATTGTCTAAGTTTCAACACATTTATCATGTCAAAATATGCATTATCTCCTTCAACTTCCAATTTGGCCTTTTTGGGTTTTTTGTCACCTTTTAGATTATGTTTTTAGATCATGTTCATAAGATTTCAATATCAAAATATGATTCAAAACCTAAATATTTGATTTTAACCACTTGTGACTCAATAAAAAGTTGTTATCAAATAGTCAAGATAACCCTAGAAACCATGATGCTACTAAGTGTTGCCTCCATAGCCATATAATCTAAGGGCCTCAAACTTGAACAAAGTTCTCCCTCCACTAGTTATGTGTGTCTAATGGTGATTTTTCAACTATATTTTGTTTTTCCTAATGTAACCCATGGTACAAAAAAATACAAGTTCAATTTGAACCTTTTACAATACTTCAGACTATAACATTATGCAATTTAGTGTAAGGTCCACTTCAATAGATTTTAATAACAATGTGTATGCTAAATTATAAAACTTTCTTGGTAAAAAATACTATGTCCTAGATTTGTATATATGGTGATACTTTTGAAATTGAATTAAAACCTAGTGGCATGCAAAAGAATACAATGGAATAAAACATATGTCGTATTTATAATGGTCACAAAATGATAAGAATGAAAATAGATAATAAGACAAGGTTGGACACTTGAATTAACCTTCAAACACTAGCATTAATGCTAGTGTCTAATAGTGAACACAAGTGTCTAGGAACTTAGAATATAAAAAAACATAAAGATCCCTACTTTCAAACATTGTTTTCTAATTATAGAGTACCTCAATCTTAGACACTTAACAAACTCAAACCTTGATTGTTCCTCTTAGTTCTATATCTTTCCTACTTCCATAAGTCTCACATCTACTCTCTCTTATGCCCCTTGGACTATATCTTAGTTAAACTATCCTTATGTTGATGATCTAGTCCTTCTATATTACCTATAATGTTTAGAACCTGCTTATCTTCCATCTCTACAAGTTCTAAACTTTTACCTATTTTCCTACACCTTTGACACTTATTTCTAAGAATGATAACTACATCAATGTATGTGTTTCGATTTGATGTAAATTTCTAGTACCCTAAAGTAATCTAATTTACAAATTAAATGTATCTTAATGTTTAGCCTAAGAGCTTTAATGTGAGTTATTTCTCCAAAGGGATTGGTATAAATACAATATCAACTCTCATTCATTCATGACCTAGACTCATTTGATGACTTTATGCCTATCTCCTTGTGTAACTATATTTATAAAATCATTGTTAAAATCATCTCCATCTAGATCAAAGATCTATTGTCCATCTCCATCTAAAATAAGCAATGCAGTTTCTTACATGGGTGATATATACATGATGTTATAGGGGTTGCACAAGAAGGAATACAATCCCTCAAGACAAAGAAGCTATAGGTGGTTGTTCTAAAATTGGACCTTTACAACGCCTTTAATAGAGTGAATTAGATTTATTTGAAATTGATATTGATTAATATTGGGTTTCAACTCCAAATGGTTAACTGGATTATGGGTTGTCTTTATATTGTCTCTTTTGCCCTCCTCATTAATGGATCAACCTCAACCTTTTTCAGACCTTTGTGTGGGCTTAGATAACGTTATCCTCTCTCCCCTCTACTCTTTTTACTTATTGTTGAAGGGATGAATAAACTCCTTCTTGAGTTTAAAAGATCGGGATTCCTCAAGGGCATTAAGGTTAGTAGGGACATCTATCTCACACACTTATTATTTATGCATGATGTGATGTTATTATGTATTGGTTCTAGGAAATACATCACCCTTCTTAAGGATTCATTGGATCTATTCAATCTGGCCACATGAATGATTAGATATATGCAAAAGTGTAGTATCTATTTTAATGGACTAGGGGATCATTAGACTCTTTGTATATCCAATATATTTCCTTTCTAATATAAATATCTTTTGTTTAGCCTTATATATTTGGGGTTCCTATTGAAACTAAATGACTATAGGAAGAATAACTAGAACTAGCTTATCAATAAGGTGGATAAGTGTATCTATTGTAGGTGTAATCATTAGTACCCTATTAGAAGAAAACTTACACTAATAAAATATGTATTGAAGGCTATTTTGGTCTACTAGCTTACTTTAGTATTAGAAAATATCCATATAAAAACGTTTAAATTTATTTGGATGGGTAGAAAAGTGAATTATGGCACTTTCCTTATAAAATGGTAGACCATTACTACTCTAAGGACATTAGGGTTTGAAGAATAAAAGATATCCATATTTTTGGTGCATCTCTTATGGCCAAAATACTTTGGAGGCTTTTCACAAAGGATGAATTATGGAATCAAATCATTGTTCAAAAGTAGATTAAACCACTATCTATGGAAGAGTGGATCTATAGCCATAATAAAATTTGTCACAATGTATCTATTACTTGGAAATATTCTATTCATTCCCTCCCTATCATTATAAAATGGCTTAAATGGAAGGTGGGATCCAACACAAAATTTAGAGTGAGGATTGACTGATGGATTGGCTATGGTATAGATTATCAATTGCCCATGGACGTGATGATGATATTAGAAGAAATGGGTATCACTTGTTTAAATCAAATGAAAGATCAAGATATCAATAATTAATGGCAATAAGGTGAGAAAAGTGATCACATATTAGTAATTTAAGGGAAGTTGGGATGAGATGGGATGCATATGTTCAATGATTAAAATGGAGTCATATCAAACTTTCTAATGAGGATGATGAGATGACTTGGTCCTTGAACCTAAAACTAGAGGAATACTATGTGCACATTAGTTACTAATATAATTTCCTCAATATAATGTCTAATGAGAGATAGTGGTGGTGGAAGAAAATATGGTAGATAAAGGCAACTCATAAAACCAAAATCTTTATGTGGCTTGCATTAATCAATAAGGCTCTCACCTAGGAAGTTCTTCAAAGAAGGAATTATCATGGATTAGGGAGATTTAACTTATGCTTTCATTATTTAGATAATGTGAATCATATTTTGGTAACTTTTTCATATGTTGTCAAGATTTGGGTTGAGATAGAAGTTGTTATTGGGGTAAAAGATTGTTTTTAGGGTCAAACAGTTGTTGAATGTTTCTATAACTAGTTTAAGAGATCTAAACTAAAACACTTCAAATCATTACCATTAATTGTAACTTGGGGTATATATCTCAAAAGTAATGCTTGAATATTTCAAGGGAAAAACATTCCAACATTTCAATGTTTGTATTATATTTATCTCATTTTAAGGAATTTCAAAATCATGCCAAAAATTTATAAACAATGTTATCTTATCCACCCTCATATTTATTACTCTACTTCTTGGGGATACTTTTATGGTGCTTGTTAAGGTGCTCCTACCACATGTGGTTCTAGTGGAATCTTATATCTAAACTCCAAGCACTACTACCATGTTAAGGTAAGCCTAGGCATTGGCACTAATTATTTTGTAGATACTTTAGCACTAAATATATTCTTACGACTCACAAGGAATAGTAGATTGGTAGTTCTATAAATTATTAGGGATTTTTTAGTTGTTCTCAACTAGCTAAATGGGGAATCTAAAATGGAAAATCTTAGGTTACTCCCCATTTTCAATTATACTAATTATATGTCTCTTACTTTTGATTCCATCTCTTTTAGGCATGTTTACAGGGAACTAAATGGAGGAGTTAATACTCTCTCTAAATAAGGGTTATAAATAGAACCTAAACATTGGGTCATAAATAAGTTCAAATAAAATGTCTATCTATAAACACTTTCCCTATTAGTTCTTGAGGAATAATTCCACATTGATTTATTCTTCATTTGCTTTATTTATTGGTAATTTTTTATAAGGATGTTTCTCTTTATGTTTTTAACTTTCTAGGGTGAGATCTAGGCATTTTAATTTCCTTGTGGGATCCTCCTCTTTTTATTCTTGGTTCACTTGGCTCCTCCTTCTGATGGGCTCTTGTATCAATGCAAGGGGATTATAACTCTTTATGGGTGTCCTTTTATTATGCCTTATTCTTGTGGGTGTCCAAATGGGCATATTCCCCCCTGAATATGCCTTGTTATTTGTATTATTCCTCTTGATTTGATTTAGTCTTGGTTCTTCCAAATTTGGACATTGGACTTGCTTTTCGGTTTGACATAGACTCTCTATGTGCTTGGTATTTTTTCTACTAGTTTTTTTCCTCCCCTGGTGGATGTGAATTCTTATATTATTATTTACATTCTCTCTTTCTCCTTTGGTTTGTTATTAAAACTATGACATGTAATTTTAATTTTAATTAATATGAATTTATGCATTTTTTTTGAGAAAAAAAAATTTAGAGGGAGAATGTCTTATTTTTTTGATATGTTTTAGATTTTCACATCTAGTCAAGTTCATTTTAGGCTCACTTCCTAAATTTCTATTCTATTTGTTTAGGTTTTCACTACTTATTTGGGCTTGCACACTTGGATCACCCCGAGGAAACTTGTATCAACATTATTGTCTAAGTTTTAACACTTTTGTCATGTCAAAATATGCACTCTCTCTTTCAACTTCACTTGGGCCTTTCTAGGTTTTCTATCACCTTTTAGATTATGTGTTTAGATTATATGCATAAGCTTTTAATATCAAAATATGATTCAAAACCATAAATATTTCATTTTAACCACCTGTGACTCAATAAAAAGTGGTTAGCACATAGTCAAGCTAACCCTAAAAACCATGATGCTATTAAGTGTTGCCTCCATATCCATATAATCTAAGGGATTTAAACTTGAATTAGTTCTCCCTCCTATTTATGTGTGGCTAATGATGATTGTGCAATGATATGCTCTTTCTCCTATTTTAACCCATGGTACAAAAAAATGCAAGTTCAATTTTAACCTTTTCTAATAATTTAGACTACAACATTATGAAATTTAGTGTAAGGCCCACTTCAATAGCTTTGAATAATAATTTGTGTGCTAAATTATAAAATTTTCTTCATAAAAAATACTATGTCCCAGATTTGTATATATGGTGATACTTTTGAATTTGAATTAAAACCTAGTGGCATGAAAAATCATATGATAGAATAAAACATATGTCATAATTATAATTGTCACAAAGTGATAAGAATGAAAATAGATAATAAGACAAGGTTGGACACATGCATCAGCCTTCAGACACTAGAATCAATGATGGTGCCTAATAGTGAACACAAGTGTCTAGGAACTTAGAATATAGAAATAAAACACAAGGATCCCTATTTTTAGACAATATTTTTGAATTATAGAGCACCTCTGTCATGCACACTTAGCAAACTCAAACCTTGGTTGTTTCTCTTAGTTCTAGACCTTTCCTAATTTTGTAAGTCTCACATCTACTGTTTCTTATGCCCCTAGCCTTATGTTGATGACCTAGGCCTTCTATATTTATTATAATGTTTAAAAATTTATTATCTTCCATCTCTACAAGTTCTAATCTTGTACCTATTTTTCCTACACCCTTGACACTTGTGTCTAGTAATGATAGCTACTTCGATGCAAGTGTCCCACTCTAATGTAAATGTACAGTGCCCTAAAGTAAT
Source organism: Torreya grandis (assembly GCA_037957365.1). NCBI lineage: Eukaryota > Viridiplantae > Streptophyta > Pinopsida > Cupressales > Taxaceae > Torreya > Torreya grandis. Next base: position 1,120,977 of record JARHVA010001093.1, on the reverse strand, counting down.
CTAATTTACAAATTAAATGTATTCTAATGCTCAGCCTAAGAGCTTTAATGTGAGTTATTTCTCCTAAAATATTTATATAAATACAAGATCAACTCTCATTCATTCATGACCTAGAAAAAAACTAAAGAGACCAAGGTAATTTATCAAAATCATTTTATCAAGCATTTATTTGAGCAAAGCTTCCATATTTTATATCATTTCCATATTAATCATAGGGGTAACACATCTACATGTCTAAATTACTAAAGGAGGATCCCAAGACCTATACTTTACAAATTACAAGTTAGGTCATTATTATACCTGCTTTTCACTTTTGCATGATTCACACACAATCCAAAACGTAAGGGAGAACTACATAATTTGGAGACCCTCTTCAGAGTATTATCTATATAGGCAATACTCATTGACATAGGGGTCTTTGGGTTAGGTTGACACCATGTTCCCACTAACCCAATTTTCCCATAACCACTAAGAGGAAAAATAACTAGGGTTTTACTATTTGACAAGGAGTTGTAGACACCTAAAACTGGCCATTGATAACCTCCAACTAGGATTTTGGCCAATTTCCACTTAAAATGAATAATTTGGCCTAAAAACACTAAATGATGTGAAACTGACATATTCAAGTGCTTATTCTGGCTAGGGTATCCCTAAATGGGGTAATCTAATTTATGGGCCAGCTAACTTTAGTCAGATCATTCTAAGTCAAAATGCCAATTTTACACCTAGGTGCTCTAGATTGCTCTTTCCTATCAAATTTCTTTCATAAGATGTGTGCCTTTGTTATTTGATATTGGTAACATCCTAAATGGGAATATGGATCCAATGCATCTAACATTGCCTTATAATTCTAATCCAATCAAATTTTGGATCAATAACAAGGTATTCTAATCAATTTGGGTAATTTGTACATAAAGTGCTTCATCATGATTAAGATATAATTAACCCAAATCAAGGCATAATTAATAATTCCATGGAAACTTGTTGAATACTTATTTATAGAAATTAATATTGAATATCTACATCATCAGGTGACCTCATTTCTTGGGAAGACATCCCTAGGCCATAAATGCCACAAATATTAGGATTCATGCCTCACATGCCTCATCAAAGCCCTCCATTCCTCTTAATTTCCCCTTCTTCCAATGTCATGATGAGGATAATTATAAACTTAATTCCAAAAATTGAATTAATCCTCAACCACACATCTCAATCTCAAGATGGACGATTTAGGTTGATTTTAGACATTCTCAAAAATATATAAATAGGAGGCCTCACCACATGAATTTAGAGAGATGATTATGTAAATTTATAATTCAAAATTGATTACAAAGCTTTAATAAATTAGTGTTACTATGCCAAATTTATTTCAAGCCAAGCTAAGCCACAAGCCAAAGGTTCCAAGGACTTTATGAGCATAAGTTGAGCAAGCCACTACAACAAGCATTTTAGAGGATCTAAGGAAGGTGAAAGAGAGTTTCTTGTGCATTTTAATTATGTGATTTATTCATGTTTGTTAACTAAGCTCTCCCTAGTGTCTAGGCCTAGAGATGTTATGCTAGTTAGTGTGTTTCTTTCATTTTGTTTTCATTTTAAAACTAACATGATACTAATCATCCTCTCTTGAGTTAAATTTTTAGATCATATATGGCACACCTGGTGGGACCAAACACATCCCACACATGAAGAAGATCATTTTTTAGCTTTAAAATATTCATTTAGATCTTTAAAACTCTTATAAATTGATTTTCTAACTTTATTTTACTATTTTTATTTACCACAGTTTTACATAGTAAATGATGTCAGCTAGTAAGACCAACATCAATTGCATAGCTTAACCAATGTTAGTGAGTAAAACTAACATTGATTGGATACCTACCGTCAGTCACATTGCTATAACTTATGTTGGTTGGATAACTGACATTGGTTAGAAAATGTAACCATCATTGGTGATATAAACTGATGTTAGTCACTCTATTTTTCTTAAAACATAGACATGAAAGATCTTTTTCTAAATTTCATTATTTCAAACCCAAAAGAGCTTCAAGGATAAAGGACATGCTAACATTTTTTCTACATGACCAAGCTTGACATTTTCTAAAAACATGTTTTAGATCACCTTTTGCATGCTTAAAAATCAATTAGGAACCTTGTTTTGGTGTTTAACAAAAAAATTAGATGTTTATGGTGAATTTTTTTCAAAGTTTTAAACTAAGACCAAGGGTTAAAAGTAACACCACCTCACTTTCCCTTTGGGCTTAAAAATGAACTCACCTTGTCAAAGCTTTTTGTATTTACTTAGTTGTTTAGATTAAATTTTGTTTGGAAAAAAGAGGGATGTTGCATGTATGCTCTTCCATTTGTCCCATTTAGGGAACCCTTGGAATCAAAAGTGCCATTCCTATTGAAAATATCCTAGTCCAAATATTAGAAAGAAAGTCATCTAAATCACTCCCCAAAAACTCATCAAACATTGGGTGACCTTGAAAATGACCCTGAAGTATTTCTACTTTCATGTTTTCTTTATTTTTATGTAAACTTGGATTATGAGGGTGAATTCATCACCTCCCATGAGTTTTATATGGAAGCTTAGACCCAAGGTTTCACCTCTCAGCATTGACTTCATTTGGATCCTAATTGGAATTGCACACAGGATGTAGTGGCACTTTGGACATTGCACTACATTGAGCAAATAGCAAGATGTAGTGGTTGTAAAAGGGACTAGACCTTTTTGAAATAATCCAAGTGATATAGACCTAAAATCCATGCTTTTATTTTGCATTTTTTGGCATGAAATTCATTATGCAATTGATTCACCTAGAGCATTCAAAAACTTGTTAGATTTTAGACAAATCCCCACTTGCCATAGAATTATTGTTGGTGCAAGGTCCACCTCAAGGTACATGTCACAGTATAGTCATTTGAGAGAAGGGGGTGTAAAAACCCTATGATATAATTCACATTTAATTTTTTATGACTACTTGAAATCCTCTCAAATGATGTATATTGATAGATTCTAATAATACCAAGCAACCTTGTCAATTTAGGATCTAAGAGTGATTAATTAGTTGGTATTATTGTAGATTAGAGTCTTATTAGAAGTCAAAACTTGGTGTAAACAAACAATTCAAACCAAACAAATGGTCTTAATTTTTCTTTGAACAAAGGGGAATTATGATGCCTGCATGAGATCATCAATTTGCCTTGTTTAAAGTTCATCAAAATCTTGAGAGTCATATCATCCACTTTGGTGTAGTTATGCTTCCCAATTGAGTCTAGACCTTTACCAAAGTATTTTAAGTCCTTCACTTATAATCTAAATTCAAAATTGCACCTTTATAAGTTCATAGGGTTGATGTGTTAAGTGGGTTAACCATTTGTACTAAATTTGAGGGAACTTAGGTTCTATTTCCAATTTGGGTTGAAGGCCATTTTAAACTCAAGATCATTATCACCATTTGATAGACTTAAGCCATTTTGTGCTAAAAACTTACACTTTGAGTCTATGCACCACAACATTTTGAGTCAAAAAAAGTAGTGTTATGCTGTCAAAATTGTGGCAAACTACTTTTGTCGTAAAGAGTTTTTGAAACAAACTTTTTGGTCACACCTTTTGGGTAGTGCAGCGCTATCCAAAACATTTTAAATATTGTTTAATAGACCCTCTTGCATATAATTCAAATTTTTTCCTACATTTTTAGACCAATCCAAGTGTACTTTTATGATATTTTATCTAAAATAGTTATAATATTCACTTTTGTCTAGCTTATTTGTCAAAATAACTAAGTTTTATACCATTATTTATGAGAAAATAAACTATTTCTAAAGTGCCTTTTTGTTGCATACCTTATACCTACTTGATCAAGTTCATGTCCAAGAATCAAATGCCTAGTGTTTGTTAAAAGTGTTTCAAAATTTTTAGATTAAAACTTTCATCTATTTTCAAAGTCTAGCTTTTGATGTTGTTTGGCCAAGAGTCCTATCACATGCCTTGTTTGAGCCTAGATTTTGATGCTACATTTGGCCAAAAGACTTTACAAATTTTAAATTCCTATATTAGACTAATTTGAAACACTTTGAATTTGAAGTTTGGAATTTTGATTTTTGGTCCATTTACTTGTTTATCTTTGTGTGAATAGTAAAATGTTAGATACTTCATGCTAGATTGTTTCCTCATAAATCTTTACATAAACCTTTTGATCCTTTTAATGAATCTAGACCAAGTTGGAACATCATTTGTTTTAGACATTATCCTTTTTAGAGTTTGTAGAACTCTTTAACCTTTTATCATGAAATATTGACTATGGATCCCAACATGTATTCCTACACTCATAATGGACTCATGTATAATCTAAGGATTATTAATGTAGTTTCACAAGAATAAATGGTGCAATACCCCTATGTGTATAATATTGCTTATGAGATGGATTATTATCCCTATTATAATACTCAATCAGGGGCACAAAGCCAAGATCCATTGGCTAATTATCTAGTTAACACACCACCTTATTCAAAACAAGACCAAGAGAAAACCACACAATACCTAGCTATAATACCCACAATAAATGAGCCAGTTTTTCAACAGTCATATTCTACTAACACAGCTTCCACATATGATCCATTTTTGTTTAAGCAACATTTTTTAGATAATAAAGATGAGATTTTGGTTAGATCCATAGAGGTAGGGGCTAAGTTTCTAGCAGACTTCCCCCATGAAAATTTACCAAGTCTAGTAAGAGTGCCCCACAATATCATTTATGATCAATAGGCTTCTTCTAGAAATCATATGTCTCTAGTCCAAACAACATACCAAGATCCTAATATATCTAATAAAGGGAAAAAAATCATGGAAGATCACTTTAACCAAATGCAAACAACATATCAACCTACCTAAATCTAGCATGTGATTTCAATTAGATGAACATGGTGAGCAAGCCTCTCATTGGCTTAGTTCCTTCAATAGGAGTGTTTATAGAGTTAACTGGATAAAAGAATTTTAATTCCAACCCATTCATATAAACTGCATCGATAGATAACTTGATGTATATGCCCATTACTGAAGAAATGTCTTCAGACTCTACACAAAATAGTGAGCCAAACATAGTGAATAATGTGTAAATAATGTCTAATCCTGATCAAAGTGGTACTAACACATAAACAACTAGCCAACAACATGTGCCTATAGTTAATCCCACAAGTAGATCATCATACCAGGGAATAGGAGTTTCTACACCCTAACCTCAATCAGTTGCTTCCTCAAGTATACAACCTATGGGATTAGGTAATCAAACAATGGCTAATGTCACACCTCAATGATAAAATATGATGAACCCTACTCCTCCTCAATAGGTAATGAGTAGTATTCCACAATAGCAGGCACAATCTAGTGTATCAACACAATAAAAGGCAAATACATTTCCACCTCAATCAGAGGTAAAAACTATTCCACCTCACCAAGTAATGATGAATGTACCTCTTTAATCATAGACTAATATGTCATTTCAAAACTAAGCAATGACTAGTCAATAACATGAAAATATTGGTCAATGATAGATGTTGAATTTGTAACATGTTTTCACTTCTCCATAGGGATTCATACAACAAGGAGGTCCCCATGTTTCTCAAGTACCTACTAGACAACCATTGATTCAAAATGTGCCACAAATTTAGAGATAGGGTCTTAGACCACAAGTTCCCACTCAGTAACAAGGTTTGATTAGTTGATATCATGTCCCTTTTCAACCATAGCAGGCATAATATAGTTATATCCCTCCATCCTAAACATAAAATCCTCCAATTTAAACCTTTATCACCAACCCAAACAAGAATATCATACAACTAAATGTGCAATTTCAAGTACATCCTAATCCATGTATGCATATTCTTGGTCCATTCCCCAACCAAACTAATATACCCCAATAGGTATCTCCATCATACCTTGGTCAAAGTGTCCCACTTGTGACCTCCCAACCATCTAACGTACTAATATTCTCCCTCAAACCAATGTTCCTTCCAATTTTTTGTCCCAAGAATTGCAACAGATGAAGGATACAATTACTATAATTTAAGCAAATAAATAGACTAGAAATTTTAAATTAGATGACATGTGTTCCTACCCATTCAACATGGAGTATTTATAGATGCCATTTCCTCTAGGATATGAACCACCAAAATTTGATCAATACAAAGGGAAAGGTGACCCTAAGGCTCATTTGATTGAATTCTTTATCACATGTCAACCAATGACATATAATGACATTTACCTTTTGTTGTTATTTCGAAGGAGCTTGGATAGACAAGATTTGGAGTGGTTTTTAAAGTCACCCAAAAATTTAGTTATGGATTTTGATGATCTTCTTAACAAGTTTGTGAAGCACTTTTCCTATAATCTTGAGCATGAGATTTCATTAGTGGACTTAATGCAAGCAAATCAAAAATATGGTGAGAGTTTTTCAAGTTATTTATAGTGATAGAGAACCCTTGCAAGCTATTTCACCCATAATTTACTAGATAAATAATTAGCCACTGTGTTTACCAAAAATTTGCATAGTGAGATAGCTTATCATTTGGAACTACAATGTGCACATACTTTCAAGGAAATCATCGACAAAGGCTTGTTGATTGAGTGAGTACTCATAAATAAAGGGGTCATCAATATTAATTTAAAAAATCAAAATCAAGGTACCAATCAAGGAAATGGCCAACATCCCATTCAAGTACCAGCACCACAACCAACATAGGCCAATAACCATGAAAGATTGAAGCAATTAAATTGCAATAGAAATGTTATGGGAAATATAGTAATTAAATCCCATCATGTCCAAATGATGCAAACATCATCGGTACCACCTTTTCATCTTAGTCCTACCTAGCAACCTCTCCAACCAATGCAAACAAATACAACATCCTTTACCATTGCAAACCCCTCCTCTTAGGAGAACCATGCCTATACATCATGTCTTTAGTGACCTAAGAGAACCTATTAGGTCTATATTTCATAAGCTTGCTACCACTAATCTAATTAGTTAGCCTATACCAAATCATTATCCATAAGGAATTTCTTATCTTGATCAGTACCATGAAAACAAATTATGTGACTATCATTAGGTCAATGGGCATAATCTATGAAGATGTGTACAAATGAAGCATTTAATTAAGAATATGTTAGAGAATGGGGAGATAACATTGAATAATTTTGCTTCCACTTCCAATCAAACTCTTGGGATTTATTAAAACCCCTTTTCCTAACATAACAATCAGCAACAGCAACAACAATGGCTAGTGCAATAGCAAAATCAATAGTATCAAAATCAAAGGCCAAACCAGTAGAATCAATGAAATTAGTAGTAGAACCCATAATGATAGAATAATAGATAAAACTAAGGTTAGAATGATAACAACCAACAAACCTACCATGTAATTTTGCATGACTATATAGGGTTATAGGTCATATTACAGGGGTAGCATTAATACCATCTCCATTAATCCTAGACCAAGCACTAATCAACCTAAACCATTGCTAAATAACAACATTCAACCAAATTACATGGATATCCTTCTTTGACTTGAGAATGTATACAGGCAAACTAAAAAACTAGGACTTCTTATTTTTGACCTTATATCAATAACTCAACCTTGCCACATGACCACATGTGAGTGCACCGGCAATCGAGGCTTATCATGTCTAGTCCCACACCATTACCAATATTAGTTAGCAATAATTGTCCAGTATTTAATCCTGATTATGTAATCATAACTCAGAGGTTGAATATTACTATCCCAAGCCCATAACCATCCACCACTTTACCTATCATCCAACTAATCATTCAACCTTGGAATAAACCATTCACTACTAACTAAGAAAATAAATTTGATATTGTAGAATAATTACAAAAGACACCAACACAAATTTATATTTTAGATTTACTATAAACATAAATAATCCATAAGAACATCTTGAATGATTTTTTGACCTAGTACACTATTGTTATTGACATATCCTTGATAAATTTCAAGCTTTGGTTGGACACCTAGCTCCAGCCCAACAAGTCACATTCAACCAAAGCGATATGTCTTCCCTTGGCCCACTCCATAATAATCCATTATACATAGAAGTTTATATAAGATGGCATAAATTGAAATATGTCCTTATAGACAATGGATTTGGCCTTAAAATAGTGTCTCTAAAGCTCATCATGCTTCTTGGGTACACAGTGATAGATCTCTAACCAAAAATAATAACCATCAAAGCCTATGATAATCAAAAAAGAGAATCACAAGGCACCATTAGTGTTCTAGTAATCATTGGGCCTTTGACCCATAATACACTTTGTCATGTGTTTGATCTTGATTTATCACACAATATGCTTCTAGGAAGGCCTTGGTTACATGATATTCATGCAGCCCCATCAATGCTACACCAATGTATCAAGTTTTCCCACTCAGGGATGGAAGTGAATATTTTAGGAAATTTACACCCATATGAACACTACAAACATCTTGAGGCCAAATTTCAAAGCTATAATTAATATTACAACATGAATCCAAATTCCAAGCAAGATAAAAGAAAGGCTATACTTATTGATCCTTCACCAAATAATTTCATAGATCCTAATACCTTGGATTCTCTTTCCCACATGCCACCTCCTGAAGCTTCTAATCATTTCACCATTTTAGATAATGGATCAAGACAATATGTGACCCATGATACATTTCATATTTCTAATCTTCCTCAGACCTAAAAACCTTTGGGCAACCTAAAGTCACCCCACATATGCATTGGCAATAAAAGAACAAAGATAAGGTCCCTATCATATTTGTACTAGCATCTGGCTTAGAACCCAACCCTCTTGAAGGGGACAAATCATGGTTATATAATGATAACCACACTAATTTTTATAAAAATTCAAAGTATCCTATTCCCAATAGGATCATAGAGTATCATAGTTATGAAATAAGAGGCCTTAGACCAAATCATTAAGGAACCATCAAGCTAATTTCCATGACTAAATATGAAAGACCTTATATACTTGGATTTAAACTACTTGAGGGTGACCCCACATATCTTATTCAAACTCCATCACCAATGACTAGTGAAGATGATGTTGATAGTAAAATAGAGTCTGATCATAACCCCACCTTTGATGACCTAGCTGAAACCAACCTATTTGATAATAATGTCATTTGTACTCTTACCCTAGCCATTCATCACAATCCATTGTTGTTATATTATCCCTAATTGATAGATTGGGACCAACAAGAATCCATTATACTGATTGATGATTTCTAGAATTATGAGGCATTATGTGACTTTTTAGGCCTTAGAGACAACATTTTATTGGGAGATCACAAATCAGGATTCTCAATCACATTAGATCCTATAGCCTATTTTAGAGAGTGAGTGAACACCCTTAGCCAGAAATAAATAAGTAAAATATTGAGGTCCTAAAGTGAAAACCTCTTTGAGGCACTTTATAACCAAGGAAAAAGTAAATATAAAGGCCAATCTAATGGTGAAAACCTGTTTCAAGTGACATTAGATGGGGGTGTTCATTCTTCTTCAAATTTAGACCAGGAGACCACCAATGATGAACTTTCTTATGGATCCAAGTTTAGCTTTGAGAAATAAGTATTTGATAAAATTATTAAAGATTTTCCAACTATTTTCATCACATGGTCATATCTCCCATTAGGGGACTCAAATTCATCATGCCTATGAGAGGCTGAAGAGCAAGTCCTAATGGAGGACCCTAACATAATCCAATAGTTAAGTCATTGCCTATTATCCTAGAAGATGGTTCGACCCTTCTAGTCAAAGATACAATATAGGTAAATATCAGGACTCCATTAGACTTGAAATGGATAAAATTAGGTGCATCCCTCACTAAGGAGGAACATGATGTCTTTACAGCTCTATTGAGAGAATTTGTAGATATCTTTGCATGGGCCTATTCGAACATGCTAAGTTTAGACCCTGCCTTATTTCTACACCACCTTATGGTTAATCTTGGCTCCAAATCATTAAAACAAAAGCTACATAAGATGCATCCTCACATTTTTGTATTAGTAAAGAAAGATTGGAAACACTCTTAGAAGTAAGATGTATCTGATCTATTGACTACTCAAAATGGATCTCTAATGTGGCACATGTTAATAAAAAGCTGAAAGGGATTAGAATTTGTACTAATTTTTGAGACATCAACAAATATTTTCCTAAATATGATTTTCCCTTGCCTAATATCAACATGATCATTGACTCCATGGTAGGTTATGAAATGTTTTCACTCATGTATGGCTTTTCAAGATATAACAAAATCAAAATAGCACTAGAAGACCAACATAAAATAACATTCACCACTCCATGAGGAACATTTTGTTATTAGGTAATGCCATTTGGCCTTAATAATTCTAGAGATACATATCAAAGGGCCATGACTATCATATTCCATGATATGATTCATGATATTGTTGAAGACTATGTCGATGACATATTAGGAAAATCTAAAACCAAGGCCGACCATCCAGCAGTGTTACATAAGATATTTGAAAGATTACAGGAGTACAAAGTCAAAATCAATCAAAATAAATGTGTGTTCAGTGTAAATTCATGCCAATTACTTGGCTTCATCATGTCTCATAGAGGTATTGAAGTTGATCTGGATAAAATCCATGTTATAACTAAAATGTTGCCACCAACCAATTTAAAGCAACTCCATAGTTTGTAGGGTAAGATCTAGTTAATTGATGCTTCATCTCTTAGTTAGAAGACAAGTGCCATCCATTTACACACCTTTTTAAGAAGGGAGTTGCATTTCACTAGGATTATCACTACCAAATTGCTTTTCAACAACTCAAAGACTATCTTGTTAATCTACTTGTTATATTACCTCCTATGCCAAGAAAGTCATTCTTGTTATACCTATCAACTCCTGACCATGCTCTAGGGGCACTCTTGGCTCAACAGGATGACAATGGAAAAGATCATGTTGTATACTACCTAAGCCATACCTTGGTTACATATAAACATAACTATGCACCTATTGAAAAAAATTATCTAGCCATTGTCTTTGTAGATCAGAAACTACACCATTACATGTTGAATAATAAGACCGTGGTCATTTCAAAAGTAGATCCGCTTAAGTATCTACTATATAAAATAGATTTTCAAGGTAGAATGTCTAAATGGATCATGTTTCTTATTGATTTTGACATAGAGGATGCCAATCAAAAGGTAATCAAGGGACAGGTTCTTATGGATCAACTTGTTGAAGCACCTCTCACGGACACATAGCCACTCATGTTTTGATTTCTTAATGAATCCATCATGACCATCATTAACACACCCCTTGAGGAGTATCCCTAGAAACTATATTTTTATGGTTTATTTACTACACATGGATCAAGGGTAGGCCTATTGTTTATTACACTATAGGGGGATCTAATCCCTAAATCATTTAGAATCAACTTCCCTTGTATAAACAACATGGCTGAGTATGAAGCACTTGTTGCAAGACTTTGATAAGTAGTGCACTAGAATATATCTTATCTCTAAGTTTATGGTGATTCTTAGTTAATCATCAATCAGGTCACAGATCATTTTGAGACCAAAGATGACAAGATGGTTCCATATAAAGCCATGGTTGACACTCTTAAGCAACAAATTATCAATATTCAGTTTGAGTACATACTAAGGCATAGTAACAAAACTATAAATTCCATGGCTACTATTAGATATGTGATTTGATAAATAAATAAAGCTAGAGAGTATCAGTTCTTCATCAAGAATTTATCAGCACTAGCTCATGAACCTTCAACTGTTACCATGATTTGTGATATTATTGGTCCTAATTCTATCTAGTACTCAAACCTATACAACTACCTTCATGACCAATTTATGCCACCTAACCTATCTCAAAAATAAACCAAATCCTTCATTCATCATTCCACTCATTATACTCTACTTGGATCCACCCTTTACTATCATATTTTTCATGGAACTATGCTTCATTGTTTAACTTTAGCAAAGTCTACATTATCATTAAGAGAAGTTCATGAAGGATTATGTGGTGCTCATTCTAGTAGGGAATTCATATCCAAAAATATCTTTCATATTGGGTATTATTGGCCCATAATGGATGAAGATGCCACTACATATGTAAATAAGCGTGATAAATGTTAATGGCATACTAATCTAATTCGTGTCCTAGCAAAAACTCTAAAACTAATGTTGACACCATGGCCATTTTCTACATGGGGACTTGACCTCATTAGGAAGATCAACCCCACTTCATTTAATGGCCATAAACATATCCTTATCACCACTGAGTATTTCACTAAGTGGATTGAATCTATACCCCTCACGTGACTGGAAAGCAAATTTCCAAATTCATTTTTAACCATCTCATTTGTTGTTATAGTATCCCCTCTAACATTATATATGATAATGGAGGATCATTCAAGAACAAGGATATAGACCAGTTGTGTAATGAATATAACATCACACAACATTTTTCTACAGCATATTACCCTCAAGGTAATAGCCAAGCTGAGGCTTCTAACAAAACCATTGTCAATATTTTTAAAAATATTATCAATGATGCCAGTCATGATTAACACTTATATATATTCCCTACCCTTTGGGCATATCATACCAATCATCATACCCCCATAGGATCCACTCCATACTCACTTATTTTTGGTACTGAAGCCATGTTTCCCATTGAGGTTGAGTTACCTTCATTGCACATCTCTTTCAAGCATGTCTTGGATGATTTTCTATGAGTAGCTCACCTACAACAACTAGACCTTCTTGATGAGAAATGTACAATTGTGCTCAACAATCTTTAAGCATATTAGAACTAACTCAAAGGCCACTATAATCAACATGCTAAGTATAGAAAATTTTAACTTGGTGATCTTGTTATTAAATAAAACCAAAAGAATACCATGGTTGAGAAAAATCATAAAGGGAAATTCAAACCAAACTGGATAGGTCCTTTCATCATTATTGTAGTTTATGAATCAGGGGCATATAGGCTTGCCACACCAGATAGAGATGAACTTCCTAAACTAATGAATATTATTCATCTCAAGTGGTACTGTGCTTAAATGCTAAGGTGTTTTATCTATAAGGACCATTTTAGTTATGCCATTTTATCATTATTCTTCTTTATACAAATACCATCCTTATTTGTCCTCTTCATTGTATCCACTTTCTACTTCTGACCTATTGACCTAGTGTGTTCTAAAGCCTAGCTCATTTGACCTTAGTTTTTTCCATTCATTATGTAGTTTTAGCATTGAGTTATTTGATGAATTTCATCAGTTGGTTCAAATTACTTTAGATAGAGATCATATTTTGGAAAGTGTGATAGAAGTTTTAGTAGTTACATCCTTTGTTTTTTATTCCTTTCTTACCACTGATCTTGCTACTAATTATAACCACCTTTAGGAAAATTAGTACCATTGATCTATGCCTTTGTTTCCTAGTTATAATTGCCTATGGGAAAACTAGGGGCAACATTAAGCCTTGGTGTACCAACTTGCCACTTCCTATTTCATATTATGCCTTATTATCAATTGTACCTATTTTATTTGAATTGACTACTACACTAGTTGAATTCCTCTGCTATAAGGATGGAATTACAGTGACTTGAGGTCCTACTCTAGGACTATGTAGATAGCACTAGATACTTATTTAGGTTACCTTAGTCACTCTTTCCATCATTCTCTCATCATTTTACAAGCAACCTAAGCCACACTCTCACCATTTTATGAGTAAACTAAGCTATGCTCTTACTATTTTTTGAGAAACCTAAGACACTCTCTCACCATTTTGTGAGCAACCTAAGCCATGCTCTCACAATTTTATGAGAAAATTAATCCATGCTCTCACCATTTTATGAGTAACCTAAGCCATGCTCTCACCATTTTTTGAACTTGAACCATTTAGTGTTTCATCATTCTCGATTGAGTTGAGACACTCCAAAATAATTCCAAAAACATTTGAAAAATCATTAGAAAACAACAAAAACATTGCCCACTTCTTTTCCTTAAGGATTCTAGGAACCCTTACTAGGTTACAAGCAAATCACTTGTCATTTAGTTTCCCCATCCCTTTTGGCCTTTTCTCTCATGCACTTGCCATTTTGCAAGACCATTCATATTATTCTATTGTATCCATTCTATTTGTTTTCATTAGTTATCATATTCTTCCCATTCCCTAGGAGAACTACATTTAGCCTAAATATTTTATTAGATATTAGATCTATGGAACTATGTAGGTAGTGTCCACTTTCCTAGTGCATATGGAGACAATTTGACAACCCTCTTCCTTTTCTTTTGTTCCCCTATTTTGTTCATTTGTTAAGTTGTCACCTATTTTCTAGGGGCAATATTTGTATGGTTTCTATTACATTGTTTATTTGTTTGTTTTTGCTTATTTTATTTGTTTGTCTATTTATTTGTTAGCTTTTAGCATTGTTGCCTTGATTCAATTTAGGTGTGTTCATTAGGTGATTCCTTTCCCACACTTATACTCAAATCCATCCATATTCATATGTTTACATTGTCATCATGGTTTTTATCATTGGTGCATTGCTTTCTATTGAGTATTGGATTATGGGAGTCATTTCTCATGCATATTTCAGCCAAGTCCTCATGATGTTATACCATGATGCTATCAACACCTTCTATAGCAAACCTCAACTTCAAGAAGTCTATTCAACCATGGCAGCATCTCTTTAGCACTGATATCTCAATTCCATCATAATCATATCCCAAACATAGTAATTAAACATGAAATAATTTCAATCTTTATTAGTTCAAATGAGCATCTCCCTACTAGTAGGTTGTTCCAATTCATCATTACCCTTTGTGTTAAGTTATCATCATCCTCAACCAAGTTTATCTTGTTTGCCATAATCAAGGTCTAATGATTATAACTACCTATGGGATAATCATTACACACCATCCCACCTATATTTCTCAATGATTATAACTACCTTTGGGCAAATCATTATGTTGTCACCACGTTAATTTTTCTACCTATACAAGGGCATGTTATTATCTTTTTTGTCTATCCTAACTAGGGCAGCTCTATCTTCTCAATGATTATAACTACCTTTAGGAAATCATTGTGTTATCATACCACATTGCCACTATCAAGGTACAATACTTATAACTACCTTTGGGCAAACCATTATACATTATCCCACTTACATTATTAATGGCTTTGACTACTTTCTCAATATCATTGTGTTTCACCCCATCATCTTTTTTTCTTTGGTCCCCTCATTTCACTTCTTTCTTTTTGAGGGATCATTTGTTGACCTACTTGTGTCAACCATTCCCTTGAGGGGGAATCATATAGTTAGTTTATCATTATTGTAGTTATAGGCATACAAAACCTTTTCATTATTTTAGAATATTTTACTATTCTTATAGCTTACAACACCTTCCCAAATAGGGGCAAGTTGTAGACACCTAAAACTAGCCACCGATAACCTCTAACTAGGCTTTTGGCCAATTTTCACTTAAAATGCACAATTTGGCCTAAAAACACTAAAAATTCTGAATGATGTGAAACTAACATATTCAAGTGCTAATTATAGTTAGGGTATCCCTAAAAGGGGTAATACAATTTATGGGCTACCTAACTTTGGTCAGATCATTCTGAGTCAAAATGCTAATTTTGCATCTAGGTGCTCTAGATTGCTCATTCCTATCAAATCTCTTACACAAGATGCATGTCTTTGTTATTTGTTTTTGGTAACATCCTAAATGGGAATATGGATCCAATGCATCTAACATTGCCTTCTAATTCCAATCTAGTCAAATTTTTGACCAATAACAAGGCATTCTGATCAATTTAGATAATTTGTGCATAAAGTGCTTAATCATGTTTAACAGATAATTAACCTAAATCAAGGAATATTTAATAATTACATGGATAATTGTTGAATACTTGTTTTTAGAAATGAATATTGAATATTTTCATCATCAGGTGACCTCATTTCTTGGGAAGACATCTCTAGGTCATAAATGCCACAAATATCAGGATTCATGCCTCCAATGCCTCATCAAAGCCCTCTATGCCTCTTAATTGCCCCTTCTTATAATGTCATGATGAGGATAATTATAAAATTAATTCCAAAAATTGAATTAATCCTCAACCACACATCTCAATCTTAGGATAGATGATTTAGGTTGATTTTAGACATTCTCAAAAATCTATAAATAGGAGGACTCACCATATGAATTTAGAGAGCTGATTATGCAAAGTTATAATAAAAAATTGATTACAAAGCTTCAAAAAAATAGTTTAACCATGCCAAATTTATTTCAATCTAATCCAAGCCACAAGCTAAAGGTACCAAGGAGAGATGGAGGTAGCCAAGTTTCCATTGCCAAGGACTTAATGAGCACAAGCTAAGAAAGCCACTACAACAAGCATTTTAGAGCATCCAAAGAAGGTAAAAGAGAGTTTATTTTGAAATTTATTTATGTGTTTTATTCATGTTTGTTAACTAAGCTCTCCCTAGTGTCTAGTCCTAGAGATGTTATGCTAGTTAGTGTGTTTCTTTCATGTTGTTTTCATTTTGAAACTAACATGATACTAATCATCCTCTCTTGAGTAAAATTCCTAGATTATAAGAGTGACAGTCCATGACCCAAATATGAAACTAGAGAAAAAGTGATGAAAAACCTATAAATGTCTAGGTGGTCTCATCATGTTCTAGTAGGTATTCTATATAAAACACCTATATCTAACCAAAACACTATCATCGATGTAACCATCCAAGGCTTATATTTGATGGTTAAAATTGCACTTTGATTCTAACACCAACAATGGGAAGTTTTAATATTGTGGGACTTGTAACTTGAAACAACCTCTAGATTTTTAAGAAGTTGGTCTCTTCTTTATATCAAGCATATACTAGGAAAAGGGATAGGAATTTTAACAGAAACACAAATGCGAAGAAAGAAAATCTAACTATGGTGATGCACCTGAATGTAATTCAACCCTTAATCTGAGCACAGTGAAACTATATGTAAGATTCAATTACATTTAAGAGTAAACAAGGCATCATCAATGTAAAAGATGAAAACAATAGAAATAGAGGCTCACAGCTTAGACTTCTTTTGCAGTGATAGAAAATATCAACAAAGGCACAGGATTCAATCTTCTTATTAATTCTCTAGTCACATAAGAGGCACAAAAACATGCATAGTTACATAAACTTTCCAACTCAAGAAAATAGAACAAAGGCAAATGATATTCTTAATCACAACTCTAGAAAGTCTAAACTCTTGAAAATAATTCTCTCAAAAAATTCTCTAAGTATCTAGTCATTCTTCTGGTGATCTTTGCACCCTTATTTATTGCCTTGGATTCACGCTAGATTTTCTGTGTGTTCCCAATCTAATGGCCCAACTAAAATCTAACCGAACTGGAAGTGTCTAACAGAAGATATCTCTTAGATTCTGAAACATTCTATCTTCCAGTAGTTCATTGGTTAAATAGATCATAGGAAGCTCCCTTCTATTAAACAGAAGAGGACACTTGGCCAATTCCTTGAAAAACCTTTGTTTTATTTAGGAGACATTGAAGAATGACACTTGGCAGGTTTCGCAACCTTACTGAGGACACACGGCACTCTCCACTTTACCTTATACTCTTACTATATCTTTGCTCAAGAACATTCTGCCTTTAATACCTGTCACAATCCACTTCTTTGAAACTTTATTGACTTAACATAAATAAGACCCATAGCATTTCTTGCTTGAGAAACTTTAAAAAGGGGCATAGGGACAAGTGGAAATCTCTACTTGCCTCAACAAAGGACACGTGGTGGTCTCTGCTTTACTTAACTTGGGATATGTGGCAATCTCTGCTACTTTTAGCCATCTTTTGAGTAACCTAAGGAAGTTAACATGTGTTGGTCTCTGCATCACTCTATTTATATTATAGGAACAATCAGGCCTCATTTCATATTTACATAGACAGTGACACTTGGTGGCTTCTGCTTGCTTCAGAAACAAAACCTGAGACCCACCACAGTCTTTGTTATATCTATGAAATAAAATGAAGATAATTCAAATCTTGACACGTGGTGTCTTCCACTCTCTTCAACTAGGATACGTGGCATCTTCCATCACTTTTTAGAAAAACAAATTGAAACCTTTCATGATTACCACCTGGTGCTTTCTGCCTGATCTTGATACTTAGCTTGTTGAAACCTTCCGTTGAAAAGAGATTTGAAATGTGGATGCCGATATGAAACATGGATGCTGAAACTTGTCATGTTCCACTAAGTTGCCATGAGATACGTGGCACGTCTCGACCAACTTATAAAAATTATGAAAGGTGCCTCAGCTGATGACACTTGGCAGCTTCCACTTGATTTTGACTCTTAGACAAAAATGAATCAAAAGGAAATCAAGCATGTGCTCTGTTTCAAAACTTTTCCATCATGAACCAAAGTATGTGGAAATAAAATTTTGCAATGCACAACTGAAAATAAAAATGAAACTTAGAATATTTTTTACTCTATAGTTATTGGTGACCCCAAGGACTTTTGAGCCTACTCAAAAATAAACCACAACTCCTACTCAATCAAAATTTCAAAATCATAGCTTCAGCAATGTTGTTTGGTAGGTGGACCACTCATCATCAGATAACCCCTATTTATTATGCAATTCATTAAAGGCTAAATCAAGGTTAATAATATCCTTGTGTGAAAAAAATTTCAAAATTTGAACCGTAGCCTTCAATTTGAATTCGAGCTGGGAAACAGGAACCAAGACAGCTTCTACTTCAGGGACTGATGAATCATCCCTTAAATCCTAAAAAATTGTCTGATCATTCTATTTGGCCAATAGCAAAGGTTCAATTTCATGAACCATTAACACTATGTTGTCATCAAGAAATGAAGAAGGAAGACCTAGTTGCACTAAATCTTCAATATGTTGTTTCAATTCACTGATTCCTTCTTTCACAACATCTAAAAGCTCTCTACAATTGATGGCTACAGAATTGCAACTGAGAACCTCATTCACTCACTTAGTAGTGACCATTCTATTCTCAATTCCTACTACTGACAATGTTACATTCATTAAATCATAAATCTTTTGTAGCAACATTTCAGAGTCCATTACTCTCCCAGAAACTATAGCCAGAGTGTTTGTAACTAAATTCCCCACCTTTTCACACAATTTTTGTGCATTTAGTAGGAAGGTGAGAGAAGGCCTGAGCTGAATAATCTCTGAGGAGATTCTTTTCCACATGGATTCATAGAGCTCCTTCACCAGACTTAACACTCTAACATTCCTTGGCCTATTGGCTAGCTCCAGTGTCAATTGTTCTGTTCTTTGTTGCTCTACTTGAAATTGGGCTAGTATAGTTGCAGTATTATTCTATTCACTTAGCAGCTTTTTTTTCAATTGGGTAACCTATAGCAAGTCTTCCTCACATTTTTCTTGTACTGTTGCTTTTTCCTGCCTTAGGGTCATCACCACATCTTTTACCTACATTAGCCCTACTTTTAAGGAATCATTTTGGGCCTGGACTACCTAGTGAGTCTGAAGGGAAACAGTATCTTGTAACTATTTATTCAGATTCTCTATTTCATTATCTTTTCTATTGATCTCTGTGGTCAAACTGTTACAGTTTGCCTTTTCCTTAGCTAAATTAGCCTCCATATTTTGTAGCCTCCTTGATGTCTTCAAGTAGTCTTTAGTAACTGCAGAAGTGGATTTGGTTAGCAACTCAATTTTGTCTTGTGGCCTAAACAAGAACATGTCTATGGCCACTGCATTCATTGTGTAGTCCTCTAGCTGTATCTGCTCAGTTGGCTTGATTACATTTGGTGAAAAATGAGTCACCATCAATTGCTACTGAATGGGGTCAAATTGTGACTGTAGATGGGGTGTAGCCAAGGCTTTATTTTCCTTGATCTTATTTTTCTCTCTTCGGACTTCCCTTGCCTTCCTAGCAGCATTTGCTTGGGTCTCAAAGGTAGAAGGAGAGGCAATGTGCCCACCCACAAAAGGATGTCCTTGTGGCAAACCATATTGAATAGCCAATTGTTGGCTATGGGAAATCTGAGGGGAAGGTTTCTTGGGAACAAAATGGGAAAAGTGAGGTAACATTAAAGCTTGAGGTGGTATAGATGGGGTGAAGTGATAAATGGGAACAATAGAGGTGGCAGGGGATGTCATCTGGCTAGATGGAATCATCATGCCAACAAGAGAATAAATAGATTGAGAAGGAGGAGGAATAATACTTACCTGAGGATAAATTATAGTACTCTATAATTGGCATTGTGTGGGGTCTACCTCCTCTTCTAAATCAAACTAAAACTGTACCCTCTTTTGCTTCTTGGGTGTCTCTTCTTCTTGCTGTGTTTCTTTTCCTTCCACATCTACTACTACCGTCAGTGATGCTTATGGAGAACTATAAATTTCAATAACTTATGCTAATGGGGAAGCTTTTAGTGGTGAAGGCACCACACTCTTTTACTTTTCCATAATGTTGAGAGATTGGGGCCAAACTGATACAATTAATACAGCTACAGTTTGCCTTGAGGCCTTTGACTCTTGGCTGGACTGTGCTCTAGCTTTCGGCTCTACACCCGGTGTCAGCAAATTACTTGTCTTTGGGCTAGATACAAGGGAGAGATGGCACTCATCCCAGAGTTCTTCCCATCTCTCATTTGAGTCCACATTCCTAAAAGAATGGGTTGTTTGACAAATTTCTTGCCTATATTTCCAATAGGCTTCTATTTTCTCAGCATCCCAATCTTTATTCTTTAGTGTCCTTCTTAAGCTAGAAGTCATTCTGACTTTAAGATCATAATCCCTCTACTTAACATAAAATGTTTCCCAGGGTCTATTTTTTGGATGGGGCAAGTCTGTTAATTCAACATAAAATCTAGGAGCATCTTCTCTAAGATTTTTCCTATTTTCCCAAAAAAGAGCGGCCTTCATGTGCAATTCTAGTTTCAACCCTGTTAGTCCTTATCTAGGAAGCTATGAAACCATTTGGGTCATATACCCATTTGTCTTTGACTATTAGGAAACCTAAGAAGGCCAACTTTCTAAGCAGCACAATCTCAGCGTCTCTGGTTTCCAAAACCATGCCGGTTGTCATCCATGGGAGGTCATACATTTTTCTCTTCCTCTTCCCAGATCCATATTCATTATCTATTGTAGATACCTACTTGGTGACCTATAAAAATGCTAACCTAAGAGTCAAAATTTAGGTAGTAACATTGGTTCCCCATAAAAACCATGGACTCTTATAATTGTATGGTGAGATCCAAAATAGAAATCACACTATAGGCTATCAGGGACATGTTAGCCCTATATCACAAAAAGACAGCTACATTTCCCACTATTGCTAAAATGCAAAGAACGTGGGAAAAAATCAATACCTAGTTGAGGTTCTTAAGATCTGAATTACAAATGGGTGATGTTGATACTACTGTGCCTACACTCCCTACAGTAAGAGCCCAAATCGCACAAGCTAGCCAAGATGCACTATCTATGATGGCTTTCATCTATTTGTTCTATTTTCTTCAGTTGGAAAGTTTATGTAATTGTGCATGTTTCTATGCCTCTTATGTGATTGAAGAATTAATAAGAAGATTGAATCCTGTGCCTTTGTTTATATTTTTGTGTCACTGCAAAAGTAGTCTAAGCTGTGAGCCTCTGTTTCTATTGTTTTCATCTTTTACATTGATCATGCCTTGTTTTCTCTTAAATGTAATTGAATCTTACATATAGTCTCACTATTCTCAAGATTAAGGGTCGAATTACATTCAAGAGCATCACCATAGTTAGATTTTATTTCTTTACATTTGTGTTTCTATTAAAATTCCTATCTCTTTTCCTAGTATACGCTTGATATAAAGAAGAGACCAGCTCCTTAAAAATCTAGAGGTTGTTTCAAGTTGCAAGTCCCACATTCTTGAAACTTCCCATTATTGGTGTTAGAATCAAAGCACAATTTTAACCATCAATAGTTTTTAGCATGTCTGGTGGGACACTATATTGAAGTTTCTTTCAACATTATATGAACTAAAGAGCTACGAGGAGTCAGAGTTGTGGAACAGTAACCAAATCATGGTCTACTATAAATCTAGGTATTATTTTGCCACCTTTGGTAACTAGTCCAAGAAGAAGAGTCAACCAGTTTATACCAATACCAAGAGCAAATATGGGAGCCCCTATAGCCCCAAGAAATTATGCAAGTTGGAACATTGGTAGTCCTTTGATTCTCCCAATACCACCAGCCACTTGGGACCCTATCCCAGTGAATGTCTTGAAAGGTCTACCCAAATTCAGTGGGCAAGATTTTAAAACACCTAAAGAACATATGCAATATGTATTAGATATATGTGCCATACATGTTGTCATACAGCAAAATGTGGCCATAAGATTATTAGCAGCTTCTTTTAAAGGGAAAGCTTTAGAATGGTACCAGTCCTTGACCCCAAATACCATCTCTACATGGGATTAGCTCAAAGATCTTTTCTTTGAAAGATTTGAAGAGAAGGGTGATAAGTATTCTTTATTACAACAATTAATTACCATCCAAAGGGCACCATAAGCAGTAATGACTGACTTTAATTCCAAATATTAAAAGACTTAGGAAAGAATCCCTGTTATAGCTAGACCATTACCAGGTATGGCCATAGTGTTTTATCTTAAGGCTTTAAATTTAGACATATCTATTATGATTCAGTCACTTGGAGGTCAGACTCTACTAGAGGCTTATGACTATGCAGTCAGAGCTAAAAATAATTTGATAGATGCTGGAAATTTGTCTCCAAGGCCTCCCATGCCCATATTTCTAGATATTTCCTTGCCATTACCTCAAGAAGCCCCTAAATCTATAACCCAACCTATGTCTATGTACACATCCTCAAACACCTACTAAAGAAATTATCCCTGCTCAGTCATCTGAGCTGGATGATATCAAGAATATCTTGAGGATATTTTCTAATGAGCTGATTAATATAAAAAGACAACATAATACTTATACTAAACCCCAATATCAAGGCTATCAAGGAAATATATTTCCATCATAGCCAAACCAATACCAGGGTCCTCCAAGGCAAAATAACCCCCAGCCAGCTAACCAATTAGTTGCAGTCCCTACACCCTCACAGATTATTCCTCCCAATTCAAATAGGGAAATTGTTCCAGGGAAAAATAACTATGTGGATAACACTAATGCTTGGTGTTTCCCTTGCAATAATGCTCATATTCCTAGAGATTTTCCCATGGGTAATCTACAACAAAAGGTGGCAGAGTAAAGAAGAATGGATGGACAGTTTGCAAGTTCCAGTGACAATCAAGCCTACCCGTCTTTTGGTATGAAAAATTTAGTCTTAATGGATAAAATGCAAGGGATGTCTTTGCAACAAGAGGAAGAAATATCCCCATAACATGCCTTGTTCTCATGGGTTGAAGATGAAGAATCAGTTTTCTTAAACGAAGCTTCCACTTCTAAGAAACTAGTGGTGCAATCTGATTATTAAATTAAATCAAAGAGAAAGATGGTGGAATAGCCTAAAGTTGTAAATAGCCAAGTCATGGAGAATCCTCCATTTCAAGGACAAAGAAACATAGTTTTCAGACAAGAAGTGCCTCAGTTGGTGTAGAATCAAGTGATTCCTACACAAATTCAAGAAAAAACAAGATATCCTTATTTTCAAAGAACTCAGACTCTAGGACCAATAAATGTGGTGGATCAATTGAAGAAGACTCTAGCACAAGTATCAATATGGGATATATTGGCTATTCTTGAATAGAAGACACTACTACAAGAAGCTCTACAAGGCCAAGCTGTGCCCAAATTTACTGCTATGAAAGAAGGACCTATTGAAAAAGAAAAGCTCAAGGACATAGTTCATCTGCAGACAACAGCCCTAGTGAACAATGCACTAGAGGTAAGCAAATCCAAACTAGATCCCTTCTATTTAACTTTGATAGTGGGTAATAAACTACTGCATAATGCAATGATTGATTCAGGGGCTACTACTACAATAATTCCTAAGCAGATAGCTGATGCTTTAGAAATTAAGTATGAACCACTCACTAAAGGAGCCATGCAGCTAGATGGCAAAGCAGTATAAAAAATAGGGAGAATTAAACAACTCCCATTACAATTATATACTTGTCCCAATATAATTATAAATCAAGATGTAGTAGTGATAGATATACCTCTTGTATTTGACCTATGCTTATCCAGAGACTTTACATCCAAGATAGGAGGATATGTGTCCCTTGATTGGTCTCACCTCATCCTAAGAACCAAATATGGTTCAAAGATGAAGATATTATCTAAGCCATTATATAAGGATCACATCACCAATGAACTAATTGCAAAGTTAGAGGTAGCTCATGCTATGATGAATAAAGAAGAAAGGGTTTTTGTTGAGGAGTTAGCTGAATGGACTGAACATGATCAAGAAGAGGAAAATGATCATTTATTAGCTATGATGCAAAGTGACCCATATGGAAATTATGACTCCATTGGTCTGGGAACTTATGTCATATTTGAGGAAGATCATAAAATCCCAAATATTTTAAGGGAAGAAAAGTCAAAATATACCTCTTCTATAAATCCTCAGGTCTCTCAACATGAATTCAATATTTTGAGTGAGAAGTCACAAGCGTATGCCTTAATCTCTGATGAAGAAGAGATAATTTCTGAATTTCTTCTTACTTTTTAAGATGATGTGGAGGAGCATGGACATTTCTTTGATCATGATTTGAATGATTTGTTTAAAATCATTGGGTTAGGTTATACTATTTTTCAAGGAAGTTGTGAGCTAGTTGCAGATGAACAAGACAACATTGAGACTCAATTACATATGCAAAATTATTTCAAACTTTTAGAATTATCCTTTCAAGAGGTTGGTAATTTTGAAGTCATTAAAAAGGATGATCATGCAATAGAACTTGAGTTTGAGGCAAAAGGAGGATCCAGAGAGAATTTTCTGAGAGAAATTGTCAAGAGTTTTAGACTTTCTAGAGCTATGATTAGGAATATCATTTGCCTTTGTTCTATTTTCTTAAGTTGGAAAGTTTATGTAAATATGCATGTTTCTGTGCCTCTTATGTGACTGGAGAATTAATTAGAAGATTGAATCTTGTGCCTTTGTTGATATTTTCTATGTCATTACAAAAGTAATCTAAGTTGTGTTGTCAAGAAATTTAGACTTTCTAGAGTTGTGATTAGCAATATCATTTACCTTTGTTCTATTTTCTTGTGTTGGAAAGTTTATGTAACTGTGCATGTTTTTGTGCCTCTTATGTTATTGGAGAATTAATAAGAAGATTGAACCATGTGCCTTTGTTGATATTTTTGTGTCACTACAAAAGCAGTCTAAGCTGTGAGCCCTTGTTTCTATTGTTTTCATATTTTACATTGATCATGCCTTGTTTGCTCTTAAATGTAATTGAATCTTACATATAGTCTCACTGTGCTCAGGATTAAGGGTTGAATTACATTTAGGTGCATCACCATAGTTAGATTTTATTTCTTCGCATTTGTGTTTTTGTTAAAATTCCTATCCCTTTTCCTAGTATACGCTCGATATAAAGAAGAAACCAGATTCTTAAAAATTTGGAGGTTGTTTCAAGTTGCAAGTCCCACATTCTTGAAACTTCCCATTGTTGGTGTTAGAATCAAAGCACAATTTTAACCATCAATAGTTATAAATGTAATAAATCTAAACTTTAGTAACTATTCTAGAGTACTTTTCCAATCTACTTCCTTTTTGTTCTAAATCTTCTATAGCATTAGAACTAGCTAAGTATCTCATTATTTATCATCATCATATTTGGCTTAGTTGTACTTTCCATTTTTAGCATATCTCAATATAATAAAGTCAACATATGTTCTATTTAAGTTTTTCAATTAATTGTCTTGTTATAGATATGTTTATCACCCCTATCTTTATTTATTTCTATTTTCTTAACCCTAGTTACCCCAACCTTAGATTTTTAGGGTTAAACATTTGGTGAACCTGATCTTTGATCTCTAAACCCTAGTTACCTTAGGGTTTCCTATTTTTTGAGAAAAAAGTTTATTTCTAATCTTTCAAAAATTAAAATTAAAATTTTTAAATAATCAGAGGTTATTTTCATAAAATCATGTTTATTATGGATATCTATGTAAATTATTTCATGTTACAATACCTTATGGTGGATATTATTTATTATGCCTCATATATTATTAAATCAATTCAATCTATAAGGGGTTACAAATTTACTTATTATGAATCCACTACATTTTGGCATAGTCCTTGTTCCAGTGTTTATAATGAGTTTTTGCCTATTACTACAAAACACTAAAGAGAGTGCATGAAATAATCATTGTAATGTACCTCATGAACAAAAAGTGACTTCAATTTCTTATTGACATAAGATTGCCTAATAAAGACATAGATCCCTACTAGGGGGACTATAGAAAGCTCACTTTTGAATATATAATGAATATGGGACCATTGATACTCTGATTTTATTCTGGATAATAATGGTATTCATGACCCATTAAGACATGCTTCAGGTATGGACAAGGTCTCTATGATATATCGATGGTAATACTCCCTTGGTGGTGTTGATTTGCAACGTGAGTGGATCATGAAAATGAGAAGAGTTGGATAAGCAATACTTTAATTATTTTATTATGTTGCAATTAAGATTATTATTTTACTAGGTGTTATATTTATCCCACTACATTACCTTGTGAATTAATTGGAAAGTTATTTTAAGGAAATGATCTAGCATGCTTATTGTTGAAAGCCTTAGTTATTAGGATAGAAGATTACATGGGTGTAATAAGTGTGAAAAAATAAGTCATTACCAATTAAGGGAAAAGGACTACATTAGGCATTGTCACATCATATGTGATCCTATCTCTACCTAAATATTTTATTAAACTTGTTTAATCCTAAATAGATGCTTTATATACCATCTAGTTTTTCCTTTAAAACTTGGCATGTCATAATGGTTTTAACCACTATTAGGTTGGTTGAAACCCCTTTTGAGCTCAACATAACCCCATTTTTGAAAATTGGGACCCTTGAGATACTTTAAACCTTAACCCTAAAACTATGACATGTTTTGAACATTATTAGAATTTGAAGGTCATCCACTTTGATAGAAGTAGGCTTACTGATTTATGGTTTTGCTTTTAGCTTGACTAATTTTGTTATAATTGGTCTTCATGTCTTATAGTTACAGGTTTCATGGAACCCTTATTGATGTATCCTACTTTAAAAACCCTAGCATAAACCTTGGTTCAAATTTGCATTTGGCAGGATCATTTGGCAGGAATATTTTAGATTTATTTTGGACTTAAGCCTAATTTTTTATGTTAAGGCTTGGTCATGCTTTTCAACACAACCAAACCTTAGACTAAAAACCATGCTTAGTCCCCTTTATTTTCCCCTTTTGTTCCTTATATTTTTGATGTGGCCTAATGTAATGCTAGTAGGGTCCTTTTAATTTTCTAGCATGGTCCCCTTTATTATTACCTATTTAGCCTAAAGCCTTAATGCTAAGGCTCCATTCATGTTTATTAACATGAATGAGACCTTAGCCTTAATTATTTGGCCTAAGTCTTATTTCATCCCTGATATTAACTTAAAAACCTTGATCTTTTACAAATCCAATTATCTATGCTTCATCATGTATTTTAATTGGATGAAGCAAACACAATGTTGAAAAGTCAAAGCCTCATGAAGATCTATAAATTCAATAGATGGCACTCTCACATTCAAATCTTGATATCAAATAGTCTTACATATTAAATGGAACCAATGGTGTGCAAATATTTGGATCATGATTGATGGCTCTTGCTTCATCATGGATTTTAATTGGATGGAGTGAAGTCAACATTAAAAAGTCAAAAGGCCTAGGAAGCCACGTAGAGTCACCACATGGCACTCCTATATATAGGAATTTGATGAGCTTAAATTTGATGTTTTTATGACCATCATTTGATGTCTGTGAGGCTGTTATTGACATTTTCCTGACCATCAACTTTAACCCCACCAAAACTAGGAACTTTATGAGCTTAAATTTGACATATGCACAAATGTCATTTGACATATGTGAGGTCATATTTGACATCTATGAGGCCATCAAATTTAGGCTCATCTAAAAAATTTGTACTTAAATAAAGGTGCATTTTTTATACCATTTGAGGGGTCATTTATACTTTAAAACTTGTCATAAAATATCTTAACATAAGTCTTTTATTGTTTATTAATATGAAATAGACTTAGCCTCAAGCATTGTACCATAAGTTCTTTTTATGACCATGTACTAGTTAAAATTCATTCATCTTGTAGGATCTGATAGTCTACCTTTCATCATTCCTCTTGATCTAATGGCATGAAATGATCGATAACTTTTCATTAGAGCTCTGAGATCCTATCAGCTTGACACATGGTAAATGTTCATCTATATGCAACTAACATAGGTGTTAGAGCTCAAAAAGCCCATGAAGGTGCCAAGTGGCATAACCATGAGGCTTGATACCAATAGGAACTAATATCAAGCAAGGGCTTGGATCATGATCAATGGCTCGTGATAATCCATAGACGATGATCTAACAGCATGAAACCAAAGAGTAGTTTTTTAAAAAATGGAAAGTGCTTGGAGGAATTTATGAAAAATGTCATGAAAGGTCCCAGATAGATGCCAAATAAGAACCACACAACAAAAAAACAACAAAATATAAGATCTTGTGTGCTTGAAATGAAAACATATAAAGGTGAATGGTCAAAATCAAATGTGAGGCATGTATGACCCTAGGTCCAAATAAGTTACTACCATTAAAGCCTCAAAAGCCCTAAAATATGCATAAAAGGCCTTAAGTGAACTTAGATTGATTATAGTAATATAAGTTTAATTATGATTTGAGCACAAAATAACTAACCCAAAGATAATTTTAAATCTAATTATGATCAATTTTTAAGTGTGGAAGCCATTGAAGCTTGGAGGTAACAATTAAGGGATGAGATAGAATTGTATCTATCCATAGATAGTGAGGGAAGGGTTTTCTAAGACACTAACCTAAACATTGTAGCCTTGAACACCAAAAATAAGAAATGGTCTAATATTTTTTAGACCATTGAGGAGATGAAAGCCATTAAAAAAGAAGAATAAAGGATTACCATAGTCAACAAGAGGTATTTTAACCTAGTTGTAGTCCAAATGGCCAATCTCCATCATGTTGTTACTAAACTAGAGGTACTCCATTGCATTGACATCCTTGCTCCCATTTTTATGGATTATAGAATTAAACATGATTATATCATCCATGAGGGGAGCTCTAGGAGAGTTTCATATATTTCCCCATTAGATTTTGAGAGATACTGCAAATTAGGAAAACCCCATGTGGACTTGGCCACTATTAAATAATGGAGTAGAAAGAATGACTTAAACACCATCCTTAGGCCTTGGTTGTTCTGGGGGAGCCATGTGATTCAAAACCCTATTAGAAACATCCTAGTTGCCTAATTTAGAGAAGTAATTAGGGTAATTATGATCCTATTGAACTGGATATCTAGGGGCCCTTCAACCAAATTTATCAATAAGAGTTGGGTATCTTATGTTTACTTCATGGTAGAAAAGGAGTTCACACCTCTAATTGGAGAGATTATCAACATCCACCTAGGGAGACAATGTATAGCTATCAAGAAGACTAGTAACCAGT
Organism: Torreya grandis; assembly: GCA_037957365.1. Lineage (NCBI taxonomy): Eukaryota > Viridiplantae > Streptophyta > Pinopsida > Cupressales > Taxaceae > Torreya > Torreya grandis. Next base: position 1,091,234 of record JARHVA010001093.1, on the reverse strand, counting down.
TCTTTATGATGTCCTATCTACTGGATGCCTTGTTAGCCTCCACTAGGATCCCTCACATCAAAAACTAGTCACCTAAGGGCAGATTCATAGTCTCCCACCATTATTCAAAACTACATATTTTAAAATATAGACAACACATGCAGTTCATTTGTGATTGTGTCTATCTTTCTTTATTAGAATCCATTACATGGTTCCTCTTTCCCAAGATTAACCCTTTAATTAATAAATAAGTAGAGATAATGGGAGACATATGGTTATACCTAGATTCTACTATGATCAAAATTGAAGGGATTTTGATCTAGCCTTACAAGTTCCCTATATATGTTCCCAACAAACTAGAAGAACAAGAAATTGCATACCAATTTCTTAATGGTGTGGATAGAGTGTGTAAGGAGAAAAGGAAAGGCCTCCTCCATCCCTTTCCTTTGATAATTGGTAGAACTATTTTTCAAGATTGGAAGCTTGTAGACACCATTATCATGCATAGAAACTCTTTTGGATTTTAGATGGATAACCGAAGGCATTAGGATTCTTAGGATTGGGTGGCCAAGCATTTGAAGAGCAAATAACTACCTAAGCCAATTAATGATCATCAATTTGGTCCCCATGACACTTTGCACATCAGGGCCAAGACTTTTGAGGAAGTACTGGCTAGGTTCAAGAAACACAATGTTAAACTTGAGCATAGACTGACTATTAAATAAAATCCATAAGGGAACATATGGAAAATGGGCCCCCTTCAATACCATTTGTTACCTAGACCTTCCAAGCCACCTTAGGAGCAACCATAGATAGAAGTGCCACATCCCTAAGCATAGGATACATAGGGTCATGGTAAGGAGAAGTTATAATACAAGCTTGGTGAGGGACCCTCATCCTCAACCCTACCTCAAAGACTAGCATCTCCCATTGAGTACCTGGACATGATTGCCTTAGAGCCTGATGAAATAGTGGAGGATGCCCACAAGGTCCTTGTTGAATCATATGGCTCTGATGAAGAGAAGGGGAAATCTAAAGAATCCTAGAATCAAATAGAAGAAGATAAGAAAGAAAAAGGGAAATAAGTTTCCCTGGATCTATTCCTAATGGCACCATTAAAGAAGAGAAAGGTAGAATTGGCAATTGTCCCAATTGGACAAAAGAGGCCAAAGTTGACTTTCACTCACCCCATGAGTGAATTCAACTTGTTTAGTGAGGAATACCCCATCCATAGACCAAGCATCTCTAATTAGTTCATATATGGTAAAATTCCAAAGATCCCCTCCTTATCCCACTCATGGGCCTTGACCCAAACTATTAATATTGATGTGCATGATGACATCAAGCCATGGATAAAGGATTTGATGGAGGAAGAATAAATAATAATAGTGGCTAATACAATGTCAAGTATCAATCATATGGATGCTCCAAGAGAATCAATTAGTACCCAGATGAAGGCTCCTAAACCTCCAAAGTATACTAAACCAACTACTACTATGTAATTCAATCTAGAGATAGTTAGATTAGAGAGAGTGACAACTAGAAAGGCCATGGTAAGAACTAAAGAGTTCATGTTTCAAAAGGTTAAGACATTTAAAATATTAACTATAGTTGGGGGGTAGTATATTAATGAACTACCCATCCATGAAGAGGATGTTAAAAGCCTAGTTGAGGCTCATTCAACTCAAGTCAGAGCAGGCATCATATGTATGAAATAAAGAATATTTGACTTGGAAAAGGAAAATGAGGACTTGAAGACATAGGTTATCTTATCAATTCTTGAATCCATAATAAATATGCTTGAATCATCTTTTTTTGACATGTTTTACTCATTAAAATTAATGAAACTAAGATAGGATACATTGACCCAGCAGAGTGAGGTGGCCAAAAGATTGATGATAGAGTGGCAAGATGTAGAGGATAAAATACAAGATCTCATCAATATATTTATTAGGAATAGAATTCCTAAATTTAAAACCATTAGCCTAGCCTTCTTAAATGATATATTAGGGATAGTGGTGGATAAGATCCAAAGTTTAAGTGCTTGGTCAATAGGTTTGGACAGACACCTGAGGGATGATGAAGGGCTGATTACCAAGATTAAGAAACTCATTAGCACCATGTTGGCTAATATTATGAAATATATAGCCTTGGGAATTGTTGATGATGAATAATATAATCATAGAGTCACTTTGGTGATGCAATAAGTAAGAAGCAAAATCCAAGGCCAATATGACAGTGATAATAATAGAATTATGGGCATGATATTCACTATTGAAGAAAAGATTATAGAAGCTAGGAGCATCAAGGAAGCTATGGTAAGGGATGCTAAAGAATTTAATGACTTAGTTGATCAAGAGTATGTCTATCTTTTAAATCTAGTTGTAGATTTAGAGCTTGTCAAATAACAACATCAAAGAGGTATGAAACTTCTACAAGAGTAGCAGCAAGTGAGTTCTCAAGTACATGGCCTGTCAATTAATTAATATTCCATTTTGTAAAATATTTGTAACATTTTGAAAATGGAATATTTCATTATAAAGGCATATGCAAAGTTTTTAGCTATTGCCTTTAGGTCAGTTTAGTTTGGAAAAGCAAATATATTCTAGAACTTTATAGAAAAAGGATAGTTATCCTTACTTCTTGTACATTTGTCTCTTGTAACTAATTAGTATACTATCTTATCCTCCTATAAAAGGCAATACTACCATATTGTAAAGAGATATAATTTTTAGTAAAATTTGTATACTTTGAGAAGTTAATACAATCAAAGAATTCTAAAAGGATTATCCAAGTTTGTTTGTGTCAATTGTTACATGGCTTTTCCCTTAATTGCTAGTCTTAAGTATTAAATTTGAATAGTTTCTATGAATTTTGAGTTACATATTTGATTAAAAAGTTGATAATTTGTGTTTATACTAGATTAGTTGAATGATCTTGAGTTTTTTTCATTTTATTTACCCTGTATTAGAATGTGCTAATGTTATTTTAAGTGTGGTAGCAAATCTTTAAAGTAAATTTGATTCTTACTTATACTTATTTATATCATCCCTGGAGGTTTTCCTGGTGTGTGGTGAGATCTAAACTTATGATATTTTGCATTATATACTAGTTAAATGTATACTTAGTTGTAATTGAAACTTTTCCATAATTTTTTAGGCTAAGATCAGTAATCACTTATTATCTTTCTACCTTACCTTCTCTTTTCCTTATTTTTTAACTAAATCATTTTGTTTTATATTTCATTATAAATAACCATTTAGATTAGTCTGTAGTTTAAGATTTGATCATAATTTACTAGTATTAGCATAGATACTTGCACTTTGCAAAGATTTGGTCCATGATGGCTCCCAACTATCAATTAATGTAAATTTTGTGGAATATTTAAACATTGCTCTATCACTATTTCACCATAGGTAATATAAATTGCCAAAACCTGTTACTCATGCTCCAAATTCCTATAATTCTAAAATGAGAAGTGTTCTTTGAGCACTAAGGACACTAGTGATATATTTAGAGGCATCAGCAAGTCTTGTTGGTGTTAGAAGGAGGGTGGATCTTTGTGAATTGTTTGAATCTTTGTTATTTTTAGTATGTTGATCTAAGATTAATGTTATCTTTGCACTTTTGCATAATTATTTGCTTAAAAGTGTAAAGATCATTGATCTTTTTGGTTTTTGACCTATCTTTGTGCTTCCTTTAGATAAATATCAAAGTTTTTTGAATTTTCATTCTTAGTTTTGTTAAAGATGGCTTAATATTTAAAAATCAATGGTATTTGAGGTTAGAAAAGCTTGTTTTGATTAAATATTGGTATAATTTTCATAAATTTAGGTTTATTTGAGCTTAGACTTATAAATATAGACCATATTTGCATAATTAGACACATCTTTAAGCTAACTTAGTCAAAGGTTGATGTCCTTTACTTTTATTTATACAATCTTTGAAAAATTAGCTTAATATGTAGGTTTAATCTTTGTTATTTACAAATATTAACTTGACACATCACATTTAAAATAGGATCTTCAATATTCAAGCTAAAATTTCCAAGGATTCAAACAAGATCATATTCAAAGACAAGAAAACCTTTACTTGAAGTAGAAGTCCATAGAAGAACTAGGTTAGATAAAGGTAGGTGTAAACATTCCAAATCTTTGCCAACCTCACCTCTTTAAGGTACTCCTACCTTCGACCTTTTTCTAGGTATGGTTTGGTCAGGAGATTCTTTAATCAACATGCTAGGTGTGGTACATGATCTCCCACATAACCCTAAAAAATGCTTGCCAACATTTAGTCTAACTAGTATTGTAACTACTAAAGAGCATATTAAATCTTTCAAAGTTGCATTAAGACTGTTAAATGTCATATATGAAGATGTAGCATGTATATTGTTCCCCTTTACATTTAAAGATGCTACATATGAATGGTTTCTCAATTTTATTGACAATTATATTACTAGCTGAGATGGTTTCACTAATGTTTTCATAGACCAATTTGGAAAAATTATTAGTCCATGTGTCATATACCACCAATTCACCACCATCAAAAAGGATGTAAGCAAGCCCATAAGGTCCTTTAATGCTAGGTTTCATAAAATGTATAGTACGACCATAGAACCTTATAAGCCTGATGAGATTTTAGCTCTACAAATCTAAAAGGATGTAGTAGATCCCATGACTTCTGTATTTCTAAAAAGATCTATAACTTCAGTAGTTAGGGCTTATTCTAAAGCTATGATCATAAATGATCAAATGTAACCCTAGGGACAAATGGCCTACTCTATCCCAAATATCAATCCACATATGTCCATTCTAAACATCTTCCCCAATAATAACTAGAACATTCTAGCCTTGAATCAACCCCCAAATCTAAATCAATTGCCCTTGAGTCATGTTGCTCCCAATTAGAACCTAGGATTTCTGAGTCATCCTACTACTAATAGATTCAATGCAAATGATCAAAGAGATTTAGTACCATCTACTAGTACTAATAATAAATAGGTAAATGATTCTGAAACTCCCAAGAATGAGAATGATTCTATCTTGAAAATGGTCCAAATTTTAAGCATTAATTTCCTTCAACTATAAAAATAAGTTGGAAATACTGGAGAGAGCTTTGGTAGGAACTTCTCATTTCAAATGTTTAATATGCCAAATAATAGTTTTTAGAATGATAGTTTCCATAATAATAAGAATAATGAACCATCTTCTGAAAAGAGGACTATGGACATTAATCTTATTGACACTACTTTGCTTGATTATTGTTGATTATGGTGAGATTGATTACATTAAGTTTTAGAAGGATTTTAAAGATTTTTAAGAAGAGTTAGACATATTTTAAGTGGTCCCTGATAAGGATAGTGATGTAGGTACTTCAGGGTCCAATCCTGTTGATCAAACTTTCATGGTGGAGATGTTTGATTTCCCTTTTCAAGAGGATAATGAACCTGATAATACCCTTGAGTAAATCTAAGCCTTCCAATAATTCTTGAAGAAATAATTATCCTTTAAGGAATAGATAAAATAGGTATCCCTTGACTAACTCAACACCTCTAAATAACTTTATTACTCCTCTAGACACTTCTTCAAGCAATGATCCAAAACCACCCAAAGGGAGTACCTCTAAACATAATGTTGATGGTCATAGTTCATCAAACAAGACTAGTTATAATATTTTTGAAGACATGAAAAAGACAAAATCTAACATCAAATTGAAGGAATTAATGTAGATCATAGAATAAAGGGAACTCTTACTAGAATCATTATCAAATAAATCCAACAAACCACCCAAGGCTGGCAATGCTAATATGGCTATGCATAAAGCTAAGGTAGAATCTCCTCCTTTATTTCTCACCATCAGGATGTTGGGTAATAATTTGCATAATTGTTTATTATATTCTCATACATCCACCAATATCATGCTAGTAGGTATTTTCAAACAACTTGACTTGACACCTATTAAGTTTGATAGAGTTGTTACTCAATTAAACAAATCTAGATTCAAGGAGATTGGGGAATTATTAAATGTCCATATGCAATTGGCCTCTGAACCTAGAGTATAATAGTTTATTTATATCCAAGTTATTGACAATATTGATGTTTATGGGATCTTGTTAAGTAGGGAATGGACCAAAGCTCTGAATGGATACATGTCCATAGATTTTTCACATTTATGGTTCCCTTAGAAAGGAGTTCCAAACTAGATCAAGGTTGAAAAAGAGCTGAGGATGAAGCACATGATCACTAAGTAAAAAGATATTAATGAAAGGGTCAACATAATTGACTCAAACTTAGGGGTTTTCACCCTAGATACTGCTAAGGTATGTGACATAAATGTACTCATGTTAACCCTGGGTCATGAAAAATATCTTTTGATGGGGCTAGGTGTAAGGTTGGATCTAGGGTTGGTATTGCTATAATTGATCCTATTGGTAAGGAATACCATGCATCCTATAGGCCCTGATTCCCTTACACAAATAACCTTGCTAAATATGAGGCCCTTATCCTAGGATTATAATTTATAATCAAAAATAAAGTCAAAGAGCTACTAGTTTTATGGTGGTAGTCAACCAAGTGAGAATTAAATATCAATGCAAACTCTCATACCTCAAGTGGTATAAGTTTAGGATATGGGATATGATTGAGTATTTTGATGTTTTTACTAATGTTTCCATTCCAAGGGAGGATAACCAAGCTACTGATGAGTTGGCATTTATTATAGCTAACCTCATTCCTAATCAAGACTCACCCAACTTTAGCATTGAGTTGATACCTTATCCTTCAATCTTGGATAATGTGAATCATTTTTAGGTCTTAGTGATGATCAATAGATATTGTATTTCATGACTAATTTTAGAGAATTTTAGGCTCACATCATTGATGAGACTAATGAAAATTCACTTAGAGAGGGCAAGTTTGATGGTAAGGTCATTCAACTAATTGACAATAAGATTCCCAAAGGCATGATTTCCTTAGAGAGGTTGTTTGATCAATACAAGTTGGATGAGGTTTCTAAGGTTCCCAAAGTAAGTGGTAAGGACTAAAAAATTTTTTATCTTGGCCCTCAAGATCATCCTCAATTGGTTAACATTAGAAAATCCTACACTAACATTGAGAATAAGAAGGCCAAAGAGCTATTAACCAAGTATAAGGATGTTATATATTAGTCTTATGATGACTTGAAGATCTTTGATCCAAGAGTCATTACCAAACTATACCTCTTAAATAAATTTGTAAACCATTTAGGAAAAATACAGACCTATGTACCCTATCCTAGAACCAATGATCTTCAAAGAGGTCAAGAGATTACTAGATGCTAGAATTGTGTTTCCCATTAGGCATTCTACCTGGGTGGCTAATTTGGTGTTAGTCAAGAAGAATAATGGTGATATTAGGCTATACATTGACTTTATAAATTTTAATAAAGCATCTAAAAGGGATAATTATCCTCTTTCTTCTCTTGACTAGGTGATATAATTTGTTTCAGGGTCAACCATGATGTCTTTTATTGATGGTTTTTTAGGCTACAACCAAGTGTTGGTTGACAAGGAAGACAGAATGAAGATAAATTTCAAAACTAATTGGTAGACCTTTGCCTACAAGAGAATGCCTTTTGGATTAATAAATGTAAGAGCTACATTTCAAAGGGCCATGTACCATGCCTTCCAATGTCTGATTGGTAAGTGTATGATTATACATAAGGATGATCTACAAAAAAAATTAAAATAGGGAATATAAATTTATGCATTTGTAAAAAGTATTTGAGAGATACAGAAGGTATGGAATCTCCCTTAACCCCAAGAAAAGCATCTTTTTGTTATTGAAGGCAAATTATTAAGTTATGTCATAACTAAAGATGGGATCTCCATAGATCTTGGAAGAGTGGAAGTTATATCTAAGATACAGCCTTTGCCTAGTAGGAAAGAGTTAAAATCATTTTGTGGTAAGAAAAACTTTGTAGGGAAGTTTTTTTTTGGCTTTATAGATATTGTCAAGCCATTGAATGACATGCTAAAGAAGGATGCCAAGGTCTCATGGTATAAGGAATCTAGGAAGGCATTCAATGACATCTTAGAAGCAATTATTCAACCTATAATCTTGATAAGTCTTAACTTTTCAAAGTACTTTTATCTCTATTATTTTGCATTTGACCATACTATGGCTACAATTTTAACTCAGAAGGTTGATGGGTGTGATCACCCAATAGCTTTCATGAGTACCAACTTTAATAATGTTGAGTTAAAATATTCATTTATTGATAAACAAGCATATATATCAGCTAAGGTAGTGAAGAAATTTAAGTATTGTATCATTAGAAGTAAGGTGCATTTTATTCTTCCTGACCCTAACATAAAGCTCATGCTAAGCTAGAATGAACTTGGAAAATTTAGAGGTAAATGGATGTCAGTTTTACAAGAATATGACATAGAAATAAAAATAGCAAAACTGATAAGTATTATGCAAGTTGATCAATAAAAATTTCAAGCTAGTGATTGGTATGATTCCATCATTCATTTGCTAATTAATGGTACCTATCCTAAAGGACTAACCAGGGAACAAAAGAGAGATGTAAGGCTCAAAGCAGCCCATTATCTAATCAAAGATGGGGTTTTATATAGGAATAACTTTGAAGGGGTCTACCTGAGATGTGTCTCAAAAGAATAAGCTAAATAAATCATGAGCACCTTCCATGAGAAGTTTGGTAATGGACATCCATCTAGGAAGACTACATTCCATAATATCCTTAGATCTAGCTACTATTGGCCAACTATTTTCAAGGATGTTCACAAACACATGAGGGAATGTCACTCCTAACAAATCTTTAGCACCAAATAACCCAAGGTAGTAATTCCTTTATAACTAGTCATGGTTAATAAACCCTTTGCACAATGGGGGTTGGACTTTATAAGGGTAACCAACCCCAATTCATCATAAGGTCACAAATTTATCCTGACTTTCATATATTATTGCACAAGGTGGGCTGAGGCTGTAGCCACCAAATAATGTAGGACTAAAGAAAAGATTAGTTTCTTGAAGGAGAACATATGTAAAAAATTCAAAACTCTAATCTCTTTGGTGTGTGATAATATATCTACATTTATATCCATAGAGATGATGGAATGGGCATATTATAATGGCATTTTTCTTAGTTTTCATCCAACCATTACCCTAAGGAAATGGATTGTCTAATTCCACCAACAAGAACTTAACAAAAATAATCAAGAAGTCTACTGCAGACAAGCCCAAGACTTGGCATAAGCTTATCAAGTATGCCCTATGGGTAGATAGGATAAAGATCAAGAAAGCCTTAAAGGCATCACCATTTCTATTGGTGTATATCCAAGAGCCTATCTTTCTTATCACTCTCAAGTTGCCCACATACAAACTCATGCAAGAGCATATGGAAGAAATCTAGGAGCTTGAAAATTCAATATTATTTGACATCATCTATATGGAAGACACACGAGAAGAATCCCTTGCTAATTTTAGTATGCATCAGATGATGATGAAGAGGTGGTTTGAAAAAAGATCAAAGATTAAGGTGTTCAGACAAGGGGACCTAGTTCTCCTTTGGGATAAAGCATCTGAGCCTAAGGGCAAGCATGGTAACTTCACATCTTTATGGAATGGCCCCTATAAAATTATAGAGACAATAGGAGACAACACCCTTAGACTCAAAGACTTACAAGGAGCAGAGTTCACACTACCCACAAACAGGAAGTATCTCAAGCATTACTTCTTTGTCATTCCCCCTCAGGTATTTATGGAGTAACTTTGTAAGATGGTTAGACTTAGTGTAGGTAGGCTAGTTATTTTCTTTCATTTCTTTCCTTCCTATCCCTTATTTATATATAAGCATGTATATATTTCTTTGCTTTTCTTTTTCTTTTTACTTTGTTGCTTTTGTTGTGTGTTTGCTTTTGTTTCCTTATTACTTGCTTCCAATAAGTCCTTTTGGATAACCCTGATCTCAAAGTTCAATAATGTGGGTATGAACCTAATACATATGCTGACCATGGTTCTAAAATATGAGCCTAATGTTGTGATTTGAAGAAATTGGTAAAAACTAATGGAAGAATCCAACTATTCCATGAGAGCTTAAACATTGTCTTGACCTAAAATTTGGTTTTAAGAATATTTTCACTTGTAGGATAAAGCTTAATCTATGAGGTGTAGTCATGAGTAAACTTAATAGACATCATTTCCTAGGATAATGGTTGTATCCATAAGTCATTTTCTGAAGATCAAACACTTGACCAAATATTTAAACCTAGCTACCCTAGTTCTCAACCTTGCTGAAAGCATTAAAGATCTAAAAATATAAAAATTAAGAATGCAATGCAAAATCAAAAGATTTTAAGCATATGTGATTTAGGTAATATCCATCGAGGCTATGGACACCTATCTGGTAGTGGATCAAGTCCATAAGTAGATCTAAAGGCATCTCTATTAGGGATATGGATTCCTAGCTAGCAATAGAGCAATGCTCAAGCCTTCCCTAAACTAGAAGCATGGGTCTTCATGAATATCAAAACATACTCCAAGTCAGTGTTAATGATTAAATATATGAAACCTAAAAGTTGTCCTTTGAATCTCATGGTGAAAAGTAAGTGAAATCAAAGAGTACACACATCATGGCTATGTCTTAATGTTTGATCCCAATTCTACAAGTGCAAGGTTTGTTTCAACCATAAAATGATCTAGATAATGGCATTGATCAAGTAGAGTGGATGACTTAGCTATTTTTCCAAACCAAAGTCTCTAAATTCTAATATATTGTTATGTTTCCCCTGGAAGTCACCATTTTTTGAGGTCAACATACCACCATTTTTGAAAATTGGGAACCTTGAAATATTTTAAACCTTAACCCTAAAACCATGACATGTTTTGAACATTATTAGAATTTGAAGCTCATAAAGTTAAGCTTACTAATTTATGGTTTTGCTTTGAGCTTGCCTAATGTTTCTATAATTGGTCTTCATGTATTATAATTACAATTTTCATGGAGCCCTTGCTAATGGATCATGCTTTAAAAACCTAGCATAAACCCTTGTTTCAAATTTGCATTTGGAAAGAGCATTTGATGGGAATATTTTTAATTTATTTTAGACTTAAGCCTATTTTTTTATGTTAAGGCTTGGTCATTTTTTTTTAACATGACTAAACCTTAACCTAAAAATTATGTTTAGTGCCCTTTATTTTCCCCTTTTATTCATTATATTTCTAACGTGATCCAATGTTATGCTAGCAGGGTCCTTTTACTTGAATCATGATCTATGCCTCTCACTTCATCATGGATTTTAATCGAATAGAGCAAAGCCAACATTGAAAATTCAAAATCCCCAAGAATCCCCATGGAGTCACCACATAGCACTCCTACATACAAAAATTTGATGAGATTAAATTTGACATTCAGGCAACCATGATTTAACATTCATGAGGCCATCATTGATGTCTACACGATTGTCAACTTTAAGCCCACCAAAACTAGGAACTTCACAAGCTCAAATTTGAAATTCATGTGACTGACATTTGACATCCACAAGGTCATATTTAACATCTATGAGGCCATCAAATTTAAGCTCATCTAACATTATTTACTTATAAAAAGGGGCATGTTTTATGCCATTCAAGGGGTCATTTATGCTTTAAAATTAGCATAAAATATCTTAAACTAAGTATTTTCATGTTTATTAATATGAAATAGGTTTAGCCTTAAGCATTTTAGCCTAATTTATTTTTGTGACCATGCACTGATTAACATTCATGCATCTTATAAGATCTGATGGTATGTGCTTCATCATGCCTCTTGATCCAACAACATGAAATCATCGATGACTTTTTAATAGAGCTCTGAGAGTCTGTGGGCTCAACACATAGTGGATGCTCATTCGATATGTAACTAAAATAAGTTTTAGAGCTTATAAATCCCATGAAGGTGCCAAGTGGCACAACCACAAGGCTTGATACCAAAAAGAACCAATAGTAAGTGATGTCCTAGATCATGATCAATATCCCACCTTGATCTATGAATGATGATCCAATGGCATGAAACAAAAGATTACTTTTTAAAAAATAATGACTAGTGCTTGGAGGTTTTTATGAAAAATGTCATGAAAAGTGCCAGATAGATGCCAAGTAAGCACCACACAAGCACAAAACAAAAAAATATAAGATCTTGTGTGCTTGAAATGAAAACATATAAAGGCAAAGGGTTAAATTCAAATTTGAAGCATGTATGAGACTAGATTTGAATAAGCTACTACCATTAAAGCTTCAAAGGCCCTAAAACTTACATAAAAGGCCTTAAGTGAACTTAGATTGAGTATAGTAAAATAAGTTCAATTATGATTTGAGCATGAAAGAACTAACTCAGGGACCATTTACAATCTAATTATGAGCAAGCCATGGTAGCTCAAAGGAAATAATTAAGGGATGAGATAAAATTGTGTCTATTTATAGACAATGAGAGAAGGTTTTTCAAAGACACTGGCTTAGATACTATAGCCTTGAACAATAGCAATAATAATTGGTATGAGCTCTTAGGGACTATTAAGGAGATGCAAGCCATCACCAAGGAAGAATAAAGGATTTCCATAATTAGCAAGAGGTATTACAACCTAGTTGTAGTCCAAATGGCTAGTCTCCATCATGTTATTGTTAAAATAGAGGTACTCCATTACATCAACATCCTTGCTCCTATTTTTATAGATTGTATAATTTAACATAATTATATCATTGATAAGGGTAACTATAGGAGAGTTGAATATATTTCCCCATTAGCTTTTGAGAGATACTACAAATTAGGAAAACTCCATGTAGACTTGCCCAGTATCAAGGAATAGACTAGCAAGAATGACCAAGACACCATCCTTAGGCTTTGGTTGCTCCAATAGAGCCATGTGATTTGAGACCCTACTAGTAACATCTTAATTGCCCAATTTAGAGAAAGAATTAGGATAATTATGACCCTATCAATAGAATAGAATATCTGGGGGGCCTTTAACCACATTTGTTAATTAGGGTATCTTATGTCTACTTCATATTAGGAAAGGATCTCACTACTCCAATTAGAGAGATGATCAACATCCACCTAGGGAGAAAATTTACAACTATCAAGAAGAGGACCAGTAACTAGTTCTTTATGATGTCATATCTACTAGATTCCCTGCTAGCCTTTACCAGGATCCCTCACATCAAAAACTAGTCACCTGAGGGTAGATTACAATCTCCCACCATTATTAAAAACTACATATTTTAAAATATAGACACCACATATATTTCATTTATGATTATGTCTATCCTAATTTATTATAAGCCATTATAGGATTCCCCATACCTAAGTTTTACCCTCTAATCAATAAATATGTAGAGCTAATGGGAGACATCTGGTTGTACCCAAATTATACTATGATCATAATTGAATGGATTCTGATCCAACCTACAAGCTACCTATCAATGTTCCCAAAAAACTAGAAAAACAAGTAATTACATATGAGCTTCTTAATGGTGTGGATGGAGTGTGCAAGGAGAAAAGGAAAGGCCTCCTCCATCCCTTTATTTTGATAATTGGTAGAACTATTTTATAGGATTGGAAGCATGTAGACACCATTACCAGGCATAAAGACTCTTTTGGATTTTAGTTGGATGACCTAAGGCATTAGAATCCTTATGATAGGGTGGCCAAGCATTTAAAGAGAAAGAAACTACCTAAGCTAGTTTATGAGCATCAACTTGGTCCCTATGACACTCTATACATCAGGGCTAGTAATTTTAAGGAAGTACTAGCTAGTTTCAAGAAACATAATGTTAAATTTGAACATAAAATGAATATTAATGAAAATCCACTAGAGGACATATGGAAAATATGACCCCTCTAATACCATTTTCTACTCAGACCTTCTAAGCTACCTTAGGAGCAACTACAAATGGAAGTTCCATAGTCCCAAGCATAGGTTACATAAGTTTTTGGTAAGGAGAATTTATAAGAGAGGCCTAGTGAGGGACCCTCATCCTCATCCCTACCTCAAATACTAGCATTCCCATTAAATATCTTTACATGATTACCCAAGAGCTTGATAAAATAGTGGAGAATGCCCTCAAGGTCCTTGTTGAAGCATAGAGATCTGATGAAGAGGATGAATAAGATGAAGAATATTAGGCTTAAACAGAAGAAGCTAAGAAAGAAAAATGGAATAATTACCCTGGACCTAGTCCCAGTGGCATCATTAAAGAAGAGAAAGGCAGAATTGGCAATTATCCTAGTTAGAAAAAAGAGACCAAAGTTGACTTTTACTCATCCCATGATTGAAGTCAACTTGTTTAGTGAGGAATACCCCATCTATGGACCAAGCATCCCTTATTGCTTCATCTATGGGAAAATATAGAAGATCCCCTCCTTATCCCACTCGTGGGCCCTGACCTAAACTATCAATATTGATGTGCATGATGACATCAATCCATGGATAAATGATTTTATGGAGGAAGAAGAAAGAAGAATAGTGGCTACTACAGGGTCAGGTATCAAGCAAATGGATGCTCCAAGAGTATCAAGCAATACCCAAATGGAGGCTCTTGAACCTCTAGAGTATATTGAACTAACTACTACCATGTAATTTAATCCAGAGAGAGCTAGATTAGAGAGAGTGAAAACTAGAAAGGCTATGGTAAGAATTAAAGAGTTCACATTCCAAAAGGTTGAGCCATTTTTAAGCTTATCTCAAATTTGGGGGTCATAGTCTGGTGAATTACCCATCCATAAAGAGGATTTTGAAATCTTAGCTAAGGCTCATTTAGCTCAGGTTAGAGCAAGCATCAGATGTATGAAATAAAGAATATCTAACTTAGAATTGAAGACATAGGTTGTCTTATCAGTTTCTAAGGCCATAATAAATATGTTTGAAGCATCCTTTTTTGACATGTTTGACTCCTTAAAATCAATAAAGCTAAGATAGAATGTATTGAACCAAAAGAGTGAGGTGGCCAAAAGATTGATGGTAGAGTGGAAAGATACAGAGGATAAAATAAGAGATCTCATCAATATACTAATTAGGAATAGAATTCCTAAATTCAAAACCATTTTCCTATCCCACTTAAATTCTATATTATGGATAGTGGTGGATAAGATCCAGAGTTTAAGTGTTTCATCAACAGGCTTAGATAGAGTCCTAAGGGATGATGAAGTGTTGATTACCAATATTAAGCAACTCCTTGGCACCATGTTGGCTAATATTATGAAATATACATCCCTGGGCATTAATGATGATGAATAATTTAAGCATAGAGTAAATTTGGTGATGCAAGAATTAAGATGCAAAAGATAGGGCCAATTTGGTAGTGAAAATAATAGAATTATGGGCATGATCTTCACTATTGATGAAAATATTGTAGAAGCCAGGAGCATCAAGGAAGCTATGGAAAGGAATGATAGAGACTTTGATGACTTATCGGATCAAGAGGATGTCTATCTCTTTAAACCAACTATAGATTTGGAGCTTGTCAAAGAACAACATCAAAGATCTATGAAACTTCTACAAGAGCAACAGTGAGTTCTCAAGCACAAGACCTGCCAATTAATTAATATTCCATTTTGTAAAATATTTGTAAAATTTTGAAAATGGAATATTCCATTGTAAAGGCATATGTAAAGTTTGTTAGCATATTGCCTCTAGGTTAGTTTAGTTTGGAAAAGCAAATGTATTCTAGAACTGTGTAGAAAAAGGATAGTTGTCCTTACTTCTTGTACATTTGTATCTTGTAACTGACTGGTATATTGTCTTGTCCTCCCATAAAAGGTAATACTATCATCTTGTAAAGGGAGAAAATTTTGAGAAAAAATTTTATACTTTGAGTAGTTAATACAATCAAAGAATTTGAAATGATTGTCCAAGTTTTTTTATGTCAATTGTTGCATGTCTTTTCTCTCAATTTCTTGTCTTAAGTCTTAAATTTGAATAGTTTTTGTGAATTTTGAGTTGCATCTTTGATTACAGGGTTGTTAATTTATGTTTATGCTAGATTAGTTGAATGATCTTGAATTTGCTTCATTTTATTTGCTCTACATTAGAATGTACTAATGATATTTTAAGTGTGGTAGAAAATCTTTAAAGTAAATTCAGTTCTTACTTGTACTTCTTTATATCATCCCTAGAGGTTTGCCTGGTGTGTAGTGAGATATAAGCTTATGCTATTTTTCACTATATACTAGTTAAATGTATACTTGGTTGTAATTTAAACTTTGTCATAATGTTTGAGGCTAACATTAGTAATTACTTATTCTCTTTTTGCCTTACCCTTCTCTTTTGCTTCTTTTTTAACCATATCACTTTAGTTTAGATTTCATTATAAATAACCATTTAGATTAGTTTGTAGTTTAAGATTTGATAATAATTCACTAGTATTAGCATTTATACTTATTATTTTCAAATATTTGGTCCATGATGGCTCTCGACCATCAATTAATATAAATTTTGTGGAACAGTTAAACATTGTTCTACCGCTATTTCACCATAGGTAACATAAATTGCCAAAACTTGTTACTCATACTCTGAATTCCCAAAATTATAAAATGAGAAGTGTTCTTTGAACACTAAGGACACCTATGATACATTACGAGGCATCAAAAATACCTTTAATATTTCATCTTCAATAAATGAAGAGAAAGTAGACCAATGTATAAAATGCCTTATAATATAATCTTAGACTTGTCCATTAATTACCTTTGCCTTGATCCCTATATATTGAGGTGGGTGGGTTGTCTTAGAATCAACCATAGGAATCTACTAGAGCTACCATGTGCCATTATGGACTGGTAAAGAAAATGTCCATTTATAAAGTAATGGGTTGGTGAGTAGAGTGATTGATCGATCCAAGGAAAGAATAGACACATGTCATCTTCTGATTAAGTTATACGAAGGAGAGAGTGCCTATTTTAGGAAGTTAAATCTTTGAGAAAAATGTTCAAGACTTTTGGCATTTTTAGAAACCTTGAGAACAAAGGAATAAAATAAGGGAAATAAGAAGAGAGTTGGGATATGGAGAGACTTGACTAGTAAAAACCTTTAGAAAAAATCCATGAAAGGGCCTAGATATTTTAGTAGGTATCCTATTGATTTTAATATCATGTTATGAAATAAATGAAGTTTGTGTGATTTTTGATTGAGTTATTTTGTTTGAGAGGAGTAAGGCAGTTGGCTTACTTCTTCTATTTGTTATTTTCCTATTATTATACTTGGGTCACCCATAGTGTTATCACCCCTTGCATGAGAGTTCAGAGTTGAGATATTCCTCCATGATGGTTCTAATTTTTGTATTTATACTTACCTGGGTATTATGGTTACATCATGTAAGACTTATGATGCCATGAAATCTTACGTTATTCATGATGGAAGAAGGGGTAGGTCTCTCATGTTTGACATGATGGTAGGTTGCCTAAGTCCTCTCATGATTGATTATAGAATATATTTAAGTGTTTTTATCCTTGATAGGTCCTATCCTTATGATCTTTGTGTTTTCTCTTTTGTGTATTTTACTTATTGAAAATAGATTCAAGGTTGGTAATCGCTTGACTTAGAGATGCTTGGATTGTCACCTTGTGAGAAGCTTTATCCTTTACCCTAATACATATTGACTATTTTTTTCCTTTACTTACCTTGCACCATTATATGAACATGACTGGAGATAGGAGTTCTACTTAGGGGTACCTAGAGCAGTTGCTTGATGATGGAAAAAGGTTGGAAGGTGAGCCCACCTTCTGTTATCCAAAGTTACACTTAGAGTGGAGAGGAACTCATATTCATCTATAGTCTACTTGTATTTTGATGACTTCTATAACTATCTATAATCCAAGAATTAATTGTTCTCAGTTGAACTTATTATATTTATGTAGTAGTGATTGATTATGGGTGGAGTGTGATAAATTGTTATTATAAAGTTTACTAGTTGAATGTTATGGTTATTACTATAGAGAACTATTTTATAGTCTACTTAATATATAAGATTAATAGACCTCTCTTTGAAGGATTCTTAATGAAAATGGAATCCTTGTGGAGTCTTGTAAACTCATGACTGAGCTTGGCCAAGTTAATAGACCTTAATATATGAGCATATTGAGGTAATTTTATTGAAGATCATGTGAATGCTTATGTATTACATTTTGATTTCCTTGTAATGATGTTACTTTTTAATGACCTTTAAATAAAGGATATATTAATTATAAATGCAAATAAGTAGTCTACATATGCCTTTGATAATAAAAGGAACTTATGTTCTGTTCGTATGAATATGATTTTATAAACCCATTCATGATGTAGTTTGTGCTCAGTTGGTATAGATATGGTGGGCTAACCCCTGATAGGTCCAATCTAAGAAAGATAAAAAAAAATTAAAAAACTCTTAGAAAGAGTGTTATTGAGGACCTCAATGGTCCTTGATTATATATCTCTTGGGAGGGAATCCATCAAGTAAGTATAAACTCTTAATCCTACATAACTCTTTTAATAAATTGATGAATATGTTATACTTGGTCAAAACTTATTAACATTCAGCCTAAGTAATGAGCTTTATTCCTCCTCATGTATTCTATTAGAATTGAGATTATGGACTAAAGTTATCTATAAATGAGTGAAACTCAAAAAAATGGTTGAGTGATTATTATTGAGAATAACAATATAGCAAGACTTAATAGTCTAAGGATTGATATTATTATGATTTGAGGTTATATCTTGTGGAAGAGTTTCCTAAAACTTAGCAAATGAATAAGTAAACTATTGTAAACCTTCCTCTATTAGAACCATTTAACATTAAGAGAATATCTCTATTATAATATATCTCTTAAGTTATATTATTAACAAGGAATGAAACCTTTAGGTTTGATTGAGGTCTCCCTTGCAGAGTTTTAATAAAAGGATAATAAATAACAGAGCATGGCTCTTGAGCTAAAAATATTAATAATACAAGGCAACCAGATGGGTACAATCATAGATACCCTTACAAAAATTAATTATTGATTAAAAAATATTTAGAAAGCTCATGTTGGACTATATGTCCTTATACTTTAGAAAACCCTTATTAAACCTCTTGTATTTGGTTTATTAAATATGGTCTTTGAGTTACTGCTAAGAAGTTTGATATTCTAAGGAATGGACCAATCCACTCACAATTGGAAGAATATTTTAAAGGGATTTTTTAGCTAGACTAAATTCCTTTAGGTACTATATAATCAACTGAACCAATGAAAATATTGGTTTAATGTTAAGAGAGTGTTGAGCATTGAATCCTTTGGTTTTACCAATTATAGACTCAAACTTGCTTTTTAGTTTTAATTGACTTTGTATTTTGGTCTTTAGACCCTTCTGTACTTTGATTTGACATTCAAATTTTAGCCTTGATTAACCATTATAAATATATTAATGGTTTAATCAACTCTATTTTCCTTAGTTAAATTTGAAAGTGTTGTAGGCTTTAACTTAGTCTAATTTTGCTCTTGCCTTAGATGTGTTTTATTTGGGTCCTTTCATGGCCTTTTACCTTAATCATTTATCACCCTATTATTTTCTTTTGGTATTATTTGCCTTGATAAATTTTGTGACATTTTGGTGAGTGGTTCAGAGGAAACCATGTGTCATTATCCTAAGATCCCAAGAGTGATGTCAGTGTAGTCAATTATACGGTTAGTGTCAAGCTAGTAGACTAGTGAGATATTTCCATATGGAATCATCCTAATGACCTATGATCCTAAAGAAGACCATACGAGGTGTGAAGCCTCTTGAAAAGTAGGCTAGTGAGATGTTTCCACATGGAATAAACTTAATGACCCATGATCTAGAATATGAGTGTATTATGTACAAGCCTCTAGGAAAGCAAGCTCATAGGATATTACCATGTGGCATCATCTCAGTGACCCACTATCCCAAAAATAATCTATAGATTATAAAACCTCTAGGAAAATGGGCTCATGGGATGTTGCCACATGGCCTCATCCCAATAACCTGTTATCTTAGAGATGTCTGTATTGGGTGTGAATCCCATGAGAAATTAGGTGAGTGGGATGATGTTATGTGTAAAAATCATGTTTATCTATTATTCCAAAGATTTATGTACTGGTCATGAATCCCATGGGAAATTAGATGAGAAGGATGTTTACATGTGGAAAAAACCCAATGCACCACTATTCTAAAGATTTCCATATTGAGTATGAATCTAGAAAACTAGAATGCTAATATGATGCTATTGTGTGGCACAATCTCACTACTCTACAACTGTAAGAGAGTCGAATTAGTATGACAAATTAGTTGGGCAGTAGGTTAGTGAATTATCACCACATGGAGATTTTCACAAAGTCATTTGGGAAGTGACAGGTGGTAAGAGTGGCCCTATAAATCAAAGAGAATTTGGTGTGGCCATATATCCTACCAAAGCAACCATGTGATCCCAACTATGCCATCAGTTATTGAGGTTAATTTTGATGGTCATCTCAATGGCATTTATGTAATTATCATTTGACATGATTTGTGAAAGGATTTCTGAGTATTAGGATAAATGAATCAAGACTAAGGACTTCTAAATTAGTGATTTATGCTTGTATGATCATTTTGGTGGTTTTAGGATTCTTGTTGAGATTGGATTAGATTTTGGTATCTATCCATATTTTTTGGTCTTCTATTCGTTATTATTATGTGCCATGCCTATATTTTTGAAAAAAAATGGGTATGATAATCACTTTCTCCATGAGATGTTACTACCCAATCTAAGTATGTTACTACTAAAAAATCACTATTGGACTTGTTACATCATTCATCCCATTACAAGGATGTCCTTTTGGATGCATTACATATGACCTAATTACCTAACAATGTGAAACCACCATATGTAGCTTCTATTTTAAGCTCCATAAAATGGATTGAGCATAATATATCCTTTTAAAATGAGGATTTACCACCTAAACATCTTATAAATAGTTTTTGACCACTCTACATCCAAGTCTATGTTTATAATAAAATGCTAAAATGAGTTCTTATGCACAATAGTTTAGGACTCAGCATTTACAACATAGTTTTTCTATCCCTATGTTTAACCCTGATTTAGATGTGAATCCTACTTGGTTAAAAAGGGTTAAGGATATATAAATGATAGGGCACAAGGTTGAGTACCAAATCTATAATAGGCTAATTAATGTGTTAAACTCAGATGTATCATATGTTGAATTTATAAAACTAAGATAGGCTATTAATGGAAAGTATATTTATGCTAGATATATAAATGACCTAAAATAAAGTAATTAGTTATTTTTTATGATAAAACATTATTAGATCTAGTAAATTTAGGAAGCAAATAGGAAGATAGTTTTAGATTAGTTATCAAATTTTAGATCTGGTGTTTCTGGCTCTATAGACACTTACCTCAGCTTAGGATAGTTACATCGATACTAGTGTTTGAGTTTGATGCTAGTGTCACATATGAAATATCTACCCAAATAGGATGTAACCACCTAGATGCTTTTAGGTTTGGCTTCACCTTTACTCTTGGGAATTTAGATTTGGGTCATAGACTATCACTCTAGGTGAAATGGAAAAACTTTAGCTTTCCATCTTTAGTTTGACTTTGGGTGAAAATGGGTTAGTGAGTACATGGTGTCAAGCTAACCTATAATTACTGCACTCTCAAAGGGCACCATCTACATAGTCAATACTCTAAAAGAGGGAATCAGAATCATATAGTTGTCCCTTATGTGTTGGCTTATGTGTGAATCATATAATTTATGTAAATCAAGTAAAATAATGACCTAGCTTGTAACTTGGAAAATATGACCTAATGACTACTCCTTTAGTACTTCAGACCTATATCTAGGTTATTCCTTTTATTTTTATTAGAATAGGGTAGAATAAGAAAGATTTTGGTAACTCGAGTGCTTCTTGAGTGCTTTTTTGGTGTGGTTTTTAGGTAAAGAATGAATTAAGGTTGATATTGTATTTATACCAATCCTATCAAGAGATAACTTGAATTAAAACACTTATGCCAACCATTGTAATATGTTTTATTTTCAAATTGGATGACTTGAGGGCATTGAACACTTACGTTGGGTCAGGATAGTAATGTTGATGTTATTATCTATCCCAGATGTTAGTGTTTAAGGAGAAGGAGAGTAGGCATAGGCTTAGAACTTATAGATGTATAAGATAAGTACATTTTGGGCATTTTGGGTAAGATGGGATGTCTATGTCATCAAAATAAGGTTGGTCAAACTAAGAGATAGGCCAAGGGGCATAAGATAGAGTAGATGTGAGGCTTTTGGAAGAAAGGCATGTGTATAACTAAGAGTAAAAACCAAGGTCTAAGTTTTCCAAGTGTGTAAGACAAAGGTGCTACATAATCAAAAAATATCATCTACATTCCTCCCCTTAATCTAGTAATGAAACAATTAGTTTAAAAGAAAGTAATAAGTACATGTGTCTTTGCATCTATTTTCCATCTAGTGAATAAGGCTCAATTAGACTTGTATTTATAGAGTTTTTTAGATTATGAAAATAAGAAAATGTGTTTAGGCCAATCTTAAGAGGGGTACATATTTGAAAAAGTATCTATTGGGAAGAGTTAGGGCTAAAGATAGTAGCATCCAATTAGGGATACTAGCGCCATGTGCCTATAATATGTTAAATGTGGCGCTAATATCCACTTGGTAGACTACTAAACAAATTGGGTTGGGATCAAAAAATATAGTTTTAGGACTATATTTTGGCTAATTTTAGGTGATTATGGTATGCATAATGACTATAAAAGTGTGTCTAATGCTCTAGGATAGGTCTAGGGAAAAGCTAGGAATTGGGTAACTCAAGCAACACTCTTAGAATCCAATTAACACTTTTAGGTGATTACACTTTACAAATTTGGAAATTAGTGGGTCTAAAGCATGAAAATATAGACCTAAAACAACTACTTTAGGAGGTATAAGATTGAAAAATACTTTGTTAAGATTTTCTATAAATTTGAAGTTGAAGTCTCTAACTAATTCATGAGATTCTCTTCTAATCAAAATAAATTCTTGTAATAGAACATGAGCATCAATCATTTGACCAAACTAATGTAAAAATAAATTTTCAAAGTCATTCCAAATGGTAATATAATTAGGTGCTAACCATGAAAACTAATAATATGCTTCTTCCTCTAAAGTAAAAGGAAACAGTCTGCATGCAACATCTTCAAATTTCACATTTAAAACATGCATAATAGACTTGGGTTGAACATTAGAAGGTACCTCTTAGAGTTCCTAGGCATATCATGCACATCCCTTGAAACATTTATTATAGACCCTACTAACCAAGCCATGGGTGAAATAATGGGTGGGGGTCTATTTTGGGTAGGTTGAGAGGATGAACTGGTAGGGGTGGCTAAAGATATTGGTTGTCATTGTTCACTCCAAGATCCTTCTCCAAAAACACTTGTGACATTGGGAATTTCTTAAGTGAATATGGAATTTCATCCTTCATTTGAAGACTAATGTGGGATTAGCATAGGGCATGATTATGAGTATTTGGCTTCAAAATGGAGTTTACATGGAATAATCTCTGAGAGATGCAATTCCACCACCAAAGGTTCAATTTTGATTATTGTGAGTTATGAGTGAATTAATTGATTCTATTGCTAATGTTCATGCACTTTGATTTACCATTTTATAATTGAAAGGGCGGGGTAGCTCAAGCTCTAAAATAAATAAATAAAAAGGGAAGAGCAAGGTAAAAAAGAGGGTTTCTAGATCAAGATGAGATTAATGCTTCAATAATTGGGCTAAGTGAATCTTCCACATATATACCACTATGCGCTGAGTTTTACCAAAGGTTTTAACTCTAATACTACACAATGGGAAGAGTTTAGGGAAGCAGTGAAGAATGCTTGATTTATGAACCCCCAATAAATATCAATATTAGAATTCCATAGTAAATAACACATAAACTTCTAAGATAGCTTAAAAACTAGCACATAGGATATTAATATTGTGATAAAAATGAAAGGAGATCACAAAGAGGTCATAACAGACAAGCACATCATAACCATTATATTCATAAAATGATAGAGCATTAAAAAAAATTATATGACCACTCACATTCATTCAAAACTAAAGTGAGGGATTCTTGAACAGATAGAATATGTGTTTCACAAATACTAAAATCACATTCATTAAAACATTAAGTTGTATT
Source organism: Torreya grandis (assembly GCA_037957365.1). Classification (NCBI taxonomy): domain Eukaryota; kingdom Viridiplantae; phylum Streptophyta; class Pinopsida; order Cupressales; family Taxaceae; genus Torreya; species Torreya grandis. Next base: position 1,067,065 of record JARHVA010001093.1, on the reverse strand, counting down.
ACAAAGGTGTTGATCATGGCCAAATTTCTAAAATATAAAAGGGTGGACGAAACTATAGTTGAAATCATGGCTTGATTTTGATAGCACATTTGAGCTAAAAATTATCGACCTCAAAAATACAATGTAGTTACATATTTATAGATAAGGATGGGATTCACCCCCAAGTAACATGAGATTCCCATCTTGGTCCATGATGACCAATCCTAGTAGTTAAAACTTCATAATTCAAAAAAAAGGAGAAAATCTCCTTTGATTGACTCAAAAAGATCCGTAGGGGACCACTCAACAAATACATGGAGGAAAAACAAATGATTCAACTCCTAACTACTTTATCTTTGCCTCTTTGGCCTCCAGCACAGCTACTATGAGGTCAAACTTCTAGTCCATCTTGGTGAGGTTCATTGGATCTATCTAAATATCATCTCTACCTAGGCCTTGATGAGTCTTTGGTATACTCAACGGGAAGCCTCCACATACACCTGGACTTTGAACACCTAGCTAATGTTCATTGTGGATTGGGTTGATACCTCAAGAATTATATGTGCTCCTTCATTGTTTACCTTGGCCATTTTTCTCCTCATAACTTGGTTAAATTGACCCAGGTGGACTCCAAATTCACCCCTATCTAGTAGAGTACCATCTAATTAGAATAACACTGAGATATTGACTTCTTTTAAATAAGCTAATATCTTCTTCCTGCCATCTTCCAAGGGTCCCATTACAGTTTGGGCTAAAGTAAGACATTCCTCTATAGTAGTTTTCATGCTCTCAATTTACATTTGATATAAGCCCAAATCTAAAATTGGCATCAATTTTAGTTCTAATAACATGCCCTTATTGATCATAATCATCAACTTCCTGCACTTTCCATCAATCATAGTGATCCTCTTCAAATAGGCCTAGGACAGTTGGATGAGCACCTAGGCCTCTGTCATAGTCCTTATCACTTTTCTTAGAGTTGACAAAAATTTTAAGAGGGTGTCCTTAACCTTCCCAATTATCCCAACAAGGAAGGATCTCTTTACCTATGCCTCAAAATTTTAGACTTGACTCTGTATGTCTTCAAGAAGTTACTCTAACATGTCATGGGTTACTCAGAGAACTGAGAGTGGGTATTCTAATGTATTTTCTTCCCCCATAAGAGTCCTCATTTTAGTGATAGAGAACAAGTCCTATTAGGTCTAACAGACCATATGGTTCCCCACTTGCATGACGTTTTGTGTGAGGATCCTATGTATATTCTCCATGGTGTGGTCGAAATCCCACTACACATCGAGGGTACCTTACATTTTCATCTTTGACACCTTCAATATTGGTACCATTCCTCAAGTTTTGGGAGGTGTTGGTGGGGTAGTAGAGATGTTAGTGACAAGTAGGACAAGGTGTAAAGGGTATAGAGGAAGTGAAGGGAAAAAAATAAGGGAAGATGTTAGGGATGCTGAGGTAATGGGTGTTGGGTTGAATAGATGAGGGGGTCCAATAAGGAAGAGATAAGGTACTAATTGAATGGTTTGTGGAAGGGGAAGGGAACTGAATGGTTTTATAAGGGGTTGCTAGAAACTAAAAGGAGTGAGGAGAGGAACTTGTATTGGTGATCATTATCGGTCCCACTTCAAGCTTGTTTTTAGGCTACTTTAATATTGAACCTCAAGGCCTAGGTGGCCTAGGGTCGATGTGTAACAACCCTATTGGATTTGACATAGATAAACATGATTTTTTTAATTTAATTAACATATTATTTTATTAGACTTTACCATGATAATCCTATTAGTGATCCTGATATAACATCCTACGTATTTTAACTATAATAAGCACGTGACATCTAATATTCATTGATCACTATCAACACATGAAACACATCATAACCAATATGTAAATTAATTACAAATGCTAGCCATAGCTGGTATAATGATATAGCCACTACTACCAAAGTATAAATATGTAAATAATTACATCTCATCAAATTAATGTATCAATAATAAAAATTACAAAACAATGTACAAAATATAAGATACAAATCTCCACAAAGCATGAGTTTCCCAACTCTAGTATCTCTAGCAAACTC